>JAQISU010000104.1:170000-697500 GCA_029339505.1 Unio delphinus
AAATATATATATATATATATATATATATATATATATATATATATATATATATATATATATATATATATATATATATATATATATATATAATAAATACAGTATATTCTAGTAGTATTTAATACAGTCTTCACTTAAAATAGCTGAAGGTGTTATTGTGCAGAAAGAAATTAAAAAATTATTTTTCAAATAATAAACTTTCAAATGAGTGTCCTTCAAAAAGAATGTTTTTTGAGTGAATTGATGACAAATTTCATGAGACTTTTGAAAAAAAAATAATAATAATAATAATAAAAATAATAATAATAATAATATCCTATCTAGACTACTGAAGTAGAACTAAATTTATCTTGTCAGTTGTTTGCTGATAAATATTTCAAACAATAATGGACTGATACAAATGGTAGCCTTTGCTCAAAGACCTGATGACTCGAAAAAATGGTCAGTGATAAAGGGAAGTTATTGGTGCTTGTCCATCAATTGGTATTATTATCAACAACTAAATGATATGTATGGACTTTTAATTTTGCTTCAAAGTCCACTTTATATCTCCAATCCCTAAACCAAATGAACTATCAATGTATGTGTTGTCAATAGAATGGTGGTAAGGTTCACGTTCACCTCCTACACTTGTTTGTTTTAATTGGATTTTTTAATTGGATTTTTTAATTGGATTTTTTAATCAAAGACATTGGTACCATATTATTATATAAGTTATGAAAATTGTTCATCATATACAGAAACTAATTGTGGTTTTAATATTTAGAGTTTTATTATTTGGTGAAATCTGCTTGCATGTTTAAAGATAAATAAATGTTGAATTCCAATGTGTGTAATCTGGATCATATCAATTGTCACATTAAATTGTCTTTATAAATAATCCCATACATCTTTAGATTGAGATATATATGGTACATTTTTGTCCTCTCTTTTCTTTTTACACTTTTTAATCTAGTTTCAAAAGCTTGTTTGCATGTTCTATCCATAATAGACTTCCACTGAATCACTGTTCATAACCTTTTTTAATGTCATCAGTGGCTGTAAAAACAATACAAGTGGGGTTTTACATTTTAAGATAGTTCAAATAAATGACTTTTGCAAGGACACTCAACTACAGCCAGCCTTAGTTGATCCAATGATAGGATTTGAATCCATACACTTTTTCAGTAACAAGTCTGGCATGCTAACTGATGGACCATTCTGGCTCATGTTCCCAATTAGTTACCATTAATGACATGCAGGTAGGCAAAATGGGCGATCAGTGGGTAACAAAATTTATTCTAATAAAATATTCTCATCTTACCTTATACGGATCTGTATCTACTGATGTGTGACTAATTAATATATCTCTCTCCAAAATAAAAAAAAGTGAGGAAAAAAATATGGAAAGGTGACACCCAAAAATGGCTGATATATTTTGTTCCTAAGATGTCATCTAGCTGGAAATGAAATCTCTGTTTCAGATTGCAAAGAAAAGGTTGGGGGTGTGGTGGTGGTGGGGGGCATGGAGAAGAAATGTACTATTTAATTGCTTTTGATTTGATTTTCAGCAATATAATAACTTGATTCCAGCTTTGAATATTAAGTGACATTATTAATTCAGATAACACAAGCCAATTATCACAGCAACCATTGTGGACCATGTTTATGATCATCAAAATACATGACTGAATCTGCACAATTTAATACATTCAATGATTTTCAGAAATAGCTCCAAATGTTTCTTGTATGATACCAATCATGTTAAAATAGATTTATGATATTCTTATTAATGATCAGGGGCCAAAACATTAAATGGTTTCTTTATTTTAAATGGACTGATTTTTAAATAAATAAGTGGAATTGATAGGAATACTTTCTGACCCTTAATATGCATTCAGTAACTGGGAAACAATGAAAATACACAGATACGAAATCCATAGCTACTACATGGTGTCCTTACAGTATTTACTTAAGAAGATGCATTCCAAATGTGGAATCAAATTTTTTTCTTTTGTGTGCTAAATAAAATTGTATTTATTGAATGATGCACTAGTATAACTATTTGTTAAAATTAGTAATTACTTAATTTAGATATGTGTAATTTTACGTTTGCATTTTCATTGATATAGTTACTTGTGTGATATTTTTAAAAACCTCAAATATATAAAGTATAATAAAAATATGTGATAAAAGTTTACTGAACAAAATGTATGACCTATTATATATGGCATGAATGGCATAGGATGTTGCCATATAAAAAAAAATGTTTTCTTTAAAAGAATTATGATAAAATTAGTTAAATAAAACAAAATTTAGCACTATGACAGAAATTAATGAGGCAAATAAAAATTGATGCATGAATTACTGATAAATGGACAAAATTATCTAGAAAAATACTGAATTATAACAAGCAAAAAAACTGAATGGTTCCGTAAGTACTTTTGATTAAAACACTTGTGCAAATAAATAATATCTAACTTAATTATTATGAGCACATATTGTACTATGAGTGTCACCTGACATGAATATGGTAGTGGTTATTAAAATTGAAATGAAAAGATTTACAGACAGGAATGAGAACTTTGTCACACTTAACAAGTTTAGGGCATAGATGAATGAATCTCTCTCTCTCTCTCTCTCTCTCTCTCTCTCTCTCTCCATTATGATTAAATACAAATGTTTGACTACATGTAGGTGATTAGTAAATACTGAGATTAAAGAGAAATGCTGGGATATATGCCATTGATAAATAAATATGCCATTGATAAATATATATGCCATTTCCTTACAGAATCATGAAGATTGCAGTCTGGATCCTTGCTGTCTTAGTGATAGTCATTAATTTCTACCTCATTGTACTATTTTTGGTATGTATTAAAGTACTATTCATGATATAAATTATACTACATGTACTATTTTTGGTATGTATTAAAGTACTATTCATGATATAAATTATACTACATGTACTATTTGTGGTATGTATGACAATGCTCTTACTGGTATGTAAGGTAATGTTTTTGGTATGCAATGTAACACTATTTCTTGTATGTATTGTATTGCAATTTCTGGTATGAATTGTAGTTATATTTCTGGTGTGTATTGTAATGCTATTTCTAGTATGTATTGTAGTTCTATTTCTGGTATGCATTGTAGTTCTATTTCTGGTTTGTATTGTAATGCTATTTCTGGTATATATTGTAGTAGTATTTCTGCTATGTATTATAGTAATATTTCTGGCATGCATGGTACTGCTTTTTCTGGTAGGTATTGTAGTTCTAGTTCCGGTGTGTAAGTTAGTCCTATTTCTGGTATCTATTTTAATACTATTTCTGGTATGTATTGTAGTTCTATTTCTGGTATTCATTGTAGTTCTATTTCTTGTGTGTATTGTAATGCTATTTCTTGTATGTATTGTAGATCTATGTCTGGCATGTATTGTACTGCTATTTCTGGTATGTATTGTAGTTCTATTTCTGGTTTGTATTGTAGTTCTATTTCTGGTTTGTATTGTAGTTCTATTTCTGGTATGCATTGTAGTTCTATTTCTGGTTTGTATTGTAATGCTATTTCTGGTATATATTGTAGTAGTATTTCTGGGATGTATTGTAGTGCTATATCTGACATGTATGGTAGTGTTATTTCTGGTATGTACAGTAGTGTTATTTCTGGTATGTATTGTAATGCTATTTCTGGTATGTATTGTAATGCTATTTCTGGTATGTATTGTAGTACTATTTCTGCTATGTATTATAGTAATATTTCTGGCATGCATGGTACTGCTTTTTCTGGTAGGTATTGTAGTTCTAGTTCCGGTGTGTAAGTTAGTCCTATTTCTGGTATCTATTTTAATACTATTTCTGGTATGTATTGTAGTTCTATTTCTGGTATTCATTGTAGTTCTATTTCTTGTGTGTATTGTAATGCTATTTCTTGTATGTATTGTAGATCTATGTCTGGTATGTATTGTACTGCTATTTCTGGTATGTATTGAACTGCTATTTCTGGTATGCATTGTAGCTATACTTCTGGTGGGTATTGTAATTCTATTTCTAGTATGTATTGTAGGTCTATTTCTGGTGTGTATTGTAATGCTATTTCTGGTATGTATTGAACTGCTATTTCTGGTATGCATTGTAGCTATATTTCTGGTGTGTATTGTAATTCTATTTCTAGTATGTATTGTATGTCTATTTCTGGTGTGTATTGTAATGCTATTTCTGGTATTATTGTAGTGCTATTTATTGTATATATTTTAATACTATTTCTGGTAGGTATTGTAGTACTATTTCTGGTATGTATAATAGTGCTATTTCTGGTATTATTGTAGTGCTATTTATGGGTCTGTTTTAATACTATTTCTGGTAGGTATTGTATTGCAATTTCTGGTATGTATTGTGGTTATATTTCTGGTGTGCATTGTAATTCTATTGCTAATATGTATTGTAGGTCTATTTCTGGTGTGTATTGTAATGCTATTTCTTGTATGTATTGTAGTTCTATTTCTGATATGCATTGTAGTTCTATTTCTGGTTTGTATTGTAATGCTATTTCTGGTATGTATTGTAGTACTAGTTCTGGTATGTAGAGTAGTTCTATTTCAGGTAGGTATTGTAGTTCTATTTCTGGTATGTATTATAGTGCTGTTTCTGGTATGTATTGTAGTTCTATTTCTGGTATTTATTGTAGTATTATTTCTAGTATGTTTGGTATAACTATTTCTGGTATGTATTGTAGTTCTATTTCTGGTATGTATTGTAGCCCAATTTCTGGTATGTATTGTAGTGCTGTTTCTGGTATGTATTGTAGTGCTGTTTCTGGTATGTACTGGCAGTGCAATTTCTGGTATGTATTGTAGTACTATTTCTGGTATGTATTTTAGTACTATTGCTGGCATGTATTTTAGTACTATTGCTGGCATGTATTTTAGTACTATTGCTGGTATGTATTGTAGTACTATTTCTGGTATGTATTTTAATGCTATTTCTGATATTTTTTGTACCATTTATGGTATGTATTGTAGTACTATTTCTGGAATGTATTGCAATGCTATTGCTGGTATATATTGTAGTATTATTTCTAGTATGTTTGGTATAACTATTTCTGGTATGTATTGTAGTACTATTTCTGGTATGTATTGTAGTACTATTTCTGGTATGTATTGTGGTACTATTTCTGGTATGTATTGTGGTACTATTTTTGGTATGTATTGGAGTACTATTTCTGGTATGTATTGGTATGTATTGTATTGGTATGTATTGTAGTACTATTTCTGGTATGTATTGTGGTACTATTTCTGGTATGTATTGTAGTACTATTTCTGGTATGTATTGTAGTACTATTTCTGGTATGTATTGTGGTATTATTTTTGGTATGTATTGTAGTACTATTTCTGGTATGTATTGTAGTACTATTTCTGGTATGTATTGTAGTACTATTTCTGGTATGTATTGCAATGCTATTTCTGGTATATATTGTAGTATTATTTCTAGTATGTTTGGTATAACTATTTCTGGTATGTATTGTAGTACTATTTCTGGTATGTATTGTAGTACTATTTCTGGTATGTATTGTAGTACTATTTCTGGTATGTATTGTGGTATTATTTTTGGTATGTATAATAATTCTATTCTTGTTATGTATAGAGAATCTAACTGTTAAGTAAATTTATTTCCTTGATTTCCAGTTTGAGTGTCTGTAAGCCAATGGAATTAGGAAATGAGACAAATTTAATGACAAATGACTTCTTTCTATTACTGTCATTATAAGTTGATGAAATTCTTCTTGACCATGGTATATAGAACAGGAAAGTAAAACCCCATTTGCTTCAGTCACTTTAAAATTCGGCAAAGTTAGAATTACATTTTTTTCAAAATGCACTGCAACCCTCAGAATCTGGAATGGCAGATGACTAAATAGGACCTGCAGTCCAAAGTTTTCAAGGTTTGACTGTAGAATTATTGACATAATCCTTTGTATCAATTCAAGCCTTGAGTATATACTACCTTATAATGAGACTTCCTTATAATGAGACTTCCTTATAATGAGACTACCTTATAATGAGACTTCCTTATAATGAGACTTCCTTATAATGAGACTTCCTTATAATGAGACTACCTTATAATGAGACTACCTTATAATGAGACTTCCTTATAATGAGACTACCTTATAATGAGAATAACTTATAATGAGAATAACTTATAATGAGACTTCCTTATAATGAGACTACCTTATAATGAGACTTCCTTATAATGAGACTTCCTTATAATGAGACTTCCTTATAATGAGACTACCTTATAATGAGACTACCTTATAAAGAGACTTCCTTATAATGAGACTTCCTTATCATGAGACTACCTTATAAAGAGACTTCCTTATAATGAGACTTCCTTATAATGAGACTACCTTATAATGGGACTTCCTTATAATGAGACTAACTTATAATGAGACTTCCTTATAATGAGACTTCCTTATAATGAGACTTCCTTATGATGAGACTACCTTATAATGAGACTTCCTTATAATGAGACTTCCTTATAATGAGACTTCCTTTTAATGAGACTACCTTATAATGAGACTACCTTATAAAGAGACTTCCTTATAATGAGACTAACTTATAATGAGACTTTCTTATAATGAGACTTCCTTATAATGAGACTACCTTATAATGAGACTTACTTATAATGAGACTTCCTTATAATGAGACTTCCTTATAATGAGACTACCTTATAAAGAGACTTCCTTATAATGAGACTTCCTTATAATGAGACTTCCTTATAATGAGACTTCCTTATAATGAGACTACCTTATAAAGAGACTTCCTTATAATGAGACTTCCTTATAAAGAGACTTCCTTAGAATGTGACTTCCTTATAATGAGACTACCTTATAATGAGACTACCTTATAATGAGACTACCTTATAATGAGACTTCCTTATAATGAGACTACCTTATAATGAGACTTCCTTATGATGAGACTTCCTTATGATGAGACTACCTTATGATGAGACTTCCTTATAATGAGACTTCCTTATAATGAGACTACCTTATAATGAGACTTACTTATAATGAGACTTCCTTATAATAAGACTACCTTATAATGAGACTTCCTTATAATGAGACTTCCTTATAATGAGACTTCCTTATAATAAGACTACCTTATAATGAGACTTCCTTATAATGAGACTTCCTTATAATGAGACCACCTTATAATGAGACTTCCTTATAATGAGACTACCTTATAATGAGACTTCCTTATAATGAGACTACCTTATAATGAGACTTCCTTATAATGAGACTTCCTTATAATAAGACTACCTTATAATGAGACTTCCTTATAATGAGACTACCTTATAATGAGACTTCCTTATAATGAGACTTCCTTATAATGAGACTACCTTATAATGAGACTTCCTTATAATGAGGCTTCCTTATAATGAGACTTCCTTATAATGAGACTACCTTATAATGAGACTACCTTATAATGAGACTTCCTTATAATGAGACTTCCTTGTAATGAGACTACCTTATAATGGGACTTCCTTATAATGAGACTAACTTATAATGAGACTTCCTTATAATGAGAATCCTTATAATGAGACTTCCTTATAATGAGACTACCTTATAATGAGACTTCCTTATAATGAAACTTCCTTATAACTAATCTTTTCCTTTATATGGATGCTGTTTATTGGAACCATAGAATACATCACTTTAACTGAGACTGCCTTATGATGAATTAATTATAAATACAGTGATCCTTTATTATAACATTGTTGATTGGAGCCACTGAGTACACCACTTTATAGTGAGTCTGACTTATGATGAATTATTTATACATACAGTAATCCTTTATTATAACATTGTTGATTGGAGCCACTGAGTACACCACTTTATAGTGAGTCTGCCTTATGATGAATTATTTATACATACAGTAATCCTTTATTATAACATAGTTGATTGGAGCCACTGAGTACACCACTTTATAATGAGTCTGCCTTACAGTCAATTTAACTATACATACAGTAATCCTTCTTGATAACATTGTTGATTAGAACCATAGATTATATCACCTTAACTGAGACTGCCTAATGATGAATTAATTATACATACAGTAATCCTTCATTAAAACATTGTTGATTGGAGCCACTGAGTACACCAATTTATAGTGAGACTGCCTTACAGTCAATTTAATTATACATACAATTCTACTATTCCCTAATGAAATGGGGACCCAGGCCATA
The DNA here is from genome assembly GCA_029339505.1 of Unio delphinus. Lineage (NCBI taxonomy): Eukaryota > Metazoa > Mollusca > Bivalvia > Unionida > Unionidae > Unio > Unio delphinus. The sequence goes on from JAQISU010000104.1 coordinate 178,220, forward strand.
CTCATTCAATAATAGGAACAATGTTGTAATGAAGGACCTTATGTTGTTACATTTTGATCAACAAACTCAGTTTGAATTCCAGACCTTTAACACTTGGGATCTTTATTGTTTGCTTATCAATACTAATTTACTTTAGGTTTGTACCAATATTTCGAAGTTGAATATTCAGTTATTTTTAACATTGCTCTACATAGTAGCATTTCTTTATATTTTCTTTATCTGAAAAAATTGAACATGAAACAGGTGTCCTTCTCTTTGTGAAAAAGCTTGGTGTATCAAAAAAACTTATTAACAAATTGTTTTAAATCAGTTTTTCCAATTATCACTTTTTTATCCTAACTTGTGACTTCATTACGAATCCTATTCTTGCATGAACATTTTGTCTTTTCGGTTTTGCCAGATATAACATGCTTATTTCGGTCTCTTGCTTTTATTTGAAGGGTGATGGTCTGCCATGGTATGTGTACCTTATTACAGCTCTGATTGTTGTGGTTTATCTATCCTTCATATCATACCTAGTAAGTATAGTTTATATATCTTTCTTATCATACCTGGTATGTATGATTTATATATCTTTCTTTTCATATCTAGTAAGTATAGTTTATATATCTTTCTTATCATACTTAGTATGTATGATTTATATATCTTTCTTTTCATACCTAGTAAGGATGGTTTATATATCTTTCTTTTCATACCTTGTAAGTGTGGTTTATATATCTTTCTTATCACACCTTGTAAGTGTGGTTTATATATCTTTCTTATCATACCTAGTAAGGATGGTTTATATATCTTTCTTATCATACCTTATAAGTGTGGTTTATATATCTTTCTTATCATACCTTGTGAGTGAGGTTTATATATCTTTCATATCATACCTTGTAAGCATGATTGAAATATCTTTCTTATCACACCTTGTATGGTTTATATATCTCTCATATCATACCTAGTAAGGATGGTTTATATATCTTTCTTATCATACCTTGTAAGTGTGGTTTATATATCTTTCTTATCACACCTTGTAAGTATGGTTTATATATCTTTCATATCATACCTAGTAAGGATGGTTTATATATCTTTCTTATCATACCTTGTAAGTGTGGTTTATATATCTTTCTTATCACACCTTGTAAGTGTGGTTTATATATCTTTCTTATCATACCTTGTATGTATGATTTATATATCTTTCATATCATACCTAGTAAGGATGGTTTATATATCTTTCTTTTCATACCTTGTAAGTGTGGTTTATATATCTTTCTTATCACACCTTGTAAGTGTGGTTTATATATCTTTCTTATCATACCTAGTAAGGATGGTTTATATATCTTTCTTATCATACCTTATAAGTGTGGTTTATCTATCTTTCTTATCATACCTTGTAAGTGTGGTTTATATATCTTTCTTATCATACCTTGTAAGTGTGGTTTATATATCTTTCTTATCACACCTTGTAAGTGTGGTTTATATATCTTTCTTATCATACCTTGTATGTATGATTTATATATCCTTCATATCATACCTAGTAAGGATGGTTTATATATCTTTCTTTTCATACCTTGTAAGTGTGGTTTATATATCTTTCTTATCACACCTTGTAAGTGTGGTTTATATATCTTTCTTATCATACCTAGTAAGGATGGTATATTACTTCTTTTTATTAGTGGGAATAATGAGTATACGATTGTCAGAAGAGGGGCATAAGTATCTTGCTGGTGTGTACATATGGGTGAGGCCAGATAGGTATGCTGGACTAGAGTCCATCAGTGAAACGTAGCACAGAGAACAAATTTTGTGTTTGATTCTGGATCAAATGGATAGCCAGTGTAGGGTAAAGAGCAGTAGGGAGGTGTGCTATAATCATGGTACTCTAAAGATGATCAGAGCAGCTGTGTTTTGAACTTTTTGAAGTTTCTGGAGTAGATATTGATATATCTTTCCTATTATTCCTAGTAAGTATGATTTGAATCTTTCATATTATTCCTAGTAAGTATAGTTTGAATCTTTCTTATTATTCTTGGTAAGTATGGTTTGAATCTTTCCTATTATTCCTAGTAAGTATGGTTTGAATCTTTCCTATTGTTCCTAGTAAGTATGGTTTGAATCTTTCCTATTATTCCTAGTAAGTATGATTTGAATCTTTCCTATTATTCCTAGTAAGTATGGCTTGAATCTTTCTTATTATTCCTAGTAAATATGATTTGAATCTTTCTTATTATTCCTAGTAAGTATGATTTGAATCTTTCCTATTATTCCTAGTAAGTATGGTTTGAATCTTTCCTATTATTCCTAGTAAGTATGATTTGAATCTTTCCTATTATTCCTAGTAAGTATGGTTTGAATCTTTCCTATTATTCCTAGTAAGTATGGTTTGAATCTTTCCTATTATTCCTAGTAAGTATGGTTTGAATCTTTCCTATTATTCCTAGTAAGTATGCTTTATATCATACCTGGTAAGTATGGTTCTTAACTTGATTTTACTTACCCTACCACTGTTTTCAGTTTGTGAGTCAATGTTGACATACAACTCACCGTGGGTTACCTCCATTTTCAGCTCAGCTAACATCTTTGGGTGTGCAGTCCTTTGGACAACTTTGATTATTTCTGTGAGACAGATGTATATCATCACTTTAATTTAAAGAAAACTAATACATTTTGTTTGCTAGAAATTTCTAAGAAATGAAACCACAATTTATTTGGACCAGTTTTGCCATTTCTTTTTAATTGGGTTAAGTGTATCATTTGACCAAGAAGTTGTGAATGAAAAATAGTTTGATGCATTCACAACTTCCCAATCTATCTTTCTTTCTTAAATAGACTGGCCCAAGGTGGCCTGAATGGAAGCTGTTGGAATAAATTGAACACATGACTGACCTCAAAGTTGTGAATGGAGGGTAGTTTGGGTTAGAGAAAGCATTCAATTTATTCAGATCATACCAAGACCTATGCCAAAGCTCTTAATCCTTGTAAATAAAGTAGCAATGAAAATTTCAGTTTATAAATTTTAGTATATGGATTTTTTTATGCTATTTTTAGGCACACCTGTTTATTATTTATTGTATTTATTTGAAGTTTACTTTGCCATCCAAGGATTTGAATGACTGGTTACATGGCCATTGTTACATGGCTCATCAAAGATTTTATTTCTTTGATGACTTTCACAGAATTTGAGAGATTAATGATGTGTGTATCATTGAATGTTCTTATAACTACATGTTTTATTTTAGGGTCAAAATAATGTTTGTGGTTGTTTCAATGAAAAAATATGTGTACAAAGTACATGTATGTTATAAAAATATTCTAAAACTTTAACTGCAAATGAAAAATAAATTCTTTTTATTTTTAACTACTTCATAAAATATATTTCAGGCCCTAGGACCCTCAGTGGTATTGTCTCTCAAGGTAAGAGTCCTGTGAGTCCTTTTGGTTTTACTGGATATTTTCTGTACAACATGTACAAAATGAATATTTACTGCAAATTGTAACACTACATAAATTATGCACACATACACATGCATACTTACATATGTAGTCAGTCTATCTCTTTACCTACCTATCTACCTGACTGCCAACCCAGCTATCTACAGATCTCCTTCCATCAGGGCCGGCGCTTCCGCTAGGTGAACTAGGCAATCGCCTATAGCGCTGGGCTAAGGAGGGGGCACCTAAAAAAGAGCAAATTGGGTTTTATTTCATGATGAGCGGGTGGAGGAGAGCGTGAGTGGGAAGGGTGGGGCACCAGATATCTGATCTCGCCTAGGGTGCCAAAATGCCTTGCACTGGCGCTGCCTTCCATCCCTCCCTACTTGCATGCATGCATGCATCCATCCATCCACACACGCATACATGCATGCATACATACATACATACATACATACATACATACATACATACATACATACATACATACATATCTATCTGGGTTTGCTGCATCAGCATGTCCTTTTTGCTTGGTGTCTTTTAAATGCCATTAAAACCAACAAAAATAAAATATCATACATTCATGAATATGTTAATCAATACCTCGTGAATATTCAAATAGGTATACATATTCAGTTACATTTATTGTTCACTCTTATATACCATAAGGTTTTATATCTAATCTCTAAATGTGGGATAGTGGATAATCTTGTTTTTGATACATTTATCATTAGCACAGACTTGTGTTTGTAAGTTTATGTAAATGAATGAATGACTGAATGAATGAATGAATGAATGAATGAATGAATGAATGAATGAATGGACTCTAGGGTCCAATCTAATTAGTTTTCACTCTGATATACATGGGATTTATTATGATGCATAAAGTTTATGTTTTGTTTCTTAATACATTTAATTACAGCTGAAGTTACTGCAGCGTTTAAGAAAAGATACAACTAAAGTTGAAGAAGAAATTCTCCGAAGAAATTGTCTACAATATCCTGTATTACAGCCAGATTCACAATACATGGACTAGTGGGACTTTGTGTGAAAATGAAAAGAAAGAAAGAGAAAAGAAGGAGGAATAATTGAGAAACAAAAGCAACAATGGCAGAGTATATGTTTGATGTACATACCCTCAGATAGATCCTTTTAAAGCAAATTTGCATTGTTGTACAGTTGATATTATAAATTCATTAATTGACATGTATTTGGTTTGTTGAAAATATAGTGAGATCACTGCATTAGATAAACTGAGATAAGTTCCTATAAGGAATTTGTATATTTTCTACTGATCTGAAAAGAGAAAGGAATATTTTCACAGCATGCATTGAGCTGTACACCTCATGAGAAGACTGGGAGCAATTTTTAAAATTTCAGTGAACCAAATAATTAATTGCCAATAAGTGTAATGAAACATTCACCTCAGTGTATATCTATCCCTGTAATATATTACTACTATTAATAGTAATATATCTATCCCTGTAATATATTACTACTATTAGTAGTAGTATGGTAATAGTGTCAGGTTATAGGTCTTATGTCATAGGGATTTTTCCATCTGCAATGAATTTTCATACTTAAATATGTTTCTCTTTTAGCAGCATTGTTAATGGCTGCTCCACTAAAATAAAAACAGGTGCTAGGGAAGGCAGTTTAATGTGGGGATGTCGCTCATAGATGCAGTTTAGAAATTTATATCATTTTTATTTGAATTCAAGAATAATCAGAGTACACTAGAACATATTTTATAAAAATTGCCTTTCCTGGGTAAAGTGTCATTTATCTTTATATGAAAAAACCATATCTTTTTTTAAAAAAAGCTCCTTTCCTGGATATCATGTATCTATGTTTAAATCAAACAATCTTAACATGCTCAGAAATGGACAACTTCCTACTGGGTACAGGCCGGATAAGCAATTTCTAATGTCTCACCCTATGATTTACAGATAAATACCAGGTCACAGTCTGAATCTGGCCTGCAGGCCATATTTTGCAGAACCCCAGTTCTAGCTCATCTGATCCTAATGCCATGTGAACAAGCTTATTGTGTATGGTCCTTTGAATGTGCTGTCATTAGTCAGCATTGGATTTTTTCAATTTCAACCAAAACTATCAGGAAGTATTTTGATACAGTATATAGAACTTTTAATAGAGGACCTCCTTAATTGTCTATACAAGCATGTATTCAATTGACAAAATAAACATTTCATTATAATTCAACAAGTGTGATATTTAAATTTCATCTAATCTAATTCTTCACTCCTACATGAAAAGTCTTCTGAGAAAATGTACTTTGGGGAGAGAAATCTATAACAGAATTTTCACATCTTCAAAATTACCCTATCCCCAAGCAAGAAAAAAACAATATCATGATTATGTAAACAGCATGAATGAAGCACCATAATTATAAACCCTGAACATATAAAACTTACCTGAAAAGCCATTGGATCAAGAATTATTAACATATTTTTAGTAAGACCACAAAGTTTGTTGCTATTACATGTATTAACAATAGAGACAATATTTGATAAACAAGAATGGATTCTATATTATCAGCATGGTGAAATGAAATTCCAGAAAAGTATGATGTCAGGCACTATACAAAATTCTGGATTCAAAATTTAATTAGGCAAAAAGTTCGTTAAAATGGGAATGAAAAGTGTCGGCATGGTGAAATGAAATTCCAGAAAAGTATGATGTCAGGCACTATACAAAATTCTGGATTCAAAAATTAATTAGGCAAAAAGTTTGTTAAAATGGGAATGAAAAGTGTCGGCAATAGGTGTCCTATATATGACTGCATGGTCCCACCAAGAGACTTGACAAAAGGATAGGAGTATTAAGATCGGTGTTTATGATAATGCTATATGCAAAGCATGAAATGAACTGGTTATGGAAAGAAATGTGAAGAAAAAAACTTTACCAAAATGTGTTGACATTATAATATCAGACCATATTGCCCCCACCCTGTTGTAAAGAGTGAATTTTTCGAGGGTTAACAAAATTTGTAACATCATTACTATGGAATTTCCAGATACCCCTAACCAACAGAAACTACCAAATACTGTCACTGTTAAAAAGTACATGTACTATGTATGGTTGGTACCACCAGAAAAATAAACCGGTATACCAGTAATATCCGGCACTTCTAATTTCAAACAAAAAGGAAGGAAAACGCTTTAATTAAATTGTTTCTTCTTGAAATATGTTCACATTAACATTAAGGATATAAGCCTGCTACATCCCAAAACCAGACCTACAAAAATAAAAACCAATGAAAACTCGTCTTTTCTATCGACACAGGGCAATAACTCTTGCCCATTACCTCTATTTGCTGCCACTTTTTAAGCTTCACATTTGTATGGTCAACATCTTACAATAACTTCCCATAAATCCATGCCAATATTGATATGAATTTTATACATCTTACAATAACTTCCCATAAATCCATACCAATATTGATGTGAATTTTATACATCTTACAATAACTTCCCATAAATCCATACCAATATTGATGTGAATTTTATACATCTTACAATAACTTCCCATAAATCCATACCAATATTGATGTGAATTTTATACATCTTACAATAACCTTACAACCTTTGTCTCTCCAGTTCTGGATACAGATGCTTGGGCTTTCGATACACTGTCAATCAGTTGGGAAGGTTTATAGGCCTTTGTCTTACCCACCGATTGACTTGGTATCAAAACTAATACAGAATTTTTTTTTTGGAAGGGGGGGGGGGGCATCAGGCATGCAAGATGATTCAGATAGCCCCTCTCAAAATCCTAGGTCAATGATGTACTCGATCTAGTTATAGATCTGCCAAAGGAGATTACAAACAAGCTAAATCTTTTCAAACAACCACTGTCCCAAGTGTTCCACGACCCACCCCTGCCTAAACCATCTCCTTCACACCTGGGTCTCATCCGGATAGCCTTGAGAAAGAAAGAACTTAGACCATTGATTGAGGACAGAATCCTTGGGGCAAGAAGACCCTCTACTTTGAAGGCTTATAAAGGAAAGTGACATGTTTTCAGGGACTAGTGCAGTCAATAACATCTAAACCCAATCTTCTTGGCTCAAGTGGGTTATATACAAGGCACATTCTTTAGTGTAAAAAGATCAGTCACCTCAAGATGATATCAGCTTATGAAAATATGACAAACTCTGCGACCCTTGTGTGCGAACTTAATGTTTTAATCAAGACAGGACAGAAGCTGATGGCCGGCATGCTGATGCTCTGCATTTCTAAAGTTTGCTGAGACAAACTTTGAATCTGGTAGATGACCACAAGACTAGGTTAAAATCAACAAAGCCTCTCAGATCATGTGAGTGTAGATTATCATTCACACAGGGAATCCTGCCATTTTCTTCCCAAGAAGGATACACAAGATATAGTAAGAATGCTCTGCATTTTCTCCTGGTGGGGCCCTGAGTAGCAGAGTGGTCTAAAGCACTTTCTTTTATGGATCACTGCCATCTCACCTCTGTCTGCATGGGTTCAAGTCTAAGATTCGGCTAATGTAGTTATATGAGAAAGCTAGCCAGTAGCTTCTTGTGGGTCAGTGGGTCTTTCCAGAGGCGTTTTCCAGGTTCTTCCTCCACCAATAATACTGGCTGCCATATATAGCCTATCGTGTGCTGAAAAATGGCATTAAACCCTACAACAATAAGACATTTTCTCCCTGGTATTTCCTATTCTAACGTTAATGTGATTGGGGAACATATTCAAGGGAATACTTACCCAGTCGCTTAATTTGAAACCCTCCCAGCTAACCCACAGTGCATGTATCCTCATTGGTATATTGCTCAATTTAGAAACCAGTGGCAGCGTGTGGCAGCAAGGGGAGATAATGGGCAAAAATTATTGCTTTTTGTGTGCATGATATAGACAGAAAAAATAAATTAAGTCTTCTTAGTAAAGCTGGATTCGGAAGGTAGCAGGCATATATCCCTGATGTTAATGTGATACATGTAGTAAGTATTGTAAGAGAAACATAACTGACTGAAAATATTGGCTTTTTTCATTATAATTCCTCTAGTCCATGGCTCCACCTCACCAAGGGAGAGAACACTAAGGCAGGAGTAGTACTAACAGAAGGGGGCTATATAACTGTATCACATTCCAAACATGAAATGAATAGGGTAAAGGAATTTGGAAATGTATTACAAACATTTTTAATTAAAATCTTTAAGGGCTGTTCCAGTAAAACTTACATGGGACCCAGAAAAGGCACTTCTAATATTGAATTGTCAGACATAGAGGCATTTGGAATTTTGTATTGTTTTCCTTTAAACTCTGGGGTAATCTGAGTACCCTAGATTGTATTTTTAAATATGTGCCTGCCCTGGGTACCATGTATGTTGAAAATGAATATCCCTAACCTAACCCTGTCCCCATAATAACTACTGACCCTAAGCTACTCTGAGAAATGAGTACTACTAAGAAAGGGATAATGTGATGATATTGTATTCTAAATATAAAGCAAATTGGATAAGGACTTAAAGAAAAAAGGACAATGAACAAAATGTTTAACCCAAATTCATCTCCGTATAATTCCTGACCCCATGGTACCACCCATGGACTGGAATGAAACTAAGATAAGGGGAGTGTTTGACAGTTATATTCCAAATACGCAGTGATTTAGTTAAGAGCTTCCAGAAACATGGATGATGAACAAAATTTTTAACTCAAATGCAACACCATTATAATTCGTGACTCCATGACTCCACCCTGGGGCAGCAATGGAACCATGAGAAAATTATGTGATAATATTATATTCCAAATTTAAAGTGAATCAGATTATGGGTTACCAAAACATAAATGAAGAAATATTTTAACCAGAAACTTTTAAATAAAACGGAGTATTAATTTGTGTATTCCATGGATACACCTGGGTTAGTATGTGACATTATATTAGGTATTAATTCGTGTATTCCATGGACACACCAGGGTTAGGAATGGTACTGACAGATGGGAGTATGTGACATTATATTAAGTATTAATTTGTGTATTCCATGGACACACCAGGGTTAGGAATGGTACTGACAGATGGGAGTATGTGACATTATATTAAGTATTAATTCATGTATTCCATGGACACACCAGGGTTAGGAATGGTAATGACAGATGGGAGTATGTGACATTATATTAAGTATTAATTCATGTATTCCATGGACACACCAGGGTTAGGAATGGTACTGACAGATGGGAGTATGTGACCTTATATTAAGTATTAATTTGTGTATTCCATGGACACAGGGTTAGGAATGGTACTGACAGATGGGAGTATGTGACATTTTATTAAGTATTAATTCATGTATTCCATAGACACACCAGGGTTAGGAATGGTACTGACAGATGGGAGTATGTGACATTATATTAAGTATTAATTTGTGTATTCCATGGACACACCTGGGTTAGGGATGGTACTGACAGATGGGAGTATGTGTCATTATATTAAGTATTAATTTGTGTATTCCATGGATACACCAGGGTTAGGAATGTTAGTGACAGATGGGACTATGTGACATTATATTCACAATAAGTGACTCACTTATGGAATTACAGAGATAGGATATTGGAAAATGCCTAAACTCAAATTGTTAAATTACTAACATATGCACACACACACATGCACACACACACCTATTCTTAAAAGAGTGCAAATTTGATCAGACCTAGTTCTGGTTGACATAAAATCTAATACTAAATATGTTTCCCATTTATAATGTTAATAACTAAGGAAACTGAAAAAGAGAATGCACAACACTTTCTTCTCGACTGTCAAACTATTCTAACGGTCACATCTTATATACACACTTCCTTTTGCTGTCCCAATAAAGACTTTATTATTTACTTTCATATTGACTGACAAAATATCCTAATCATAGAGGTCATATCTTATATACACACTTCTTTTTGTTCTCCCAACTGAGACTTTATTATTTGGTAACCCAATAACCTATACAGAAAATAATATGTAAAAATGTTTGTCAGCAAAATTTCATTTGTGCAACTACAAAAGAATTGAAGTGATTGAGTTAAATCACAAGTTTTTGAATCATTTTTATTTAGTTTTTATTCTTTGTTTAATGTAGGTATGTATATATGAACTTCCAAATGTGTGCTAGCATCCATATTTATGTGATCATTTTTGTTACTATTTGGAAGAGAATACTCTAATAAGCTCATTCTCTCGACTGATCCCCAAATTCAGGTTTGTAAATGTATTTGACAAAGTTGTGAAAATAAATCAGGTTTAAAACAAAGTCCATAGATGGTTAAAACATATTTTAACATTTTTGACAGTCAGTGGTGCAAACTAAAAAATAACAGAGACCTCAGCCTTCTTAATTTTAAATATTATACCACGTTTGTCAATCCATCAAGTCTTTCAAAAGTTACCGAGCAGAAATTAAACTCTCATGACATGTACTTGCTGGATGGATGGACCAATGGGTGGCAAGACATGAACAACAAAATTCGTTCAATACAGAGAATGACAAAGGTATAGAATCACTTAAAACAAATATGAGATATCAAAAGCTGAACCATAAGTAACTAATTGACTGATTTATCTTTTAATTCATTCAACATAACCAAAACAGTGTCAACATCATATCATCTTCTGCAGGCAGGACATAAAATGTCACTTTAAGAAGTTCAAGTCAACAAAGAGATACAACATACATGTACATGCGGTACTTTGATTTTACAAACACAAAATGAACAACAAAAATATGAACAACAAAAAGAAAGACAAGTATGATAAATTTATTCCAAAACATTCTAGTAGCACTAAGTGTACAGCCATCTTAAGCTAGTAATCACAATGATTTGAATATGCAATAAATTCTAGGTAATCATCACACACACAAACACACACACCATCTTTCTACGTCAAGCACTGCTTTATTATGTGACAAAATATGGTACAAGTAAAAGTCTAACCAGTTTAAAGAGCTAGTTGCTTATTGCAAATATATATATATACAATAATTGCAACAAAAAAGGAATTTGAAAGAGCAAGTAAAAAAATAACAGTAATATTCAAAGCAGGATGCAATAATATCGAGTTGAGCAAGGTTCACAAAGCTTTTTGCTTCAAATTTAAAGATAAAACAAAAGCAGTCACTATTGCTTGTATGAAACGTTTGTCACTAGCTAGTTTTCTTTTTTCACACTTGCTAGTTCGTTTTTACTTTTTATTTTTTTCATTTTTTTATATGCTACAATCAAGTTTTATAAAGCTTCATCATGTATTTTTATAGACCAAACAATGATATATCTTAAACAAGTTTAGGGTGCACACTGCCAACAATTATTTCTAACCAGTTTTAATAGGATAATGAATAAGAAACATTTTTTATCAGAGAAACATACATGTAACATTCCATGAAAAAAAGATACAGTTGATGTCTAATGTTGTCAAAACAAGATCTAACAATATAATACCACAACCTGTTATTGTGAAATAATCTAAATAAATTTTTGTATTGATCTATGAAGAAATCAACAACAAAAAAAACACTCCACAGCTCTACTATGCATACAATTTACTTGAATTTCTTCTTTCATATTTAAGGCTCACATTATCTAAAAATAGGTTCTATCATAAAGCGAAATAGTTTTATCTGTACACAAGGTTATCAAGTATGAAAACTGGGTTGGTTCGCATCTTCGCTAGCCAAGGTTCTGATTTGATAAACACATCTACACCTTGGCATATTGAGCAGATATTTCTGTGATTCGGGTGAATTTCATTGGATGTTGCGGCAAGCCACCACATCTAAACCAAATTAAGTTGTTCAAATCTGAACACTGTTCCTACATGATCGAAATACGGGAGCACACAACTTAAATGGACTGGTAAATAAGAAATTTTCCAGTTCTAGTCCATGTCTGCACAAATACTTTTAACCCAAAATACATTTGAAATAGCTTCCCTCTGATACATAGTCATTCTTTCTATATTAAACATTCAATGTATCCTTGTTAGGTCAACTGCCCCCACCATTTTTGGCAGATGTATAATGCCCCATGCTATTGCTTAGTTGGCATTACATACTAGGGAAGGCAACTCATGAATCTAATAGGTGCAGATAGGATTATCATATGGGAACTTTGGCTAGTGAAGATGGATGAATTTGATGGTGGTGGTGAAATGAAACAAATGCTTAAAAATAGATCATATCGGAACACAAGTAAAATAGTAAAGAAAATGTCCAAATTATCACTTTTACACATAACGGTGACTATTACAATGTTGATAAAACAAGAATCACAAATATCACACAAATCCCATCTTGTAACTGTTTTCCCTACTAATGAACCCAACCTCTGAGTTGTGGACTTTGTATTACTGTATGTTAATGCATGGACCTGGATCAATTTTCATCAAAATATCTGCAAGTTAAAAAAGTTACAGCCTAGATAAGGGTATGGGCAACTCACCTGTGTCACTTTTTGTGACCTTGACTTTTACATCAGGTAGTATGACAGACTGTCAAATTAAGATATATAACGTGTTAAAGTTTAATTATAATATCTTCATTGGTTTAAAAGATATACTGGTACACCTACATGGATCGAGCTCTAGGTGAATAATATTTTCCCTTGCTGTAGCCTTAACCTTGAGACAAGGGGTGCAGGCATATTACATACTGTTTAATAATGATATATAGTGGACAAAAGTTTCATTAAAATATCAAGGTGGTTCATTAATTATAATCTGAACATGGATACTCATGAAGAACTACATTTTCCCTGGTTGTGATCTGTACCTTTAGGTATATGTATAGCTACTGTATATGACATAACACTAATACATGAAATAAAATTATTTAAAGTGCCATTAAAAGTTACTGGTCAAATAAATGGATAATTCCATGACAGAAAAACATCCAACTTAAGTTTGGCATAAAACAATTCTACAAAGCAATCAAAACTTCCTTAAGTACACAAACCTTCCATAATAAAATATTTATATCATCTATAGTTCTGATGACATGTATAAAATTCCCTGTCAGATTTTATCACATGATTATGTAAATACAAACATGGAGATAAAATAAGCATGCATTATTCTGGATAAATCCTTATTTTATGCCACAGCAACAAAATATAAAACAGACATCAAGAGATCAAATATTTTCCGATGCTTTTATATTTTAAATCCTGATGATCAGTAAATCTAACATGAACAAATATGTCAAACCTGTCCAGTCACCTTTATGTAGTGATCACCACTTCTCAATGGCCACTCAAACATCACCAAAAAAGCCCTATATAAAAGTCATGTATATACATGTAATGGATACCAAAGCAGCTGGATGTTCTCCATAATAAATCATGTTTTTCCACTGCCTTAAATGACTGCTCAGTGTATGCAAACTAAACTGAACTGCCTCGCGAAGAAGGCATTACTTAGATAAATGTATAATGTTTGAATCAATGCGAGAATATTTATAATTTCACCATATTCCAGTCATACTGTCAGTGCAACTCAAATGTGTCAACATGTAAAATTCTAAAATAGTTTTATCCTTAAATAGAAAGAGTCTATTTGTTTTTGCCACAACAGATGATTGGGTCACCTTAATTGCTAGTGCTACAGGTATAATTCAATATCTTTCTCTATTTGGCTATGAATTAAAGCTATAATTAATGAAAAATTGTCCAGCTTTGAAAGTAACAAGTTATACAACCTATATATTAGGGTATGTGGCCATTCAATATTCAAACATTTGTAAAGGCAGTTGAAGTTTCAGTTCATATGGCACTAACTATAGTCACATAATGCTTCTTTTCGTTCCCTATTCAACACAAGCCTCTCACATAATCCATCTTTTGATCTTGTGAGTTGAGTAACTGGTTAATTTTATTTGAATTTGATCTGAATTGCTTCTTTTTGTAAGAGTCAGTAGGAATTTACTTTCTAAAGTTAGCGAGATCCAGTACTCTTGTGCAGTTTGATAAAATTAATATATACATGTATTTTATGATTTTCTTTAATAATAATAATAATAATAATAATAATTATAATAATTATAATAATATTGAGTGCATTGTGATTTTCACAATCTAAGTTTGAAATGTGAACCTGCAAACAAAGGACACCTGTGAACAATGGTTTGTCATTTATCCATATGTGGATTTTTTTATTTATATGTTTGACTATTTACAAGCAAGTACATGTATTTGTAAAAATCATGATAAAAGTATAGGTTATTATATGTATACAGTTTGGAACAGCTTCAAATTCAATTAAAATGACATTAATTTACAATTTCTTTGAGGAACAACAAATAAATGCATACATTTTAAAATTTTTGTCATGAAAAACACACTAACGTTTTTTGTGATCAGTCAACAGCAGATTGCTATTTCAGCAAGGATTGGGTCTACTGTCATAGTTCTAATTTGGAAATATACTACCTGTCAACAATATATAGACATCTTCTTTTACACTGAATGTATGAAGTTTACAGTTGGGTTTACTCATGGAATAAGTCTTATGTAATTTGTGTGTTGTTTTTTGTATTGTCTATAAATAATTCTAAACATATCATGAAATGGGTACCTGTTACATACATGTGGACTGCATGAGATTCATAAATAAATGTACAGTAAATTACATATGTACGTATACCTAATTTTCAAACCTGCCTTTAATGGACATCTTGTCTCCAATTGGACAGCAACTCTAATTTAATTTTAAAAACAGAATTTTAAAAATAAGATCTAAACTACTGACCTGTCCCCACAGTTCAAAAAATCTAAATTTTCCATGCATGTATTGACAAATCAAACAGTAGTTATCTACTACCAACAAGCACTTAAATTAGAACAAAAATGGAAAATTATCTATAAAAATAACAAATATAAAACATTTTCATCATGTAAACAGCACTGAATGAAAGAAAATCATTTTATATGTATGGCTGAAGAATGAATATGCAAATTTTTTTCTCCTAAAATGTTAATTATTGTGCCATTTGTTGTTGGATTTATCTCCCTTACATGATATAACAAATAGTGGTTCTTTGTCTTGATGAAGGTGGTCATTTATTTTTCAAATTTAAATGATGGTTTCTTATGTATTTCATCTTAATGCAAAGATCAATATATTAAAATATAATGAATCTAAAAATCTGTAAATGTTCTGTAAAATTGTGAGCATTTATGAAAACTGTAAATAGATGAATAAACATTGACAAAATTTTGAAGCAAGTTGTGGAGAAACAGTTTTTCTACTTGAGCTATAAAAAAAAAGTATGGAATGAAATCTGATTTGATCAGAAAAGAAATACTAAAAAAGGAACAAAAACTCATCAAATATATGTATATCAATATATAATATGTAAGAATTAGTGTCTGATGTCATCAAAATTTCAAATCACAAGCAGGCAACCATCACATGTTCCAATATTGTATATCAAATGAGATATTGCTCCAACACTGTGCAAATACCTGGTCAATAAATATTACTTTCCTGCCATCATTTTGAAAGTTTAACTGTATTAGGCAACAGCTTGACTGTTCACACTAATTTGTCATTGACTACAAAGTAAACCACTCGTCTTTCCACTATTAAAAAGAGTACTGGTAATAAGGTTAAGCCACTGGAATTAATTTACTTCCAAAGTGTGAAATACTATTTTGCCATTAATCTTGCTTCCAAGTATCAAAACATTGTTTTAAAATTGTCACTATTACAACTGATTTCAACTGGGTCAACATTGTTTTAAGATTGTCACTATTATGACTGATTTCAACTGGGTCAAAGAAATGAATAAATTTAAACAAATATATTTTCCTTAGTATGAAATTGTTCAAGGCAGATAAGCAACTACACGAACTGAACATACCACCCAAATGAATCAAAACTATTTCCATTGCCATTGTAAATCCCATGCTTTTTAATAAATATTTCACCTACTTCCCATCCAGCGACCTGGAACCATCTCTACCACCACTCACCATGCTGTGAACACAGAGTAGTAAACACAAGCACCCAATTTGTTATGTACATAGAGAATTTGGCACATGTGTTCATTTTAAATGAAATTTAAATTTCATTAAATAAGATGAACAATGTTTACATTTGTAAACCTCGACAGTAAAAGACTAAAATTAGTTGACGAGTTTCATAAATTTAAATAAAATACGATCGTCAATATAAAATTTTATTTATCATATGACTAAACTGATCTTATTTAATTAAACGGCATAATAGTGTATTGAAATATATTATTAGTGATATGCAGTGAATACTGCTGTGAAATAAATTAGTTGCGTAGTAAATACTAAAGTTAATTACTGTAACAGTGTACTGAATAGTGTAGTGAAATATAGTAGTAGTGAAGTGAATAATCTCACATTACTATTAGTAGTGTAGTGCAGAACAGTGTAGTTAAATGACACTGAAATACATTTGGAGCTGAGGTAGTTCTTTTGTTAGAGTGCTGGGTTCATAATCCAGGAGTTGCAAGAAAAGACACCCACCCAGGCAGCCTGGGTCAGCTGCATAGGTGTGTCCTTGGGAAAGGCACCTGGATCCCATTTCCTCTGCATGATACAACCATTAATATGTTAAAAACTTATGTTAAAAGATCAAACAAAGAAGCCAAAAATTACTATCAGACTTATAATATGACATGATGTCATCAGTGACATAATGAAACATAATATTAAGTAATACACAGCGGAAAAGGATTACAGGGACATATCAATGTGAACAGCACTGGTCATGTTACAAATCACCTGTCCACCTACAATGAATGCGAAAAGTTTGCTAAACAAAACCCAACTAGGACTGTTCCATTCAAACATATATGGTCCCCTGGGAAGGTACTTTTATCAAATATGCCAGGATAGTCAGAAAACAGTTTCTATAAATAGAATATAAAACTCTAAAATTACATCTATGGGTGATGACTTCACATTAGATGTGCATTCCCTGGGTCCCCAAGTATATTTTACTTGAACAGCCCTTATAGAATATCACTGTAATTGCAGTTTTAATGCATTGAATATCAGACCATCTCAAAGGGACCTCTTGCAGATGCCCACCAGATGGGCTACCTATGTAATGTACATGTAACAAGTTTGGTAAATTTACACACAGCTTAGATGTTGTAATGGGCAGATGGATGGAAGGTATCACAGTATTCCCATACTTGAAATAAATGTATTATTTAGCAATCTACTGGCTCTACAGTTATAATCTTACAACAACCTGCTGTAAGTTTAAGCTTCACATTGCTACAGAAGAATTCAAATGTCACCTATTCAAAAACAAATGTCAACCTCATATATATATATATATATATATATATATATATATATATATATATATATATATATATATATATATATATATATATATATATATATCCATCTGATGAGCAAAATATTTTTTTAATGCTGACTAGAAATAAAATATTCAAATTAACCTGTAAGACTTGTGAGGAAATATTTCCTATTATCATAATGGGCATTTGTCCTGAAGTTTCAAGTTTTCATAAATATACAAACTATTGCATACTTAACAATGTATACAATAATGACATTAGTAATATGATAAAAGGTAGCATTCTGACATAATTAGCCATCAAAGTTGACAAAAAGTAACAATCCATGAACAGTTCAGACCCCATTACATATGTTAATTTATACGTAGTCTGGTCACAAGTCTCTTGATGTCAAATCTACTATAGTTTGCATGTCACTTCATTTGCATGTCACTTCATTTGCATGTGGTCTTATTAAGATGTAGAAGTCAGAAATATTAATTGAAACCTTAACCAAAATACTGCCACATCGGTGTGTGTGTGTTTTTTGGATTTTTAACGTAGCTTTAACAATTTTTTTGTCATATGGCTACGATATCTGTAGTGTATCAGTTTATAGTGATATCTAGCACTGGGGCATATTGCCGCAGACATGTAGCATGATGTACCACCCTGTCACATTATCCGGACACCAGGCCAACCAGTTCTAACACTAATCCCTTAATGCTGAGTGCCAAGTGAGGCCGCAGTTAGTACCATTTTTGTAAGCTTTTGGTAGGATTCGACCAGGGATTGAACTCACGACTTCCCACATCCGAGGCAGATGATCTAACCACATGGCCACTGGAGTGGTCTCTGCCACACTGGACTGAACCAGTAACTACCACCATTTGTGATAGAATACAGGAACAGATTTTTTAGAAGACAAAGCTGGAGAGGGAACATTGAGAGTCTGAAAAATGAACTGGTATAAAATGTAGTAAATCATGCATGTTCCAACTGAAGCAGTTACATATGACAAAAAAGCATAATAAATCCTATTTAAAAAAACATTAAAAAAATTATATCTGTCAATAAGTTTTATCTCCAGATTTTCTGAAAAATGGTTTTTTAAATATTGCATATCTTCTTATTCTTAACCAGAAAGGAAAGAGCAGGATACAAACAACAGAAATAAAATGGAAGAAAAACAAACAAATGACTGATAAATAATAAGAAAAAATATCACATTTTTAGACCCCGTTTCTTGAGAACATCAAATGAATAGCAATAAAAATTACAATTAGGCTTTTCATCTATTTATTACCCAACAATCAGTTTTTTTTTATTGTGAGTACACTGATGATTTTTTGTACCTTTTTGCATGGCATGTTTAACACATCCCTAACTATAATATGCCCAAACAAATGTGAGCTACATGACTATCCTAAGGTGACATTACAAGTCCAACACTCTAACGAGTTACTGTGCTTTCACAAATTGAGACAAGATTGTATATATTTAACTCTGTGCCAATAAAAAAAAAAGAGATTTACTGACAAAACAAAAAGAGCAAAAATAATATATGCCAGTATATAGTGTGACAATACTATCAATATTATGAACGTGAAATTTACGAACTTTCATAACAATTAGACAACACTATAAAAAGATGCATAGCTATTATATTATGAACATATAGCTATTACCATAAATTATTATACAGCTATAAAGCTAATGTGAGGGGATTTGCCTTTAGAAGATATGATGACAATTTTATTTATTAAAAATGGTGTGGGAGTATATGCAGCTTTCACCGACTCCTTGGTAGACTGCATTTTTCTCTCTCTTTGTGCAAAAAAAAAAAAAAAAAAAGCAATTATCATATGCAGGTGACACATATGTATCTATTATTTAAAACATTTGATCATGTTATTAAGTGGCACATCTTTATTCAAAACTTTGAGACATATTTTGCTATATATATATATATATATATATATATATATATATATATATATATATATATATATATATATATATATATATATCAGTAGCTTCTTCTCATACGTGCCATGGACACTAGGCATGTGAGATTCTAAGCATATTTTGTGTGGAATATCAGGCACATTATCTTTCTTCAACTTAGCTATTACTTCATGGTATCTATACTGGACTAGTTCATGTTGACAATACTTACAGTGGAAATAATGGAGTGAACTAATGGAGTTGTAGACTCAAAGTCACTTTGCTTATAACAGTGAATCCAAGCTTTTTTTCTACACTGTTCCTGTGGAAACTCAAGAAAGTGTATTCCTTGGACTTGTACATGCTTACTACTGCAATCCATGGCAACAAAATACACCATTATAACAATATGGCTGGTAAATCGTCAATGTCAATTACTATAATTCTCAGGCAGTGGGTATAATGTAATCAGCAAAAATTGCCAATTAAACAATGAAAAAATTAAACAACCTCAGCAAAGTATGTCATGTGATGTTGGGAAGACTTCCTTTTCTTTTTTCCCTGGCTCTACTAGGTTTAAATCTGATAGTTAAATACAAAGCTTTTTTACAGGAACAAAAATAATGTTTTTATTGTCAAATATGCACTGTATCATTTTCTTCAATAAAAATCCCCTGCACGTTGTACATGTTGAACTGGCCTGAAGTCACTTCCACACATTATATGAGGTGCTTAATGTAGACATCACCTATACCCTGAGATGTGTCCCACCTGAGATGTGTCCCATGATGATGTTTCAGCTAAGGTCTTACAATTTATAAAATAGTACATTTAATAATTATTTTAAAAATAAGTTTTGTATTTGAATAATTTTACACATTAATGGCATGATTTTATTGTGTGTCTCTTTTGTTGGATACCAACACTTACTTGGCACTAAATAGCCTGAATGTACTGATGTGCTATTAAACCCTATACATACAAAATTCATTGAAAAAAGCACAACCAATTGCAAAGTAGGGTTGCAAAACCATTGTAACCTTGAACTTACTTAACATATAGACATCATAGCCCTGAATTAGTTGGTCATTCACATTACTTTTATAGCCCTATACTTGCTGGACATTACAAACTTCTGTAATAATCAATACCGTATATACTCTCATATAAGCCTAGAAATTTAGGGCTTATACGTGAGTATATACGGTATGTTGGGCATACAATCTTATGTAGCCCTGAATTTGTTGGACATGCAAACTGTTGCAGCCTTAAACTGGCTGAACATTCAAACTTCTGTTGTAGCTGTCAACCAGTAGGACATTTCTTCAGCCGTTTATTTGTTGAACATGCACAATTTGTAGCACTAAACTTGTTATAATACAAACGTATGCAGTCCTGAGCTTATTGGACATACAAAATTGTGATTGAATATAAAAACTGGAAATCTATCCCAAACCAGGTTGCCACAAATACCTGATGTACACAGCAAATTAATAAATTCTACAGTACACACAGTGAACTGACCATGGACCCAACTACACATGTACAGCATATATGAATGGCAGCTAGGAAAACATAACACTTTGTGTGAACTAGGGTACTACTATGTATGTACAATGACACCTGATTATCTAAATGTCACAATCGGACAGCAGTTTTGAAATGTACTTCTGGTGGTTTGGTACAATGAGTCAACATGTCCTATTATTACACTGATGACTCAAATGAAATAGTCCTACGATATGGATGCTGGGCTGGTAATGGTAACTCCCTCCTTACTGGAGACATTAGTGGTCCTCTACGGAAAACATGACTAATAGAAGACATTGGTGAGGTAGGAGATACTGGTGATTTTGAAGATTCCCCATGACGTGATGGTGTGAAGGGTGTGTGCTCTGCCTCACTTTTTGACCTGGGTCGTTTGGAAGATATATGTCTTGAAGACACAACCACTGAATTATCATGGTCATTCATGGGAGAAGTTGGAGATGAATTGGCACCAATACGGAGTTTTGCAAATAATTTTTTAGGTCTGGAAACTTTACTTTTAGAGGACAATGGTCCTCCACTAGCCCCACTCACATCAACTTCAGAATTTTGATAAGATAATGAATCTGATCCACTGCTAATGTTCTCCTGCAGAGGAATGGTGTCCATTTCATTTTCATTGGGTCGCATCATCCCAACTTCATATGCTACAATAGATGCATGATCCAGTTTTCCTGGTGCTTGTGACATCTTCTCAACAATTTCTGAATCCCTCTTTGTCTTTTCCTTCTGAGACAAACGTCTCCTTGCATACAAATCTGGATTTTCAAGAACTTTTCTCTTGGTATCGGTTAACGACAGAACATGCTGCACCAATGCACCACATAACTCCTGCGCCGAACATTGTTCCTCTGTTAGCAACTCAAATTCATGAATAATTCGTTCCATTTCTTTCAACGCATAGATATGCCTTTCTTTGGGTTCCATTTCTGGTTTGTGATTAAGATAATAATCTTCTGAGGTAGCTGCTTCATTGAAGTTCATATCATTTCTTTTAGGTTCAGCAATTTTTGTAACAACAGGGTCAAAATTGTCAGAAATGCCATCTGTGGCCAGAAAAACGATATCTCCTGGATTGGTAAAACTTAATCCATATGTCATGTTCCGTAACTCTGGATTTATGCCATCAACAGGTCCTAGAGCACCACCAGCATCTCGAATATCGCGTTCTGTGGAGACATCATGAGATCCAAGAGTTATCTCCCTTATACCTTGATTCTTACTGAACACATAAGCATAGCTGTCACCAACATTTAAACAACACACTGCAAACTGTTCAGAATTTCTTACAGGACATATGATGCATGCACAAAGAGTTGTCAGTCCCCCTTCCCTCTTTAGAATCAGCTTGTGAGCCTCATCGAATGATTCCTTCAGCAAGTCAAACACTTCCTAAAAAGGATATAAAGACACAAATTATGACGATAGCAAATGCCGATTTTCCCCTAGATTACAAAAGACTCATATTATCAAGCCCACCAATTTTTTAAAGTACAAACTTAACAACTTTAACCTTGACCTTAGTCTTGGGTGAAGATGGCAGAACACTATATCAATGGATAAGTACACAAATGCCCAAGTAGGCATTATGTTTAGCGTCAACCAATATAGTGGGGCCCCCGAGTGGTCTAAAGCGCTCTCCGTAATGGATCACTGCCAACTCACCTCTGTCTGCGTGTGTTTGAGTCTAAGATTTGGCAAATGTAGTTATGTGAGAAAGCTTGCCAGTAGCTTCTCGTGGGTCGGTGGTTCTTTCTGAGGTTTTCCCGGGTTCTTCCTCCACCAATAATATTGGTCACCATGTATAGCCTATCATGTGCTGAAAAATGGCGTTAAACTATACAACAACAACAAAAACAAAATCAACCAATGTAGTAAGCTGGACGCTGTTGGATCAATACATTCTTTCCATATTATAGAGAGGGCCCATTAGAAGATGCCAAAAAGAGATAACCAATGTCATTAGTAAATGTAAAACTTGTGTTTGCATTTTGATTTTTTTTTGGTCACTTTGTTAACGACACTTGTTTTAGGTTTGATGCCTTTTCTCAGTGCAAGATAAGGCTATATATGGCAGCCAGTATAACTTATGGATAAAGATACCAGGAAAACTCGGGTAAGAACCACAAACCCATGAGAACGATACAGTGAAGCTTGAAAATAAAAAGTTTACACTTTATGGAAGAAAAAGTCATTCAAACAAAGAATTTATAGCTGTCATAGGGTGCAAGTTGTCCATCTGGCATATAATACAAGCAATCCAGGTGGCAATCAATTATACCAGCAAACATCCCTTAGACAGACTAGCTAAGCACCACAGTCAGGCTGCTGTTCCATATTTCTCTCAACTTTTTGATTAAAGGAATACAATTTTAAAATGTTTCTCTCAAATTTTTTATTAAAGGAATACAATTTTAAAATGTTTCTCTCAAATTTTTGATTAAAGGAATACAATTTTACAAAACCAAATTGTATTGTATAATTTCTTTTGGTAAAATATGGACAAAACCACATTTAATTCACAATAAATTATGACATGTACAACAACAAAAAAACAATTATCAGACTGGTGCATGTAAAGACCTTGGTCATTCTTAAATTTTTCTGACTTCACAAGCTTTTAATGTGACTTTGATTTGCTAAAACCATCTGAAACACTGAATTTTTTTAGATCAGTTTTCTGCAATAGAAACCCTCCTCTTGAATTTATGGCAGGTCATAATTACTAAAGATTACACAAGGGCTCATATTCTTTCCACTTATATTGTCATTTTCATTCACTGGAATTTAAATGCAATTATTCAAATTTTGTCTTTTAATAGCTTTACATCTGAACTTTCCTAGAGTTCATTGTACTTGGATAAAAAAAGTGATGTCATATGGATAATTTAAGAATGCAATGATCACATCATTTCACATGAGCAGATTTCATTAAATAAAGTACATACATGTGTCGTCGATGGCTGATGTCCATTCTTGAAGATTCTCTGATTCAGATAATTCATGCTGCCATATAAGGCACACCTGGCTGCTACTCGAGATTTCTCCCCCCAGTTGACCCCATCAGCGATCAACATGATACAGTTGTTCTGCCGACAACAGATAGCAAAAGCATCTGCTATTGGATCCCCTGAAATAAATAACTGGTGCAAAATATGTCTCATATTCTCACTAGAGAAACAGTATTACATTCAGTGTTTAAGCTACAATCAGAAAATGGCAACAATGCCTCTCCATGAACAAATGTTGCAGTGCATGTGAAATTCTTGTAAAAGGTCACTAATTTTGGCATCAATTTAATAGAAGACAAAGTAAATCTGGCTATCAAAATTTACTATGTTAAAAATTAATAATATATCTGCTTTTAAAGAATTTTAGAAAACTTAACTGTCAAAAACATTTTGGAAACCCATGCATCGGATATCATAAGGTTTTATTATTTCATACACTGCATTAAGAATAAGCGACAGTTGTTATCCCATCTGAACTCAGCATAATCCCTAAAACTCTTAAAGTATTTAGATATAAGTATTTTTAATATGCTGAATCTTTAACATATTTAGACTTCCCACCACCCTAACATAATCTAAACTTTTTACTTTAATCAAAACATCTATTCAAGTTTGCAGAATTAAGTCTCTCTATAGATGGTCATTTGCTTGAAACCAATTGACTTCCCATTACACCTACAACCACATGCTTTTGAATACATTCTTACCTCAAGCATATAAAACTTAATACACATATTTCAGCCTAAAATAGAACATTCTTTATAAGCTACTACACGTTCTTTTTAAAACTTATTTGGTCTATAAAATGTTTATGTTGCTGTTTGGGACACTTGACAATCTTCAAATGCCATATACTAAAAGTTGATTCCAGACTGTAAAACATAAATAAAATAGTAACAAAATCACACACTAACCTCGAAGGAATACAGGAGTTTTACTGTTAAAATAATTGGGGCATTGATCATAAAAATTAAAATGGGGCAGAGCACAAATAAATGGCCACGAACAAAGGTGGGACATGCAAATTTGGGGTGGGGCACCATGGCCCAATGTATTTGAATATGTGGACACTGAATCAGGTTTGGATGACTTTTTAACTCTTTATCATATGTATGTATGTACTGTCCTGTCTATTAATTTGTGTCTATAACTGACACTGCAGACAGCTTCCTTGTTCCCCTGTAGCCTGCAATAAGCTGCTGTCCAAGATTATCAAAAGTCAAGCTGACGCAGCTTTTTGGCTCTTATATATAATAATAATCAGATGGTTGGGGGATCCTTTCATGGTCAGGAAGGCATCACAAAGGGCTATATCAAATAAAATCCAGTACAAATACTTCCACCATATCTTTGCTTTTCTGCATGTATCATATTGCAATCTGATCTGGTCAGCCAAGTCAATGTCCATTTTCTTCTTGGAGTACAATGTGGCCACACCATATGCATTTTTCTGCTGGTGAACACCATACCTCTTCCATCGTTGAACTACAGTTTCTTCACCAGAGTTGATGTTGTTATCAAGAAAATGGCCAAAATTTTCTGTCTTTCCATGCAGTTTTTGTCAGTGTTCCCTTCTGCATTGTTTTGAACTGGCCTCTGGAACAGTTTCTGGGATTTCTTACAGCTTCAGGAATATCTCTTCTATTTGCACATACGGTTCCAAAGCAGTACATTTTGTTGGTTTTCAAAGATTCCAATAGGGTTGGACTTGAAACTTAATTAACATGGTCTGTCACAACATGGGATCCTAGGCCATGTTCAGTACCTCAACCTTCTCTGTGTCCACAATATATCTGAAATTCATGAACATTGCTGTTTGCAGATTTGGCCCTCTCCCATAATTTTATACTAAATTTGGTAGGCTTTGCAAACAAATACTGTCTAAAAGACAATCTGTCTTTAAATTCTATCATACCCTCATCAACATCTTGATCCTTGGGTGGGTCATAATTTTCAACACTCCTTGCAAGGATAGTGTTCAGAACTGGTTTAATATGACATAACTTGTCATGCCAGGTTGTCTCCATGGAATGTTGTTAGTCATCGCATTAATGTGAAAATATTTTGACAGCTTCTTGTCTCATTCTCTTGTCATTACATCTGGAATACCCTGTACTCCATAAAATTTAGGTTCTAAGCGATCTTATATTCTGGAATTTGCATTACACTTAAAAAGACATGTATTCAAAGAAATGCCTTCATTTCTGCAAGTGAAGTAGGTGACCACATGGGATCAGGCTTCTTGCTAATTTGTTTTTTGGCGAATGTTTGTTTCATCTATCAGTAACATAACTGGAATATTTCTTCAGGGAAAAACTGTAAAAAGAAATCCCCCTTAATTTAAAAAAATTAATTAATGGCCCTAAAAGTTGTCCGCTGGCTTCACGTGTTCCAACCAGATATGATCGTCACACATTTCATCCTCAGATTTAGATAAATCTAATTTGTTAGGTTTCAAAACAGGACTTATACTAATATCACATCCTTCATCTTGAATCTGATGATTAAAATCAATGTCATTTGTAATGTCATCACTTTAAAATCCTTCAAAACTTTTGTTAGAATCTATGTCGGAAAAAATAAATGTTGCCATTTTGTTTACTTTCATAATTAACCTCGTTTTCTGTGGGATTCTTGCTTATATGCTGTAAAACTACTAAGAGAACACTTTCATCATTTTATGTAAGGACTATTTTCATTGACTAAATATTATTAAAGAGACCAGATGTTTGCAATTTCAACCAATGCAAATCTTGAAATTAATACAAAAGGTTTATATGCATTTCTGTGGTTTTCAAACCCTTGGTTGGAAATGTATGCATGAGCCAACAAGGACAGAGAGAATATTAATAGCAGCCTGTATGTGTCTCTGGGGATACAAGGCAATTTTTATAGTCTCATATATGTGTTAGCAGAAGGTAAAGAGTTAAAAGCAATTATTTCATGTAAAATTCATTTTAAAAAAAGCCAAACACAATTACTGAAACATCTTTCCTTTCTTGCATGCTTGTAATTTTTTCAGATGAACAAATAAATATAGGTAAAAAAATTATTTGCAATTTTCTCCGGTACCAAATTTGCAAAAGCAAATTTTTAAATAATTTACGTCTCTCCAAGAATACTTATCAGATCATATTAATGCCATGAATACAAACCCCACTAATTCCCAAATCCAGCTCCAGATGAAAATTACTCTCTTCTGTCATTATTAGGGACCCCGAGTGGCCAAGTGGTCTATAGCACTCTCCATTACGGATCACTGCCATCTCACCTCTGTCTGTGTGTATTTTAGTCCAAGATTCAGCTAATGTAGTTATGTGAGAAAGCTTGCCAGTAGATTCTCGTGGGTCGGTGATTCTTTCCGGGGGTTTTCCCAGGTTCTTCCTCCACCAATAATACTGGCCGCCATGTACAGACTATTGTGTGCTGAATAATGGCGTCAAACCCTACAACAACAACAACTGTCATTATTATACAAAGAGTAATAACTTTTGCCTATTATCTCCCCTTGCTATTACAGGAGGTGCTCATTTTTGGCTGAACAGAACATTATGTAACGAGATGCTCACATTGCAGGATGGATGGGAGGATAGTGAAATAATGTGATCCAGTAAATATTCTAGAAGAAACATGATTTGTTTGAAAATGTGCTTTCTTCTATACATTCCCCGATCACATTAACATCAGGAGAATAACTAATAGGCAGAGTAAATGTTGAGCATCCAACCTAAATTTACATCAAAATATTTACACATTCATAACTGATATGTACTTATTGCTATCCATCTAGAAAGGCCAGCCTGTCTTATAAGGCCACACAATGATGCAAAAGAGGTGGAGGGGCCCTGAGTGGCCTAGTGGTCTAAAGTGCTCTCCATTATGGATCACTGCCATCTCACCTCTGTCTATGTGAATTTGAGTCTCAGATCTGGCCAATGTGGCTATGTGAGAAAGCTTGCCAGTAGCTTCTTGTGGGTTGGTGGTTCTTTCAGGGGTCTTTCCTGGGTTCTTCCTCCACCATTAATACTGGCTGCCATGTATAGCCTATTGCGTGCTGAAAAATGGCATTAAATCCTGCAACAACAACAACAACAACAACAACATCAAAAGAAGTGGTCTTTTAAGAGACCAGTTTATCATGAAGAAAATAAATTGAAAATTTTAAACTGGAGGATACATTTTGAGAAATGTAGTGCAATTAGAGTCTGAACCCATATCTATGAAACTTCTCAACCTGAGATTACATGTAAACTCAAATTTTCTATATTTTGTAATAATTACATTCTCTCCATTTCTTAATATAAAAAGTTGAGTTTTAGTGTAAACACAAGATGAGGAGTTGTAAATTTGATGCCAAGCACCAGTCTCACTACTGATCTCAAAATTACTTCCTAATATCAATTTTCAGTTCAGAACAAATAGACATCATTATCAGTCCTTTCATGAAAACCCCATGTCAATACAACCATCCATTCAAAATAGTGACAGCAAGATTTTCAAAACAGCCATTTTGGTAGCCATATTGGATGTTATGACTGGCACCATTTTCTTTTAGGGCTAACTAGGTAATATAAAGTCTATTAGTTACAACAGCATGCTGATTCACCATCCATCTGGGAGAAATATAGATAATATTTTCAAGATGGCCAATTTGCATCCTTTTCATTGGGACCAACAATTCCACTCTGAAGAAGCAAGAAGAAGATATTAAAGATGGTTGACGTTGTGGCCATATCTGGTGCATAGCATTTCCATTCAGGACCAACCAGACATCAAAACAAGTTATATGGTAAAGTACAATGTTGACACGATCAGCCATTTAGGAGAAATAGCAAGAACATGATTTTCCAGATGACAAATGTGGTAGCCATATTTGACATAAGATTGGCATTATTTCTATTTACAACTACGAAGATGTAAGAAGTCTTTCTTAACAGTGAAAACCCCATGCTTAGATTACCATTCATTCTGGAGAAATAACAATAAGATTTTCAAGAGAAGCACTGTGGTGACCATATTTGATGCATGAGCAGCACCATTTTCATTTAGAACCAAATATGACATAATGTTAAGCTGATGTGACCATCAATTCAGGAGGAGAAGCAATAACAAGATTCTAGAAATGGCAGCAGTGGCAGTGATGGTGGATGTCTGAGTGGCACCATTTTCATTTAGAACCAATATGACATTATGATAAGCTGAAATGACAAATCATTCAGGAGAAGCAATAACAAGATTCTAGAGATGGCACCAGTGGCATCTATGTTGTATGTCTGAGTGGCACCATTTTCCATTTTCATTTAGGATCAGGTGATGAATGCATATGTGAAGTTTTATGCCATCCTCCAAGTAGTATAGGAGGAGTAGTAATAACAAACTTGTGCTAATAGACAAATGACATACATCAGATAAAAAAAAAAACTATATTTAGGACCAACTAGACCTCATAAAAAGTACCCTGGTGAAAATCCAATATCAATACAACTTTTTGTTCAAGGGTAGATATAACATGATTTTCGAGATGGCTGCTGTGGCCATGATCCTGGACATCTAAAGTGCACCATTTTCATTTAGAATCAGCATCATATTAAATGTTTCAGTGCAAACCCCATCTTGATATTGACCATCCATTCATGAGGAGTAGTGAAAAAAAGATTTTCTTGATGGCTGATATGGCAGCAATTTTATATGTCTAAGTGGCAACCTTTTAATTCAGGACCAACAAAACCAGAGGATGAATGTGAATGCCAAGTTTCACAGCATCCTCCAAGTAGTTTAAGATTAACAGATTTGTGCTTATGGACAGATGACAGACAGAAGAAACAACCATCTTGTAAGAGCTAAGGTCTATGATCAGCATTGCTATATTAAAAAAACTAGTGATATGTATAAAATACCTTATTACATGATATATAACCTGTAATATATACCTGACATTTTCATGTTGACAGGATGCTGTTCATATAAGGAAATGCAGATACCATATGCCTTCTGATCTTTATTATTCCAAACTTGACATCCTGCAATCTCTTCAGCAGTTGCAGAATTTCCATCTGAAATATAACAGTCCAACTGCATTTAGCAACCACCAAAATCCAAAATAGTGTTTGTTGCTACAATATATACTTGGCATAATAATTCACTGACAATTAATTTAATATACATGGTACAATCATTATGGGCTTTGATAACTAACAAACATTAAATTTTCACATAAGTTGCATTAGCATACAATATGACATGCAACAGACCTACTAGAATGTTAAACAAGAGGCCCAATAGAGTCTGACATTTCTCACCTGGCTCAAACAACTTAATAGTTGACCATTTCACTTATGGAGGCTTTGGTAGTATTCTACATGTAAGAACACAACCCTATACAAACTATTTCCCAACCTTTTAAAATGTTGATCTCACCTATTTTACAAAATGTCTGGTCAAAATTCCTTTGAAAGATAATGGCATCATAAATATACACAGCTGTCATCCATAATCAAAATCATCAACCCGATGGTAATAATATAAAATTATTTACTAGATCTTATTGAAATCATATGAGAAATACATACCCTACCAGAGTACTTGTCAAAAGAAAAACTTGATTCTTTTTACTCCCAATCCCTTGACATGAGAGAGAGAGAGAGAGAGAGAGAGAGAGAGAGAGAGAGAGAGAGAGTCTTGAAACTGTTGTATATTCCCATAACCTGCAGCCTGTCTAAATGTTAAACAAATAGGATTCATGTAGCTCTACTGATTGCTCCCTAGATAATATCTCCCTTGGGCAGTTTATACAGTTAATTTTCATAAAGGCAATTATAAAATTACAGCTGTCAGAAGTAAATGACCACCACTCAATAAATAACTTAATTGACTGACAATAACTAAAGTGATTTTGTGTCCACTCTTGTTTTGAGAACCAATGTAGGAAATTATGCCATATGTAAAGATAAAGTACATAAAATGGCACAACCTAATTTTAATTTAAATTAAATAAACTGGGAATTCATGTTCAAGAAACAAAGGTTATTACACTTTGTCGCCTTGAATGAAAATGCCAAAGCCATCTATATTAAAGATACTGGCTAGTTTGTGATCAGTGTCCATGTTTTATTTAGTCAGAAATTACTTTATTTATAAAATGCAACACAATTTCAGTATATAATGGTAGTTGGAATGGTAAAGTGTCCTGTCAGATAGTGTACAAGTGTAACTCATTTTTTAATGAAGATATTAAAACTCAAGAGCAAGCAGGCCCAACCCAAACAAAACAGGGTTCCAAAACCACTGGTTGATACAAGTTTGACCTGGTGAAGTTCATAAACCAGAGGGATTTTTTTTAAAAAAATACCTTTTACATGACATAAACACAATATCAGCATTAATGATTCTAGATTAATGTATACAACATCCATTGACATAACAAAAAATTCCCTGCATCAGGCTATTGCAAAAATAACATTTTCATTGCTCTGAAAAAAGTCAACAATATGTCTGGGGAACATTTGAATAACAGTATTATCCAGTCTCTAACAACTGTGCAAAGATGAACAACAATGGCACCCGCATCACCTTCCAACAAACTACTGTATTAAGAGTGAATTTTAAAGGCAGAAAATTTGTGTATTTTTTTAATTTAATTCCTGAGTTGCTGTGATTATGTGTGGGTATATGTACATATAAGAATGTGGGTGTTGATATATGGTCATTTTCTTTCATTCAAATTTTAATTTCCATTCATTTTCTATGGGTTTATATAAGCAAATAACCTATTCTCAATTGTACAATGTCACTTATTTTGGGTCATGTGAACTTACCCACACCTGTGACCATTAAATTACAACTTTTGAGTCCTAAGACAAAGCAACACTGTCATGAAAGTCTGCAGGTATGGTAACACTGTCTCTATCAAAGTAATATAAACCAACCGATTAGAAAAATCACCTCACTGAAATATGAACAAATCTTGTGCATTAAAAATCTGTTAAAGAAAATGATACAAGCCAATCAGATAAAAGATTACCTCATAACAATACACAGGTCTTGCTCATTATCAAATCCCTTCAACACGTGGTGATGTACTTACACGTGGTGTGAGAAGAGTTGCGGAATACAAACAATCTTTCACATGATCAAATTTAATTATTAATATCATCAACTTTCATATTTCTATACATCTGGTTTAGTAGTAGTTTATTTTGGTGAGTACAAAATTGTGGTACATTCCTGAAAGAGCAAGTTGACTTGTAGAGATTTTTCAACACTCCCATAGCATTTTGTGCCTGATATTCTGATGTCGAAGTGGAAACATTTTCATTTACAACCAACTAGATATCATAAGAAGAGTTAAAACCCCATGTTGATTTTACTATTCATTCAGGAGTAGGGATAACAAGATTTTCAAGATGGTTGCTGTGGCCACCATACTAAATGTCTTTGTGGCACTATTTTCATTTTTAAGATCAGCCATATCTTGCACTGAATGTGTGTAAATTTTCACGGTAGTCTTTCAAGTATTTGAAAAGGAGTAAAAAAAAATAAGAAACTTGTAGTAACATATAGATAATGTGATAAAAGATAACATGCCATCCTCTAAACTCTCCTGGTCTATAACCATAGATCTAAAAATACTTGTCCAGTTTTAATTAAGCCTACAACAGTTCAGTGAAGTGATACATAAAGTACACAAAAACTTGAGAAATTGTTGAGATTGCTGTAAATTGGTAATGCAGGCCTTTTATTATGTGAAAACAAATGTTATCTAAAAAAAACTATCAATTAAAACTCACCAGAATATATTTTTCTTTGAGAATTTGATAAAATGTGTTGATGATCTTCAACATAAGAAAATCTGATTAATTGTAAACTTCTAATGAAGGAACCATGATTAAAATACAATATAAACTTGTTTATTGGAACTACTCAAGGGAGCATTACAGGAACTATGATCTTTACAGTAAATAATCTTTTATTTGAATTACTCAATGGGGCATTGAATGAACCATGATGAGTAGTAAAGTATAAACTCCTTTATGAGAATTACTTGAAAGGGCATTCAAGGTACAGTATAAACTCTTTTATGTGAATTACTTGAAAGGGCATTCAAGGTACAGTATAAAACTTCTTTATGTGAATTACTTGAAAGGGCATTCTAGGTACAGTATAAAACTACTTTATGTGAAGTACACAACATAGCATGAAAACCATTTGCTAAAAGCTGTACTTTTTTATATAAAAAAAATTACATGAAGGCAAATAGCAATTTTTGTCTTGCAAATTTTAAATAATTCCTAAGCACAACTGAGTGATTATGAACAAACTTGCAATACTGAAATCAAGTACATGTATTCATCTATAAAAAATAGATACCTGTGTTCAAGTCACAGTTTTGATTCAAGCATAATAAAACACCCTTCTGCTTTTCACACTCACTATACAATAACACATGAGCTTCTAGCTCAATCAATGATCATGCCTTCCGTGTTATAATATAGCAGTGTATCATAATATTACCTATTACTATACAAACTTCCTCTAAATCAGGTATCTATTGTGAAATCCATCAAAAGAACTTTTCACAAATGGTTGGTCATACAAAAAGTATTGACACTAAGGCTGATTTAAGTTATTCAGGCAAGAACTACCCAATTAAAAAAGCTGTTACGTGTTTCACATGGTTACTGCCATGTGTGTACATCACAACCAATTCTATTATGAAAACAAATAAGACCTTAAGATGATAATTCTGAGGTGCAAATAATATTTTTACTGAAATAAATGGCATGTGGTGAATGCCAATGTACTTACAGTTGTCTGCATTTTTGGAAACCCTAAATGGACTGAAGTCAATTATTAATCAAGCAAGTCTGTGAAAATAAATCAGACCTGAAAATCTGAATAGTCTAATTAACGTGATTCATATAAACTGTGTCAATTTCAGCCAATTTTAAACTTAGGAAACATAACAGTCATCGTAGCTTAGAAAAGGAATTCTAATGAAATTTCAGTTTAAGTTTTTTTCTTGTACAGTATACTAATCTTGTACAGTATACTAATCTGCACTTTGGGACAAGTATCTGTTTAGGTGACTGGATGAAGAAAGATGCAGAAAAATAAGAGGCCACTGTGTTGAAAAAGACTGCCATCAAATAAGCAACATGAACAACAAAATAGTCAACACACTATTTTCTGGATCTTTAGCAAACACCAGGCCACCATCTGGGCCGGAATAGCTGGCAAAAATGTCATCACTGAGGGCACCAAGTTCCACCAATGGCACGTCTTCCACAGACTTTCCACAAAACACCTCTGTCCCAAATTGTATACCTCTGTAACAAAAATGGGAAAATATTGAATGAGTTTCAGTGAATTTCATTTTGCTTTTAATTTTAAGTTAAAAAGGCAATGTCATACTTTAAACACAATTTCAAATAAATTACCTGTGTTTGCAGAAATACTGAAAGAATTTATACCGTTTATATTCCTCTCTTCCCCCTCTCTCTTGGTCTTAAAAAGTGAGTCAGAAAGACAGTGACATGTACTGTACTAAATTTTACTGTGATGATTACATACATTTTTTTCACCTTCAAGATAGCATACCTTATAGAGGGCTTTTTGGGGTGAATATGACATTTGGTATTTTGTTCAAAAATGTCATTTGAATTTTAGCAGGTTACCACCTGTGTTACTGGAGATGTCATAATATAGAACGGGTTAAATTTTTATTGGATTAATTTTTCTTATCTTACTCAAGGTCACTAAATTTCTCCACCACTTCCTGCTATATTATTGCTACAAATATTTTAGAATCAACTGCATTTAAAACCGTACCATATATACTCATGTACAAGTTGAGTCTGATGGCAAACAAAATAGACTATGATCTGCAGTTAGGATTATGCGACAAGAGATCAGAGACAATGTTGTTTATTCTATGTATTCGACTTTAAAAAACTGCATTAACCCAAATCTATCAGCACATTATGTTATAGCAGATTTGGGTCTATGCAGCTTGTAGATGGATCTAACTCATAAGTGAGTATAAATGGTACATTACCAGTTTCCATATATATAAATTTGTTTAAATTAATGTTATCTCTTGTAGATCAACAATAATTACCTATCAGTTTAGACTTTCTGTGGAATATTTACAACAGACTCAAAATCACTGTTATAATGTTAGAGATGCATCTAGCCTGCAAAATCCAGACACATTTTTTTAAAGTTACATGTACATGCTAATATACTTGGAACAACATTAAAAGCAGGTATATATTTTGGTTTCATTAATCTGGTGAGAAAATAAAGTCCAGCCCCAAGCAACTTTTCTGTTTTTTTGAATATCAGATAGAAATGTCAAACTGATATGAAGCTGGAATATGAGTTTTTGGTTACATGCTGCATTGCTCTCCAGGAACTGTTAATTGGCATGTGTCTGTATAACTATAAAATGGCAAAGCAATCATTCTAATGGCTAATACTATATAATGTGGGGGTTCGGAGGGGGGGGGGGTGATGTTTGGGTTATCTTATAGAACTGTACTAAAACTAAACCAGTGAATTTGTTGTGCAATGTATGGTTTAGAGGTAGCATGTATTGCTGTTTATGTATTTCTTCTTTTTTTTTTATAGCAGTATGAAATGAATGAATACTATAACAGTGCATAAACATGGGGCTTAAGTGGGATGGCTCATCTGAATAACTAACATACACCATCTTGTGAATATAAATTCACACACACATATTGAAACTGTTGAGGGCACTGTGTGTGTGTGTGTGTGTGTGTGCGTGCGTGCGTGCGTGCATGTGTGTGTGTGTGTGTGTGTGTGTAGTGAGAACATATGCTTGCCTGACAATTTAATGAGGTAACATGAGCAGCATGCAAGGATTTCTGAAACTTTTCTTACACTGTTGGCCCCAGACCCTGGAGTCATCCAAAGGAACTATAGTTTCTAAGTAGCTGAGGTTCTGTCAGCATTTTTAAAACATTATTGACTATATCATGAAAAGGAAATGGTCTCTAAGTGCCTTTCCCAATGACACATTGAAACAGGCAACCCATTCTGATGTGGGCAGGTACTAAACCCAAAACCTTCCAATTATGAGTCTGGTACTCTACCAACTACTCTACTGCAGCTCCCTAGTAGTTATGGCATATGACTCCTGACCAGAAGATTATGGTTTGGACGTCCATCACCAGATACAATTTAATTACATTAATATCCACGCATGTTGATCAAAACTATAAATATCTAGAATATTAAAAACAGATTATATACACAATATCAACAGAAATCTGAAAAACAACTCTAGTGGCTTAGTGGTTAGAGTGTCCGACATGGGAGCAGGAGGTTGTGGGTTTGATCCCCAGATGAGTAATACCAAAGACTTACAAAATTAGTACTAACAGCTGCCTCGCTTGGCGCTCAGCATTAAGAGATTAGTGTTAGGACTGGTTGGCCTGGTGTCAGAATAATGTGACTGGGTGGGATATCATGCTAAATATCTGTGGCATGATGCCCCACTATAAACTGCCTCACTGCAGACATCATAACGATATGACTGAAAATTTGTTAAAGCTACGTTAAAAATATCTAAACCAAACAAACAAACAAAATCAGAAATATGGAGTGTTCACAAGCTCAGCCAATCAGAAGCAAGATCACCTTGATATTATATCTATATATTTCTCTCAAACTCTTCAGAGATCTTGATGACAGCAGCTTAATAAAAATCTTCTTTCTTAATGTTCACAAGCTCTGCCAATAAGATGCACGCTCACCTCATTATTGCATCCCCTCACTCGGAATTCATCTGGGATCTTATTAATGCTTACAAATCAAATCTATCAAAATCAGATCAGAAATATGGTCTCTAGAGAGATCACAAAAGCTCAGTAAATATTCATTATTATATTTGGAAATTACTCATAACTGATCTCATCTGAGATCTACATAACAAAATGATGTATACCAAATCTAATCATCAGTATGGCTTTCACAGTGTTCACTAGTCCAACCAATCATATACAAGATAACTTTATTATCATTCACAGCTGTTGCTCACAACTAAAATTAGCCAAGATCTTGATGCTATAAGCATAGAAACCAAATCTGATAAACACCTAATAAATATGGCCTCTACAATGTTCATAAATCTGCCATCAGACACAAGATAACCTCATTAATGTGTTAATATCACACATGAATTTGTCTAATATCTTGATAATATACATGTTTGCTACCATAGCCTAATCAAAATCATACCCGAAACATGATCTTAATACTGTTCACAAACTCTACCAAACAGATGCAAAATCAACTTATTAACATACATGCATACAGTTTGTAATTGAAGTCAACTTGCCTATTACCCCAATACAAAGCACAAGTTAAAAGCTTACTGTTTTACAACAGTCAGAACAGAATTCCTTCAAAGGAGCAGAAAACATAATGTATTAATTTCAAATGAAAGATGTGGCTCATATTTCAAAATCAGATGAAAATCCAACAGACTACAAGGAAAAGAACTGGACAGCACAAAATTCTTAAAATGCAGTAATTTAAAATTTCATTTAAATATGTAACCCAAGAACATGTACGGGGAAAAGAGCATGTGTCTGTATGTGATTTGAATTTTAATGTAGCTTTTTATATAAAAAAACTCATACTGCTATGGTGTCTGCAGTGTGGCAGTTTATAGTGATGGGGCAGTTTATAGCACTGGGGTAGTGATGTCTAACACTGGGGCATCATGCCACAGACATTTAGCATGATGTCCCATCCAGTCACATTATCCTGATACCAGGCCGATTAAGTCCTGACACTAACCTCTTAACTCTGAGCGCCAAACGAGGCAGCTGTATTAGTACCATTTTTGTAAGTCTTTTGTATGACTCGGCCGGGGATCGAACCCATGACCGCTCACATGGAAAAGAGCAAGCAAGAACTTAATATACCACATATACATGCTTATAGGTCAAGTTTAACTGCAAACTGCACAGACCCAGTTCTGCAGTGCCAAGTTAATACATTTGAAAATCTGGGTCTATGTAATCTGTTAGGTGTACACAGTAAAATCAACAACACAGACCTTGATCTGCAGGTGTGTTATGAGTTAGCACATCACTGATTCTTTTGTTTGCTGTTTAATTAGACTATATATAGGTTTACAGGTATATGTTATTTCAATCCAAATCTTGAAAGTGTGAAAGGCAGAAGGCAATCTTCTGTTAGGTAATTAAAGCCCTTGATATCAACTTTAATCACGAGATGTAGAAATTCTTAGCATGGACTCAAGTTAGGCACTGATAACAAATCTTTTCTGTGTGCAGCAATATACATTATCCGTTTAAATGTCCTGCAATCAGCACGGAATGCATGAAATAAATTTAAAGTGCAGAGCAGATGTTTCTACAGGTTAGGCACATACATGTACTTAGATCACTATACCTATTTCTGAGGAACAAATTAAATTCTGCAAGCAAAGAATGACTACCTAGTACAGCATTAAACTTTGGTCAATTAATAAAAAATCAATTTGTTTTTTAAAACTGCAATCACGCAAAGTATAGGGAGTCCTTGGGAGCCAAGTGGTTAAAAGCACTGAACTTTACTAATCACTGGTACATAGGTTTGAGGCTCTTAATTGGCTCGGCAACTGTAATTATGTGAGAAATCCTGCCAGAAGTTTCTCTTGAGGTTGGTACTAGGGTTCCCCCCACCCCCCGGTTCTTCATTCACCAGTTATAGTGGCCACCATGTATAGCCTATCTAGTGCTGGAAAATGGTGTTAAACCCAAACAAAAAAAAAACAGAAAGGGTGTAATGGCAGGAAGGAGCATTTGATGGGTTGCATGCTGAGTGTCAAAGGGATCACTGGAGTACAATGCTATTCAAGGAGTAAAAAGTCAAATAAATCAAAGCATTGTTGATTGATATTTTTTGGATATTGCTGTGAATTAGCTGAAATTAAAATACCTGTATTTAGTTCACCACAAATGATCAGCCACCATTTTTTAATTCTTTTGGAGATATTTCCTATATTTTACATAGATAATTTAATTTTCGCATGCTTGGTTAGTTTGTTTGTATTGAAGAGTCTTGACTTATTTACTCTGACAAATTTGCCATCAATCATGTTAAGCTGTGCAAAAGAACATTCTGGAAGCATTTACTTTTTGAAAAATGAAAATGTTAGACTTAAAGGTATAAAAAAAAATAGAGATGGAAACTTAAATAATTTTCTTAAAATCAGTTATTTTAAAAAATCATCTACTGAAGTCATTTGGTTCTTCTATTGTAGTTGGCCAAGTCACCTAGAATTCAAGTTCTGTACTCAGTTTTATTATTATACCAAGTCTTCAAATTCCAACCTCAATGGTGCATTTGACATCCCAAAAGGTATATTAGTTTCATTTCATAGTCTAAATAAATGGAGATCAAATATTTGTATTGGTAAGTATCTGTGCAAGTGCATCCATTAGGAATTCATTATTGATTAAAATTAACTGAATGTTAATGGCTGGAGTCCGATGACATGAATTATTAGTGAAACACCAGCAATCAATACCAGCATGCACTTTCAAGAACATTTAGTACCATAATGCAATCACATGGACAATATGTTGTACACTTGGTACATTTCACATATACTTACTTGTAGGTCAAGTCACACTGCAAAAAAAAAATATCCTGATTTGCCATAGCATACTGCACATGCAGATCAGGGTCTATATTGTTTTTCTCTTGATTACTCCTGACATACTGAAGAGACCCAGATCGACAAGCACATTATGCAACAGCAAATCCAGGTGTGTGCAGTTTGCAGCTCCAGTTCCTATGTGTCTGACATTAGACGATGGAACCTGTTGTTTATTTTCGCTATCCATTTTGAAAATAATATTTACTCTCTCTCTCTCTCTCTCTCTCTCTCTCTCTCTCTCTCTCTCTCTCTCTCTCTCTCTCTCTCATTTAAACTGGCTTTTCTCACATTTATTCATTTCTTTCTTTCTGTAATTTAATGTTTTCCTTGTCATTGTTCTTATGTAGGTTTGCATGAGTAATACAAAGAGTTGTCAATGTCTGACCCTTGATATTACTTGCTAAATGATTTGATAAAAAAAATATTTATCTTATGTGATAAAGACAACATCTGACCTCATTATTCAATGATCTGACTTGGGAACACCTAATAACAGAATAGGGGCTGCTGATGCTCTATCAGACCTTGCCATGTGTTATAAGAATTAAGAGCACAGAATGCAGTGACCTAAAACCCAGTCATAGAAAAATCAATAGTGGATTAGATGAAGGACCAAACCCTAACCCACTTGGACTTAATGGCTAAAAACAACAAAGAAAACAACAAAATTCATGCTAGATATGGGTGACAGAAAACCTGTATGCATTACACAGAATTTATCATTTTGATTTAAATGATCTGAATATTGTACAGTTGTTTTGGTGTTGTAGGGTTTAACATCATTTTTCAGCAAAAGATAGGCTATATACATGGCAGCCAGTATAAATGGTGGAGTAAGAACCCAGGGAAACCGTGGAAAGAACCTCCAAACCATAAGAAGCTACTGGCATGCTTTCTCACATATCCACATTATCCGAACCCGAGACTCGAACCCATGCAGGTGACATGGCAATGGTGAGTGCTTTAGACACTTGGGGCCCCTTTTACAGTCATATGTAATGTAGAAGTAAATAGGCACTA
This sequence comes from Unio delphinus, assembly GCA_029339505.1. Lineage (NCBI taxonomy): Eukaryota > Metazoa > Mollusca > Bivalvia > Unionida > Unionidae > Unio > Unio delphinus. Next base: position 219,171 of record JAQISU010000104.1, read on the forward strand.
CAATAAACACTTCATAGCTATAACTGCCAAAGCAGATAAATCCATGAAATGAAGACCTTGTCATAAAGGAGACCTTTTAAAAACCACCTCTTTATAGCACTCCCAACTAAAACCTGTCTCAGTATAGCACAGATTCTAATATAACATTGGTATAATCAGCCCAGGTTAGGATTTGAGTACAAAATCTGTATTTCACGTAAAACAAGAGTACCTTGACTGTAACATGGTTAAGTCCTCTAGAAAGACAACTGAACTGTTACCAGTAAAACTGTTTTTCTTATTTCTATGGAGTGACACTTGACCATCTGACCCCCAAATCAACAGGCTTCTTCCTTGTCTTACAAGCAAGACATCCATTCAGTTGGGACTGATACATAACTAGAGTTTTTGTGTTTTCTAGTTGAGACAGTGACCTTAACCTTAGCTTGCCCAACCCAAAATCATTAGCCTTTTTCCTCACCCATATGTAAGTTCAGATCTTGGGTCTGCCAATATGGGTATGTAAGAAAGCTTGTCAGTAGCATTGGTGGGTCAGTATTTCTTCCTATTGTCTTCTCAGGTTCTTCCTGTCCAATGTACTGGCTGCCATGGCATCATGTGCTGATAAATGGCATTAGAACCCACCCAAACACAAACCTCGCTCTGACAACTCCAGATCACTTTTTGATACATATAATTTTACTAATACATAAAAAATGGACTCTTATAACTGGAATATAGACTGCAATAATGACAGTACTTCAATGTTCCCTCTAAGCTGCGTGCGTGCGCAGCTGCTCAGGCATCCCCGCGCAGCTGAATTGTCAATTTTTGCTCAATCCAACGTTAAATTTTACTGTCTTCATAATGCTTGCACATTACATGTCTTCCATTAACCCTTTGAACCCGACAGGCAGGTTTACCGGCCTATTGTAACGGTGTATATACCCAAAAGGCCGGTATACCGGCCTCGCTATCTACCGTCATAACCCGGTATACCGGCCTGAAATATGTTATTTGCTAGATTCGCTATAGAATTGTCAAAATTTGCCGGGGAGGCTCGGGTTAGGGTGCCGAAATATGGGGGAGATTAGGGTTCAAAGGGTTAACAGTGATATAGCAAGGAACAATTAAATTTCCTCCACACATGTGAACCTCTTTACAAAGGCCATCTACACAAAAATGATACAATTTTGTATTCCCTTAATTATTCTTTATAGGCAGGTTCACTCAACAAATCCAATTCTCTTTAACATAGGCCATCTATTCAAAAAGGATATAATTCAATGATATGTTGATAAAAGGATAAAATCATAGAAAGACAGGTTCACTCCAACTCTAAACAGATGGTCTTGACCTGGGCAAAGTTATCATACAGAACTCAAGCAGACTTCATCAGCCAACTACATGAATTCCAATGCAACTATTTACAAATGTATGTTCGCTATGTTTCTTGGCCTTTTTTTAATTATTTATGCACAGTACTATACTGTCTGCCAAATTATTATGCATTCTAATTCTTTGCTGCACTCAATCCTAAAACATCTGTCCAAATTATTTTTCAGAAATCTGTGTTCAAATTGGATATCAAAATATTCCTTAAAAATCATATTATCTGACATGTACTTTGAATTATGAATGTAATATTTCCTATAAATAAATTATGGAAACTACAGGGAAACTGCCTTAATTAACCGTACAGTGGTAATAACAGATATTTGGGTTGATTGTTGGAGATGGCCAGTAAAATGAGGTTTAACTAGCATTACAATGGCAATATTGGTACCAGTGTATATTAAAAGTCTACAGAAGGAAGCCAGGTTAGAATGGCCATACAAAGGAGAAACCAGTCAGAAAAAAGTTACCACATTACTGAGGAGCCTGGTTAAAGAGAAGTTGGTCTACAGAAAAACCAGTCAACAGATGATGGCCAGGTAAGAGAGAAACCAGTCTGCAGAGAGTGACTACCTCGCAGATAAGGTAAGTTACTACAGAGTCATTCTACAGAAAGTAGTCCAGTTACTGTTAAAGGTGACAAGGTTAAATAGGAATCAGTATAATGCAGATGATGACCAAGTTACAGAAAGGGTAGGTTACAAAAAAGAGAGACTGCAGAAGGTGTCAAGAACCTACCTGCAGGTGAGAGATGGGTTACACAAGTCGGTCCGCAGAGTGTGCATGGTTACTTTAAAGAAAAGCCAATCTGCAGAAGAGGACCAAGCTACAAATGGACCATACAACTAGGAAACAATCAGCAGAAGAGGACCAAGTTACAACTGGAGCATACAATTAAGAAACAATCAGTAGAATAGGTTACAAACGCACCATTCGATTAGGAAACAATCAGCAGAAGAGGAACAAGTTACAAATGCACCATATACTTAGGACACAATCAGCAGAAGAGGACCAAGTTACAAATGGACCATACAATTAAGAAACAATCAGCAGAAGAGGAACAAGTTACAAATGCACCATATAATTAGGAAACAATCAGCAGAACAGGACCAATTTAAATGGACCATACAATTAGGAAACATTCAGCAGAAGAGGACCAAGTTACTAATGGACCATACAATTAGGATTCGAAAACAATCAGCAGAAGGTGACCAGGTTACAGAGAAACTGAGGTACTGATGAGAGTCTAAAAAAGGTGGATAGGCTTAGGTGAGAAGTCAGTCTACAATAGGTTCTGGGCTAACAAAGGGGATGGTTCTGGGATGTTTTACTGTATAACAATGCTTTATAATATATTTCTCCGCAAAATGTATCAATAAATGGTTTCCAGTTTACTAACTTGCACTGTACAAGAACATCCAAGCTAAAAGTGAAAAGTCCCAGAATTCTGTCATCATAATCCGAGTTGGTATATGCTCTTGCTTGAAATCTTAAATACAGAGAACAGAACAGACCTGAATTATCTGGAAAACTTGCAATATCTACTGACAGAAGAATACCTCAAATGTGACTAACCAAACAACTTACTTTCAAACATAAACCATTCTTCTTTTCTTATTTGATACATAGATCGCCACTCTTTTCTTCTAGTGAATGCTGACTGCTTTTACACTTTTTTTATTACATGTATGATGAAAGATATCATCTGAATGAGTCTGACAAATGTGGTTAAGATGATGCACTAAGAATGTTGCATCATTCTGTGACATAAGGTGAGATTGGTTTTCCAACCTCACTCCATTTGTACATTGTAACTTTATTTCTATAATTATATTTATCTGACATGAAAAAAAAATGTTCCACAAAACGTTTTATGATAAACTAACATCATATTGTTTCATTCTTATGATCGGATTTGCTGTGCTGTATGTTTATGGGGAATAACACTGGAAGGTTTTAAGTAACTGCATAAGACTGAAACATCAACATCTCAAAAATCATATCTGACATGGATTTTAGCCACTGCAATAATAAACAAAAACTTGTCTGGAATGAGCATGTGGTGTGTGTGTGTGTATGTGTGTACATGTATATATATATATATATATATATATATATATATATATATATATATATATATATATATATATATATATATTAGCAGGTGATTGTCAGCATGATGATTCTAGTTGTAAATGATATACAGTCAGCAGAGGTTGCACATTTTTGGTTCAACTGTATATTTATTTTGTACATTGTCTTTATTTTAATGAGCTATACATATCTACTGTGTATGACATAACACTTCAACTCTATATGCTGTCTGTAATTTGTACATCAACAAATACAATATATCTATTTCCCTTTCATGTCATGCAGGTATACAAAGACTATAAATGCATTCCATTTTGGGATGTACTACAGCCATTCAAGGATTGTTTGCAACTGCACATGTGAATTGAACTGAATAAATTCATCTTCAATTTTGTGGGGTTTTTTTTTACTTTTTAGTATATGCTGGGATAAAATTCAACAACAAAAATGTAAAATGGAAAACTCTGTTTTAGAAGACAATACTAAGAGTCTTGATTTTTTATTAACACAGAGGTACCGGTACATGCATTTTCATTGAAATTTGTCATATAATTATTAATTATACAAAGAGATCAAATATTGAACTTACAAGGGTTTCTGAAGATGAAAATCAAGAAAACAAAATATCAATAATAGGAATGATGGTTTTTAGAAAGCTTTTATATTTTTCTTCAAAACTTACATAAAAATGATTTTAGATATATGACTGTTTTGATCGTCGTATGTCTCAAAGAAAGGAAGTAGCTATCTAAAACATGGACATCAGCACCTTGTTTGCCTTATGTTCTGTTACCACTTAAATTTGTGGGTAAAATCAGTCTCAAAAACAAATCTTACATGTGCTCTATTCCATATGACCATACTGAGAGTAAGATCCCAACAGTCGAATAGAGCTGGGTTTAATATATACATGAGATCTTAACAGTCAAATAGAACTGGGTTTAATATATACATGAGATCTTAACAGTCAAATAGAGCTGGGTTTAACCCTTTGAACACGACAGGCCGGTTTACTGGCCGGTTGTAACGGTGTATATACCCGAAAGGCCGGTATACCGGCCTAGCTATCTACCGTCATAACCTGAAAGGCCGGTATACCGGCCTGTGTTATGTTATTCACTAGATGGTCAGTGAAATATAGAAAAAATATGAAAAATATGAAATATGAAGAAATTTCGAGACAGTTTGTTACATACCGGTAGTCATAGTAATAAAAAGCATTTTATAAGCATGTTTGAAAAGAGACAATTCGATATTTGCGGTTATATCATAGTGGATTATCATTCTAAGACATAATATTACTTTTATTTTGCAAAATTTTACGTTTTATAAAATTGTCAAAAATTGCCAGGGAGGCTCGGGTTGATGTGCCGAAATATGGGGGAGATTAGGGTTCAAAGGATTAATATATACACGAGATCCTAACAGTCAAATAGAGCTGGGTTTAATATATACATGAGATCTTAACAGTCAAATAGAGTTGGGTTTAATATATACATGAGATCTTAACAGTCAAATAGAGCTGGGTTTAATATATACATAAGATCTTAACAAATAGAGCTGGGTTTAATATATACATGAGATCTTAACAGTCAAATAGAGTTGGGTTTAATATATACATGAGATCTTAACAGTCAAATAGAGCTGGGTTTAATATATACATGTGACAATGTTTACTACACTGCCAGCGTGTGATCATTATGATTAAACTTCATGAAATGTATCCAAATAATAATTTCTGCAATGCAGAGTCTAAGTACGTATTGCTGAAAAATTTAAACTCTAAGACATTCTGAGTAAGGAAAAATTCTAATAATCCAGTGCAAGAAAGCAACTTTTTCATTTGGTATGCAAACTAGTTCCTATATAATGTTATCACCTGCTAAATGTGGAGCAAATTGTCTGCTAGTACCATTAAACAGAAATTGTACTGAAATGCATGCACATTCCACATAGGCTACAAATAATATTTGTTTCAAGTCAAATGACCATCCCTGATTCTCATTGCCAACCCTAGCACTTTTCTCACACACATAGTAAAAGAAGGGGAAAAAACAACTTTTTTAAAATATAAATCACATGAAATATATCTAGTATGTTAAAAAAGGTAACACAAAAAATCAACCTGCCAGCCCTAATTTTAAATCCAGTTAAATAGGAAAAAATGGGAAAGAGGGGGGGGCGGGCCTTATCTGAATTTTAAGAATGCTTGAATGCTTTTCAAAAATGCTATTTTGATTACTTTATATAAGCACACTTTCATCATGAAGGAATTTGTGAGAAAATTCCTGAGAATTATGGAATACAGATCAACTTTCCTTTTGGCAATTCTGACCCTTATCCTGATAAGGAGAAAAATGTTGGAAAATATATTCCTGATTGATATAATCTAAACCATGCATCAGTGAAATCTTTTTCCTTCAAAATTTCTTGATAGCAAATATTTTCTACCATATTTTTCACACAAGAACAAAACCATAAAATAGACAGTAAACTTGCTCATTGCTACTGTGTATTTCATACCCTGCATCAAGTTTAATGAATTGTTCATCCTTGCAAAGAGTTCATAAATGTCAGATCAGGAAAGGTGTTACCATTATTTTTTTAAAGAAAAAAAGTCAAATATCAGTGTACATGTATTTCCATTCCTAAATCACTCAGCAGAAAACATATTAACTCTTTAAATGATACCAAAATATGTCACAACTGAATGGAAGATGGAGAAATGCATCAAATAGAGCAACTGGCAAATATAAACATATGACTCACATTTGCAATTCTTAAAGTTATATATAAAAAAAAAAAAACAGAATTTTTCCCTCATGTTTAAAATCTAGGATATGGTCTTTAAAATTAAATTTACTTTCATAAAGCTTATCATTTATTTAGTTTTACAATGATACAAAATTAATTTAAGGCATGATAAATGCATCAAGAATAATGAAGGTAGTATACCAGCCAATTTAATATGATAATACCATTTTTATTTTTATTTTAAATATCACTGATGTATCAAGATGCATGTATCATAACAAAAATAAGATTTAACTGAAGTTTGAGAATAAGAGGATGTGCTCTTGCAGATGTTTGCAATAGTGTTTCCCTTTACCCTAACTTGTGCTTCAGACCCCCAAATTTTTAATTTGACTATTTTCATAACAATTGTTTTTAATCATTCTGACCCTGAGTTCTGACCCCACAGGGATATTTGACTCTCAATCTTTCACCCCATAGGAATACACTGATACAGCTGCTCCATCAGTGCTCACTTGCTCTCTCTGCCACTGGAGATGGTATCAAGATTTTAAGAGCTGTCAATCTCTATTATATATGGTTATGATTTGCAAATATGTGTGTGATTTTCATTTTTAACATAGTTTTAACAATCTGTGGCAGTTTATAGTGATGTTTAGCACTGGGTCATCATGCTGCAGACGTGAAGCATTATGTCGCACCCAGTCACATTATCCTGACCTAAGGCCGACCAGTCCTAACACTAACCTCTTAACACTGAGTGCTGTGTAAGGCAGCTGTAAGCACCATTTTCATAAGTCTTTGGTATGCTTCAGCTAGGGTTCGAACCCATAATCTCTAGCATCCGAGGCAGATGCTCTAAGCACTAGAACACCAGAATGGTCATGTTTGGCTAATGATCTACAAGGACTGAAACAAATAAAACCAAAGGCTATGGAATGATCCCCAAATGAATCTGAATATACCATATACTCTCTTTACCAGGAATGATAATTCTCTAACTTTTTGATGAGTTACAGATATGGATTAATTCTGAGGCCCCTAATGAATCCAAAATGAAATATGTCTATGGGGAATGACAGCTTCCAAACACAACTAACATCCAGAATTACATCTGCAGATTCAGCCACTAATGATCCAAAATGTACCTTATATGTTATGACAATTTCATAAACAATACAGCCCAAAAGACCAAAGCTGTAGATTGAGCCCTGCATAAACCCAAATGTACAGGAGAAAACCTTTCTAACTAACCCCACTACATGTTGCATGGAAAACCATGGCTTTGATAATGTTCCTAATAAACCCACCTAGACTCTCTTAGGAGATGATAGTTCCCTAAACCAACCAGCCTGGAGAACAATTAACTGTGGATTCATTCCCTACTGTATGCTTTTTAATGGGTATGACATTTCCATAACAAATTAGCATGGAGAAATTCAGCCATGAATTGGGACCATAATGAACCAAAATATACTCTCTTAATTTACAGAGTATGATAGTACCATCAACCTATTAGCCTGGAGAACTACCAGTACACCTGTGAATTGAGCCCCTAATTAACCAAATGTACTCTCTTTACAGGGTATGACAGTTCCCTAATGTAACTAGCATGGAGAACCAAATATTGAAGTAAAATTTTATATTGTTAGGCAGTCCAATCTTTAAGTAGCAAAGTAAAACAATGATTCAAAATGAACAATATCCTCCCCTCCTCCACTTTCATCCTTGGCATGCTTGTAAATAAAACTGAGTGGGCATTCTTGCTTTACTACTTGGCAGATGAATTAGCTCTCCATATGTCAGCAACTGTCTGTTAATTGTTACTCTTCAGCCTGATTTACCACATCTGGTGTACTTTTTGTAAAACTTGAAAAAGAGGGTTTTCACAACACATCACCAATTCTGGGAACCAATGTTTACGTGGGGTTATGTGATCCACAAAACTTGTATACATGAGTGGTTTAGACCGTGGTCTCAGTTTAAAATATTCAAGTTATCTTACGAGAAGCTGTATTGAAAATGGTATGCAAATGTATTGGTGTAACAACAACAACATAAAAAATCCGAACAAAAGATTTTTTTTATACCAATGCTTAGGAATCAAGAAGACAAAAGGGTATTGAGCGAAAGAAGATGGCAAAAATGGATACGCAGAATAAACAGAAAGACAATCAACTCAAATACATGTATTGTGAAGCCATGGCACAGAGTTTGCTATGGCCACTTTATTTCAGGTATTGTTAAATGGCAAACAATCCGTATAATCCATAATATATATATATATATATATATATATATATATATATATATATATATATATATATATAATGTTCTCTCAGATATGTTTTCAGCAGAAAATGATGGCAGAAGTGTACATAACGTTGATACACAATCTCCAGAAGGCATTATGGTTGAAAATCCTGATGTGAGTAAAGAAAATATTTCATTGCCGAAACTGAAAAAAGTACAGAAACAGAACATTCTCTGCACCTGCTTGATATAAAAGAAATTGAGCAGAACAGTTTAACTGTGGACAACATGGATCTGAGAAATCACATTGATACAATACAGTTGTCAGGAAGAAAATTTGAAGGCGATGACCTCAACTTCCAGCTCTTGAAGCTGAAAAAAAACTGCCAGATTGCACATTTAAAAAGTCATGTTGAGCATGTCATAGGAATACTCTGCCAAAAGTACAATGGGCCTGTGCCTAATGACTACTTTATCACTGCTCCTACAGAAATAGAAACACTGGACAAAATGGTCATTGTGCACATTGATCTTATAAATTGGTGTGCATCAGTACTAAAGTGTTAATTGCTGTATCGCAAATCAACATATCATGTCCTAACCTAGATATGTGCAAAATAATGGCATTCTTTTATTATTATGAAACTATAGAAAGATGAATATTTAAAAAATAAACAAAGAATTTTGAAAAGATTGGTTTGTGCCTTGGTTTTATTACAAGAATATAGGATCACATGCCCTGAGAAAGGGATAAAGGAAATACATAATACATATTTATTGTATTTATGTCTCAACTCTGATTTCTTGGCCAAAATAGAATTTGTACATTCTTTACATACTATGACTAGTGTTACGGCTATTGTATTTAAATTATTTATTTTTTAATTGTTAAATCTAAATATGTCATTTAGGGTTTAATATTTATTCATTAATTGGGAGATTTTTTCTAGAAAATTCAGTTTGACCTAGACTCTTAGTTGTAAACAGGCTGACTATCCTTTGATTGTAAACAAGTTTTGACCTTGGCTTACAGTGGATCTAATTCCTGACCTTGCTTTGGACATTGTCAACAAGTATCTACAACTATTGGTTAATTTCAAGGACAACTTTTTATTTTTAGTAATTCGTGGCTTATTTTCTTCTGGTTCATTCTTTTAGTATGTGACTTGGTGAAGGTAGCTTCTTTCTATAACCTTCCAGAATCACATGATTCCTTTTTGTTTACGAGGGAATTACATATATATAGCTGTGTTTTGGAAGCTAAAATCAGTAGATGTTTGGGCTTTATTATTATTATTAAGTTGTGTATTTCATGTTTGAGTGTTCTGGACTTTGTGTCAATTAATTGAAGAAGAATTATCTGGAAAAGGACATATGTTTCATAATTTCATCTGGATGATATTAAAACAAGAACTGCATCACGTGACATTGTCAGCCATTTTGGATTACATCGTCAAGATTCGAACCTGGAACTATTAGAACATTTATTTATCAGGACTTGCAATTCCATTAGTGGATTATTTTGTGAATTTTATATTTGTTGGATTTGATTCTCTAAAACCGTAAGTTTATTTATTTTATGAAAATAATTGTACTTAATAAAAATCATTGTTAAAGTTTTACAAGCTTGTTAGTTTTCACTCTTTCTGTGTTGCTGCTTATTCGAGCCTAAGCACGTAACACTAGAAATAAACACAAATAAATGTCCGAATTGTTCATTTCTTGTTGTTCTTGGAGACCTTCCCAGAAATGGCTTAGTCTGCCTGTATTCTAAACAATACCACAGTCATTGTGGTGCTTGCTTTGGTGCAATGTATTCAAAATGAAATCACTGGTTCAGACAGCCTTTATTATCACATGCCGTTATTCTCCCATATTCTGGTTTTCTGCAGGAACACCACAGTTTCATTTCATTGGACTGAGAATTAGTACGAGACTCTTCATGAGATGATTCTAAGTACATGTAGGTGGCTGGAGATCAATTCATTGGTGATTCACATGGTTTTTAGTAGAGATGTGTGGTTTTTATTCATTTTTATATTACCTGAAATGATCCATATCTTCTTGTGAAATATTTTCCAACCAATTCTGGTAGTAGAGTCGACAGCCAAAAATTATTTGACTTTGAAAGTATGTTATTCCAAAAAGCTGTGTTTGGCTCAATTCTTTCCACGAATATATATGACATTGTCCAAACAATAAAAGCACAATATTCACTACCAGACATATGTATGTGACACTGAACGTGTGCATAATGTGGATGTGTCCGACATAATGTCACACTGTCATCTTCTTTAACACATTAACCCCCAGCGCAGAGTTTATGGGGCATGAGGTAGCAGCCTACTTCCAAGGTATGTTACAAGTGTCGAGGTCATGCATGATACACTAAAGTGGGTGGTATTATAGAAAGTTAGAATTAGCTCTACGATACCAATTAATCTGGACATTTTAGCTGTACTACAAAATACAGTGAGGAAAAAACTAATTTTTTGGATCCGTTTTTTTTTTCCCACCCAAAATTCGCCAAGGGTAGGAATTCGATTTTCTGTCCAGATTTGAGACTTTATGGTCTCAAATCTAAGGCAAACAAGTCTGATGTGCACACAGACAAGTGAACCTGTGAAAAAAGTAGGATAAGGTGGACATAATTATGGGTCCGTTAGCACACAAAAAACCAACAAAGAACTCCAACTTTTCACCTTCTGCTCATGCGCCAGCAAACTAACCAATGGAAAAGTTTCTTTTAGCATAACTAGGCATTGGTCTAATGGAAAATTGCTTTGAAGTCGATGTATTAGGATGTATTCAGAAATAGTCCACAAATTGTGTTTCCTACTTGCATTTCATGCTAAAACAGCAAAAACCTTCAGGGGGTTAATGTGTTAACAAGGAAAAATTTGTTAATTGTAAGAGCATCCTGAATGCTCATGTCTTTTGCAGAATATGGACATTTTATTTCAATGCAACCTTTCCCACAATATACACAGGATACTATCCCATCTGGAGACGAACCCATGAATGGCATAATTCTGGGTGAGAGACAAACACCACATGGTTGAATGCAGAATAAATTGTGTCTCATCCTTTTTTCTGTGTACGGTACTGTCTCCTAGCCAGAGCTTCCATTTTTACACCCCATACCATATGATGTGTCTGCACAGATACTGATGCAGCTGTTAACGGTTTCGGCAGAGAAATGGATGGTGCTTCAGGATTTGTGTGGCAAACAGAATGAAGGGTATTATGGATGTGATTCTGCCTTCTCAAACATGATGCCAAATTTTGCATTTGTTCTGCAATTGGGTCTCATTCTCAAGTGCAACTGCTTGGTCCTTGTTAATGTAAATGGAAAGTTTGCTGCAGTAATCTAACTGTTCAAGTGACATTGAATCTGTGTCCTCAATTCCGATGAGCCAACAATGATGATGGCAGGTGTTCATTTTGTGGAGAGGTTTAAACTTTTCACAGAGTCATTACCACAGGATTCTTGCTCTTTTCTTCTGTTTGCAAAATCTGTTTCATATCTGATATGCCTGCCACTGTAACTGTAATTCAAGATACATTTGGGTTTAAACTGGGTGGCATCAGCAAGATGATTATCAATTAGCTGTTTCAGTTGTGTGGCTGATCGGAAATATATGTTGCTCAATTCCTTATATTCTACTGATTTTCTGCTAGGTTTCTTCCAATCAAGAAATGAGAAATATGTTGTTAGATGTTAATCTCAAACTATGTATTCACACTGTCAACCCATCCACTTACAACATCATTGTAAGCCTTGAGAAATTTGTAAGCTTTGAATTGTTCAATTGTGTATATATTGTTACCAAATACATGATAATGTCAAATAAAGTAATGTCTGGGACTTGCACTTCATTATCACTAAGTTTCTTCGGATTGACTTGATATGGATCTATGCTATTCACATCTTTAATTTTCTGAATGTACCGTTTATATTGAAGATCCAGGGAGTCTATGAACTTTGATTTTTGAAGAAAAAATTGGAAATTGTGCTTGCCTTTCCAAATTCTACCTTATCTGCTTCATCAACAAAAATCACCTGACCCCAGGAGCTTGGTTCGCCTACTAAGTCATCATGAATCGTCTATAGGGCTTTTATCAGATTAAATACAGTCTCTAATGGAGCTTCCATGCATGTTACCATTAGCTGATAACATGCAAGGCAGATGAAAGCTGAACCTGTTGAAGTAATTTAGATCCCCTGCTGACCACTGAACTAACATTTGCTATTTGGTTAACTTGATGTTCCAGTGAACATTACATTCTGTACTACTGGAGTATAACATGTTGTCTATGAATGATGTCTTTTCCAGTTGCAACAGCCCTAGTGGTACAGTCATTAGTTTTGCATACTGGACTCGCAAACAGTGTTACTGTTGGTTCAAAACATACTCATACCAGCCAAGTTTATCTGCTATTTTGTGTCTTGTTGGCTGGTTGCTCTTTAATGCCACATTGACCACAATACTGGCTATACCATGCCAAGATCATTTTAAACAAAATTGTCCAACTGCACAAATCCAGAGCTGCCATCACATGATGTATCACCAAATCTGGATCTATGCAGACAGCTATAAGAAATCAGTAGAACAAACAACATTGACCACCATCTGCTAGCACATTATGCAACTGCACATCAGAGTCTATATAGTTTGCAGCCAGAATGACTTATATGATATAGGGTGGTGTTGTTGGTTCTTTGTTTTTGTTTTTTTTTTTTGGGGGGGGGGGGGGAATCAAATACTTCATCAGAATTAAAACTATCAGATGTCAGTATGATAATTTCAAATAAACATAAAAGGCATATCCGTAAGACATGATTTTAGTTTGATTTTATGCTAAAATCTAGCATTTAGATTACCCGTAGAACTTCCCTCAACCTGTGGTACATAATAAATACACAAGTTTTCAGTTATTTGGATAACAATAACTGTCTAAACAATTACTCCTGGATATACATGCAACAATAATATGCATACATTCCAGACAAAATGGTTCCAGATCTAACAGCAAGAAGAAATCTGCACTAAGGGCTTTTTTACTTATATCTTTGGAACAAGTTTAATAGGTATAGCTTTCATCTATCTGCCTTTCTTGTTCTCAGTTTCATACCTTGTGAAATTTCTTAACTGTAAGCTATGATGTAACATTTTGTGCCATTATGATTTTATAATTAAAGATATGGATATATTTGTAAATTAGGTCTTTCTGGATTGTGTTGTTCTTGAAATTGATGCGAGGCATGTAAACCTCCCAAAGTCACTTCAATGTGTATAACCTGTGAAATACCAATAGTTGGCAAGGAAGACGAGTTAGCCACCCACAACAGAACACAAGTGGGTTCAAAGGAAATTTAATGACTCAAAAACTGTGTGGATGACAACCATATATATATACATACATACATACATACATACATACATACATACATACATACATACATACATACATACATACATACATACATACATACATACTGGTGGGGTAAAATAAAGCATCATAGGATGTCAAAAATAGGCCTTCAGATGTGAAAATTACATGTATAAATTTGGGTTGGGGTATAAATCAACTTTCTATGTTATGAACTTGTCAGGTCAAGTTAATGTTATTCTTATGTCGTGCTTTACTATATACCTATCCAAAAGTATGAACCTTTATGATCTCACTTTTATTTTTTATGAATGTTTATAGTACGCAGAATTAAATTTGTGAATAAATCTGTCCCTTGCACCCATACTGCACTTATACTTCTCTTTTAGTATGAGAATTATTTCCCCGTAAAAGATCAACAACAACATACGCTTTAAAAGCCAAAATCTAACTTTTAACATCATGATGCTGCTACTAGCATACTATTTTGTTAAAAATACATGCAACAAAGAAATTACTGAACATGTGGCAAATGTGATGAATAGCTAGTAAACAAGATGCACAAGTAGATCTGATTTCACTCACTATGTTTACAAAAGCTAATCACTCACCATTTTACAAAAAAAAGGCTTATGCGACTTATGTAAACCATCTCCTAAACTTTACAGCATGTCGACTTACCAAATTGTAGTAACCTAATACAACTTCTTATAAGCATAATTAACTTAAGTCCGATCAAAATAAGACTGACAATACGACCTCCAAAGTGGTAATAATCTAATAATCTCAATCAATTAGATGCAATATCACCTCATTTATATTCACACATCTGACTCCTTTTTCAACTTGCTGATGATCTTGGAGAATTGCAGGTCTATCAAATGATGAATCACAAAGCTGCTGTTTGTCATAAATTTCATCCTTCTCCATAAGCTCACTTAAGTTTGGAAGGAAGTTAATGCTAATATTAAGAAAGCTAACTGACATAAACCAGTGTTTGAAATAATCAATACTCGAACCCTTGCAGAGAGGTGTGATGGCCAGTATTAATGGTGGAGGAAAAACCCGGAAAACCCCCGGAAAGAACCACCGACCCACGAGAAGCTACTGGTAAGCTTTCTCACATAACTACATTAGCTGAATCTTAGACTCGAACCCACGCAGACTGAGGTGAGATGGCAGTGATCCATAACGGACAGCGCTTTAGACCACTCGGGGCCCTTACAAGTATTGTAAGTGACATCATCAAATCTTGCACCAGCCTTGGACTAAAACCAGTTTACTGTGGATGATGCTGATCAACATTGGACTAATTCATACAAATGTGGAAGATAGCAACATCTCAGAAATTAATGTGATAATATTGTAAGGTTTTAATGGAAACCAACAATGTTTAGGACCATTATCTTTCAATGAATTGGCATATTCAACTTTTTGCACATAACGTCAGCATTGGGGCTTTAAACCTGACTTGTACACACATGCATAAGTACTTTAACAGGTCAAATCAACCACAGCTGATTCAAATCTGATTTACAGCTGAAATGCTCCATAAAAATCCGACAACAAATTCATGGCATGTGTAAATTGTTAACCAAGATAATCTTGGATATACAATGATATTTTGTTTTATCTGATCCCAACCAATAGAACATATATCAGTAGTTCCTGATGCTGTGTGTATGGCCAAATTTTAAAACCAGTCAATCACTAGAAGTTTATCAAGCAATGTGTGCATAAGAAAATATATATTGGTCAATGTGATGCACTGAATAGCAGATTGCTTGAGTATACCTATCTAGCCAAATAAATAATACATTCCAGTTTCCACACTGATTCCAGCTCTACAAAACAGATACAATGCTCTAAAACAGAAAGATCACAACATGAAAGCAATAATACAATTATGGGATTTTCTTTCACTAAATTCACCTGTTAAATACAAATATTTTCCACCACTTTGTGTCTGCCATTTTTACATTTCAAAGCTCAATATACAATGTAATCTGAATCTGACACAACCTGTAGCTGTTATAACTGGACTAAAACGATAACATCTTAGACTTCAACAATTTGATACTTTGTCACTCTAATTTAGAGCTGATCATAAATGTATACCAACTCATCCAAAACTGTCTTCAGTTGTAAGTATAGGTGCTGTGTATTGACATAGTACTTGTTGACAAAGATGTCATGTCCCAGTGCACATTTATAAAGGCACTTCAACACACACTTATCTGGCCATAAGTATTATTCTCAATGAAAAGTAAATACATATAAATATATGCCCGAATAAGAAGCTTTCTTTAGTATAAGAGATACATGGAGATGTACCGTATCTTATACGTCGAGTCTAATCTTATACATCGAGTTTAATCTTACAATGTAAGACTTTTAACTGCAGTCAATTCAGACCACACTTTTCAAACTAAGAAACCTATGCAACTATCTAAAACACATAAAATTATAACAAGAGGTCCAGCCATCCCTCACCTGGTGTCTGACCTCAAGCTAATTGCCAAATTCAAGCACCTGCTTGGCCAATAATAATAATAATAATAATAATAATAATAATAATAATAATAATAATAATGATAATGACTTTATTTAAAGAGGGTAACACAATTAGCTAAGAACTAATCTACCTTGAGGCCCTCATGTAAGGAATTTATTTATTTCAGCAGCATCTCAAAAGCCACTGAATATATTGAGTTTGGAAGATGGAAATAAGAGTGGGCATTTCTAATCTCAACTGAAATACTATTCCAGAGCAAAGCTAAGATATCTGGGTCAGTACATTCTCTGTACAGATTCCTTCCAAAGCTGCTGATCTTATGTTAATAAAATACTAGTTTCAAGGTTTCTATATTTATTTTAATTCTTTCCAAATGTGATGGCACATTATCATCCAAGACTATAATCCCCTGCAGGTTCCAGGATGAACACAAGACACAACACACCCATCCATTTTGATAAGTGACTATTTATGGAGACAGTTCAATTAGAACCCACCAGATCCTGTTTGGTTGTTTTGAAGAAGTCATGAAAAGGTTTATTAATTTTAGCAAGGATAGCCATACACCTCATGAAGAACAAGCATCATCTGATCACATTTTAATGACCTTTATGCCAGCATGCTGTTTGTAAAAATCTTGTCAAATTCTGTAATACTTTTTTTCTAAAGTTTCTTAAGATTTATTATCCTGAATACTCTTACTCGTGGTAGCGGAGACCCCAAGTGGCTGAGTGGTCTCAAGCACTCACTGTCACAGATCACTGCTATCTCACCACTGTGTGGGTTTCATGTCACGGGCTCAGCCCATATGGGTACGCGAGAAAGTTTGCCAGTAGCTTCTCATATGTCAGTGGTTTTTTCTGGGTTTTCACTGGATCATGAACCTCCACTATTTATACTGTATTTGTACAGTATATCTTGTGCTGAAAAATGGCATTAAACCCAATAGCAATAGCAACAACAACAACAACAGAACAACAACTTATGATAGCCATACTAGGCAAAATGTCTGACATCAACTGAAAAAAATTGAAAAGGACCTGATCAACATTCCCTCTAAGTGACATGCTATGCACACTGCATTGTGCAAGCATTACAGTGACTTGAGCAAAATTTAATGTTGGATTGACAATTCAGCTGTACAGGGATGTCTGATCAGCTGCATGCGCATGCAGCTTAGAGGGAATGTTGGTCCTGATGCAATGCTCTTTGTAAATTTATGAGAATATTAGCCTAGCCATTTCTGAGAACTTGTAGACAACAAATGTGAACAAAGCTTGAAAGACGAAAACTGCCTTAGAGCCAGCAACATTATAAAGTTACTTTAAAAATGTAATGAAAAATACCTATTGCATCCCATTCTTTAAAGATAAATTTCTCAAAAGAATAAATATTACGGTAGACCTAAGCACATTTTAATAAGTTAATGATTATAACGTAAAAACTTGTATAGCAATAGTGCCAATAATCTAACAGCCACATGTTCAAAGTAAACAATAGATATTGCCAGTTAAAGAAAAATAGCATAATAACCATAATTGTAAAGACGAGTCAATACCCTTTGTCAGAAAATGGTGAGTCACACTTTGGTGATATGAATATGATTGATTCCATTTCACCAAGAACAAAAAGTATAAAGCTATTAATATTTTTGTGATCATGTGATTGATCATTTATTTTTGGTAACTTACTTTAGTTTCCTAAAGATAGGTATGAACAGTGACCCACAAAAAAACAGGTCGAAAGAATTTTATTCATGCCATAATGACTGTAATACCAGATACGCTTGCTTAAAGGTTAAGTAAAACATCAAAATGTACCAACTCGAATCTGACTTCAAAAGTGGAATGTGGCAGCATTTCTGGGTTTAAGTAGTTACTTGTTGTTGCTGTAGGGTTTAGCGCCATTTTTCAGCACAAGATGGCTATACATGGTAGCCAATATTAATGGTGGAGGAAGAACCCAGGAAAACAGCAGAAAGAACCACTGACCCATGAGAAGGTTATAGTAAGCTTTCTCAGATACCCACATGTGCCAAATCGGAGACTCAAGCCCACACTGACAGAAGTAAGATGGCAGTAATCCATACTCAGCCACTCAGGGCCCCCTACACAGTTTGTAAGGCATCATCAGTAGAACAAACAACACATAACATGATATGCTGGTGCATTATGTTATGGCATAGCAGGATATACATGCTGTTCACTTGACATGTAAGCAATTATATATGGTACAACTGACAAAAGTCAAAATTAGAAGTGACCTTACATGGTTATTCATGCATAGAACATGTACTCTGACATTAATATTAAGACATTTTTTCTGAGGGGTTGACGGTGACAAGGTTTTATGACCCAGCAACACATTCAAGGCTTTATTGAACAGAGGAGGTTGTACTCACAAATTTGCTTCTTTTCTTCTTCTTTTTTTAAAATAACTAAGTCAATACAGTATTATTGGGAAAACAAGCTTTGCAGGCCCAGATGAATATGAGGTTACTGAGCAGTAATATGAGCAGTAATACAGAGGAGCATGTACCCCTCCATTTTTGCCATTGGAATAACACAAATTACTTCTTGTTCATTGAGAGATACTAACAAGCATTACTAATATCATCAGATATTTATCACCTAATACAACAGGAAATCAACACTTATGGCCAACAGGGGCCCTGAGTGGCCGAGTGGTTTAAAGCGCTCTCCATTACAGATCACTTCCATCTCACCTCTGTCTGTGTGGGTTCAAGTCTCAGATTCGGCCAATGTGGGTTTGCAAGAAAGCTTGCCTGAGTAGCTTTTCGTGGGTAGGTGGTTCTTTCCGGGGGTGTGCCTGGTTCTTCCTCCACCATTAATACTGGCCACCATATATAGCCTATTGTGTGCTGAAAAATGGCGTTAAACCCTACAATAACAACTTATAGCCAACAGGAATTACTCATGCTATTAACTGACTTGGCCCGTTCATAACTGATTCCTAGATATTTATCCAAGCCAAACTTCCAGTACTTATAAAGATTCTGAAAAAGGAATATTTGATTGTGACTGTATGTGTATTTGTACCTATCCACCAAGAGATCTCAACAACAACAACAAAAAAAACAGCTGTGGATTGGACATACGTGGAGAAAGCTGCCAAACATTGTTATGAAGGCCTTGGAATGTAACCTATATGCAACAGAAAGGTTGGCAGACCAAGGAAGACCTGGCACTGAGCTCTGTCAAAGAAGAGATGAAGGCTGCCAGAACAATATGGGCAAAACCGAGATGTGCCCAGAATGGAGTCCACTGGTGATGCAGTCAGAACCTTAGGAGGCAAGATGCATAAAAAGTGTGTGTGTATGTGTGTGTACAGACACAAAGAAATCAGTTTCAAGTGTAATGATACTCACAGCGGCTTCCCCCCTTTGCAGGTTCAATCTTCTCCCAATATCATTGTGCTGAATTGAATTAAATATATACAAGATATATTTCTGAGACTGAATCACCATTATGAATAGTAGTAACGTTTCATGAAAATCATGCTGTTCCAGGCAAACTTCAGCACCTGCTCCCCTTTCAGAACCAATACAGGGTCCTCAGGCCATATCAAAACTGAAGTATTTTAATCCTTGACCCTCTCATGATAAAATTTCAAGAATCATTGTTTATGAGCCACGAGCTGGCGCTTGGGATTCTTCCTTATTCCTTGAACAAACTAATGCTACAAATGAGATTTAGTTTCATTTTCCTCAGATTTGTTACTAACTTTCTCTTTAAGTCTGAGGTTCAGAATGATCATCACTGGTAGGTCATTTCTGAGACTGAGACATAAAAAGAAAATACATGATACTTCTTTGATCCATGGTAATTAATTAATTCAAGCCGGTGATACAGTGATATATATATATATATATATATATATATATATATATATATATATATATATATATATATTTAGCACCTTAAACAAAACGAAAAAAGATGTATTATCTTGTACTAGTGGCTCACTGTAAAGAATCCTTTTATTACAAAATCCAAAAGCATTTTAAACTTCTTTCACAAGAATACTGATGGGTGATTGCTACTAATATTTTGTTTGTTTGTTTGTTTGTTTGATTAGGATTTTTAACGTAGCTTTAACAATTTTTCAGTCATATCGCTACGATGTCTGCAGTGAGGCAGTTTATAGTGATGTCTACCACTGGGGCATCATGCCGCAGACATGTAGCATGATGTCCCACCCAGTCACATTATCCTAACACCAGGCCAACCAGTCCTAACACTAACCTCTTAATGCTGAATGTCAAGCGAGGCAGCTGTTAGTACCATTTTTGTAAGTCTTTGGTATGACTCGACCGGGGATCGAACCCACGACCTCTTGCTTCTGCGGCAGACACTCTAACCACTAGGCCACCGGAGCGGTCTACTAATATCAAATGTAATCATTAAATTTCACATCTCAATACTTTTCTGGTCAGGATTTCCCCTTAAATACCATTATTTTATGAAGAATAGAGAATCTATTCTCTGTGTCATTAGAATGTAGTAATATCAAAACAACCATGTTCAACCAGAAAAAGTTAAAACTTTCAGTTTTCATGTGGCTGTTTTTTAAGGTTACTGATGCTCTCCAGTGCTTAGTCTCCTCCAATCTAAGAGCAAGTTCATCTAACAACATTTTGAGCAATGCAGCAACAATTAATCAATAAAACAAATCAAAATACATACAAGTGTTTTTGCAGAAATCATTTTTGGCCTGTCTCTCCTTTTTATCTTACCTCTGCCAAAGGTCAGACAATTTGTGAAAGCAATTACTACCTTCAATCCAGCTTTTACCTAATAACATCCTTGTAAACATCCTACATTTGCACTGAAATGCTCCAGATTAAATCAATAACATAATCACCTTACTATATGCTATGTAAACATCTTAGCCTTCAATAATCTGATTACTCAGCCATATATCATTTTACTAGTTAGTACAAGAGTTACAGTCCCCAATAGATAGGTTCCCACTGGTTACTGTAATCCGGGCTAAACACACAATTTTTTTTTAAAATACTACTACTACTACTACTACTACTAATAATAATAATAATAATAATAATAATAATAATAATAACAATAATTTTCAAGAACTTAAGGATATATTTCACCTAAAAAGTGATATGTAAGAATGACCTTTAAAAAGTACTTTCATCCTACCACTGGCAGAATCACATTTTGACAGGCAATTAGACAAAATGCTTTGTGATCAAAAGTGAATCCAATAAAGTCATAACTGATTATTTTTTCCTTTTACTGGTGTAAAGTTAATGATAATCTCTAAACAATCTAACCTTGATTCAGTTATGTGTGACATCAGTTATCTGTGGTTATCTCTCCCAGTACATACTGATTTCATACAAGTGCATATCATTAGCCAAAAAAGTGTAAAAAGTACTCAAACAAATGTTGATCACTAGTGTATACAGTCAAATTAGAGTGTGTACTCAGTAGGAAATTATTTCAGAGGCACATCACAGGTAATTATGATTCACTGACCCAAAACAATGTGCACAGGAAGGAATTTCCCTGCACCAGAAATGGTTCAAATTGATATTCCAATCATCAAATGGCAAGTGTACATATCAATTGAACACCATGCATGCTGATCTCATGACAATAGTCATGAAGATTATTTTGTGAGTTTTGACCAAAACGAGAGGTGTGCATTTAATAAGCTATATTGATAACAGTGATCACCAAAATCACCAACAGCATTAAAAAATCTCATCTACTCATTTAAAAAAAAATATTGAGTGACGAAAAAATGATAGGTTCCTTCTGTTGCTTGCATATTTTTGCCTTGAAGTCACTAATGATTGCTTAGTGTAACATGTCAAAAATTTGATAAATAAAACAAATACTATTTAATTACTGGTAATGGCTAAGGTTGAAAACAAGCCAGATTCAAAAAATTAAACAAACTCCAATCAGACAGCCATTGTTTTGCATGGTAGTCATATTTTCAATATTTGTTTCTGGACAAATTTGTATACTACTTTAAAAAAATTTGTAGTGCATGTCTGGATAAAGTATGTGCACATAATAATATAACAGGATATGTAATCTTAATTCCATGAAACAACAAGTCTCACCTGCCTGGCTGCTTGCTCCTCAATACTAAAAACCCTAGCAAGCCATTACAGTTGTATCAATCAATGCATGCTCCTTCAAATGTGAAAGGAAATACAGGTAGGAATATTTAATTGAATGGGCTATGTACACACAGGGCAATTATAAGCTTTCAATTTGTTTTTAGCCTTGTTCCCTAATGTGGCTTTTGTGCAATATCTAAGAAAACTCATCATGAAAATGATTTTGTCAGAATAAAAAAAAAGGAAATCACAAAAACCATTATAAATGTACCAGGAATTGTGATTCAAACCATTGATTTAATGTTAATATTCAAATATAACTCTAAAAGCATTAAGAGACACTGAATTACTGTGTAAGGTGTTCCATACTACGATGAAAAGGATGGATTTAAAACTCTTTTACATTCATGTAAGATACATTTGATTTCAAATACAAAGAAATTATTGTTCACATTGTTTGCTGATAATTTTACACTCAAAATATACTAACTTCAAAAGTAAGCCACCCTTGAAAATATTCAAAATGAATATCACTAAAGAATAACATAAAGGGGAGCTGACTTTAGTTTAAAAGACCCAGTGATCAACGTATTACATACTGGGTTAATAAAATAAATAAAAATAATTTATAAGCTATAAATATTTCCGACAGATCAGGTTCTCACCTGTGTGTTGTACATTTCCTTGAATTGATATAGCCATTAATGTACAGAAAATTCCATTTTTTTTATTTTAAAAAATCAACATTAAACATTGGCATGCCTGGATCTATGCTGCTCATGTTTTGTCATGTTCTTTATTGGTTGAGCTAGATACGAAAATGAAAAATGTCATCTAACTCTAAAATTAACATCTTTGTCATGCATATAAACAAAAGGATGCATGGTTGGCACACAAACTCCAGAGAATAAACTGAAAAAATATTTTCAAATCTTACGAAATGGTGACAAGGTAATGCAAATTAATCATTCCATGATGCAAACAAAAATTATCAGAACAAGCAAAATTTCATGGTAGCTGCACAACACAGATTCAAAGTAAATGCACTAACATATTTATCAATGCTATCTGGTTAGGAGAATGACACATTTTACTACAATTAAATCCATGATAACCTGCAATAATTTCATTTAAAAGTAAGAGTAGAGGTAATAATAAAGTTTTACCATCAAGAGTATATGTTCTACTAATCTTTGCAAAAATATAACCACAATATAATCCTATAAACCTGTCAGCACCTCAAAGAAATGCTCTTACCTATGTCAACAGTTATACATGTACACATTTGGGTCATATTTTGAAATCCAATCGGTTGGATAATGAAGATATGATGATACATTACCGATCTCTGTATTCGAACAAACATGCTTCTACATAAATTTGAGAATTGTTCATTGATTATCAAAATCTGATTATTCAAATCTTATTTCTGCACCATGTATTGTCTCCTCTGTTGAGAAACTTTAGTGAATGTATGAAAAGAAAACTAATTATTGGTTATAATAATAGTATTCATTTTCTATTCGGTCTTCCAAGGTGGAACAGTGCCTCCAACATGTTTATTAATTATAATGTATTCAGTTTTGATGAAATAATGAAAAAGTATGTTTTCTCAATGATGACAAGAATATGTAATACTAGGAACTGTATTTTGAAATCTCTTTGGAACTATGACATTCATGTAAATTCTCATATTATTAGTAGATGGAACAAATTACTCTTTAAATATGTCATTTAATTTTATTCTTAATAATGCACAGCACAGTTAATAGTTGTAGATGTTGCTGTATATTTGTAGGTATGAGTTTTATGTTTACAATGTTTTTTACTTTATATCTACATTTTAATTTAAAGGTATGGACAAGAGTCTCAAATAAAGAATTCTTATTCTCTTTTTAATATGTATTTTTTCTATAAACCTTGTCACCTCAAAGAAATGTATTTTAAAGTTTCTACTCGGTGATGTGAAGAAAAAAAAGCATTGCACCAGCTAGGTATACAGACAAAAATTAATGTACAAAAGTTTCAAATACATATGACTGAATAAAGGTAACATTGTATGACCACATGACTGTCATAGTGGACATTAAAATACTGTTGCAATAACTGTTCCCAAACTCCTAGGCTGTGGTTGATATATATCAATCAACCATCACTCATCAATGATTCTGATGGATAGGTGACCATTGCATCAGACATGTGAAGCGACTGGATACAATAATGTATATCATAATACTTATTGTTTCAATCACCAAAATATTGTCTTAAAACACATCATTCCAAGAAAGATCCACAGATTATCTGATTAAAATCAGATCTTCATCTGTCTGTGAAGATCTGACAGCGACTGCTTGGAGGTCATATTCTGGTGATCCATATTATTATCATAACTGCTGATTTTATCAGCCAATCAAACAAAGTCTTATATCTTCACATTTGGGAGACTGTGTAGTATAGCTGTTTTGCATCAGTGTGTACCTATCAATCTGATGCACTTTCAAATTTGTGAAAGCTGCATTTCCATTGGCTAACTCAAAGGTCACCAGAGATATGATTTTAAATAGATTGCACTAAGCATCCTGTTTTTCCAAAGAAGTTAATTAAAGACATATGAAACAGTGTTTAATTGCATGTCAATGCAATACTTGTTGCCATATGGAGCCATTTTTAAGTATAGTTCTACCAAGATAAATATAAAGTACATGTATATCACTATTGCACACAAATGATACTCTAAAAAGAAGTTAATTAAAGACATATGAAACAGTGTTTAATTGCATGTCAATGCAATACTTGTTGCCATATGGAGCCATTTTTAAGTATAGTTCTACCAAGATAAATATAAAGTACACGTATATCACTATTGCACACAAATGATACTCTAAAAAGAAGTTAATTAAAGACATATGAAACAGTGTTTAATTGCATGTCAATGCAATACTTGTTGCCATATGGAGCCATTTTTAAGTATAGTTCTACCAAGATAAATATAAAGTACACGTATATCACTATTGCACACAAATGATACTCTAAAAAGAAGTTAATTAAAGACATATGAAACAGTGTTTAATTGCATGTCAATGCAATACTTGTTGCCATATGGAGCCATTTTTAAGTATAGTTCTACCAAGATAAATATAAAGTACACGTATATCACTATTGCACACAAATGATACTCTAAAAAGAAGTTAATTAAAGACATATGAAACAGTGTTTAATTGCATGTCAATGCAATACTTGTTGCCATATGGAGCCATTTTTAAGTATAGTTCTACCAAGATAAATATAAAGTACACGTATATCACTATTGCACACAAATGATACTCTAAAAAGAAGTTAATTAAAGACATATGAAACAGTGTTTAATTGCATGTCAATGCAATACTTGTTGCCATATGGAGCCATTTTTAAGTATAGTTCTACCAAGATAAATATAAAGTACACGTATATCACTATTGCACACAAATGATACTCTAAAAAGAAGTTAATTAAAGACATATGAAACAGTGTTTAATTGCATGTCAATGCAATACTTGTTGCCATATGGAGCCATTTTTAAGTATAGTTCTACCAAGATAAATATAAAGTACACGTATATCACTATTGCACACAAATGATACTCTAAAAAGAAGTTAATTAAAGACATATGAAACAGTGTTTAATTGCATGTCAATGCAATACTTGTTGCCATATGGAGCCATTTTTAAGTATAGTTCTACCAAGATAAATATAAAGTACACGTATATCACTATTGCACACAAATGATACTCTAAAAAGAAGTTAATTAAAGACATATGAAACAGTGTTTAATTGCATGTCAATGCAATACTTGTTGCCATATGGAGCCATTTTTAAGTATAGTTCTACCAAGATAAATATAAAGTACATGTATATCACTATTGCACACAAATGATACTCTAACAAGGAGTTAATTAAAGACAATGTCTTACACATCTACTTTTCAGATTGTTGATTTGATATAGTGGAAAGGTAATTCTTATTTGGAAGAGAATTGTAATTTGTGCAGCAATGTAGACAAAATGACATTTAAATCATTTCAAATGGAAAATATGATGCATTTCCTAACCTGATATTTCAGCACACAGTTAGTACCAAGAATCAAGTGCAGACAATGACGAACATTCAAGAATTTGTGTCTTAGAGATCAAAGTGCAACAATAAAAATGTAAGGCATTGCTTGAAGTTGCAAAGCAGAGATAAAACCACATGGATGATGCTCAAAGTCATAAAACCGACAGATGATCATGCTGAATTCATTCACTGGAAACACAAAAGCAATATTACCATACCTAATTGTGATTCCAGTAGAAATGGTCTCATACCTGCAAGCACGATAGCTTCTCCATTAATAAATGTGGTACAGCATGAAGCAATTTAGCGGAAACAAATTGCAAACAATGTTATGCGTGGCAAGTTTATCTATATTGCAAAAAGTAATATACATGTGTGTGGTTCAATACACCTTAACGTGTGGCTTAATGTTATATACCATAAATAGCATATTAAGGAATTTAACTGGACTTCGGAAATCATGTAAAAAATTAAGTTCATATTCTTGTTTATATGAAACAGGGTAGAATGTCAATACATAACATGTTGCCATATGGAGCCAATTAAGTTCTAATTAAGATAAATATAAAGTATTGCACACAAAATATACTCTAAATAATCTTCCAAACATGAAGTAATAAACAATATAAGTTAAATGTAAAGACATTAAAATTCAATAAAAGGTATATAAGACACAAACTAAGTAAAATCTTTAAAATATATGGTCAAAATATGTTGTTGTTGATGCTGTTATGTGGATCTATGCCACTTTTCAGTACAAGATAGGCTATAATTATGGAGGCCAGATGACTGAGAGGAAGAACCTGGGAAAATTCAGGAAAGAATAAATCACTGATGTAGCAAGTTTTCCCACATTGGCTGAGCCGAACACTCAAACACGTACAGACAGAGGTGAAGACTTTAGTAGACTTGACCACTCAAGGACCATGTCAAACTTTTTATTATAAACTGCAAACCTTCAAACAGTTTGAAATCTTTTCTGGTGGTACATCATCATCCAATTTTGTTTACTGAGTTCACAACAAAGAACTTCTGTCTCACAAACTTTAAATAACAAATATCGAAACAAGAGTATATAAAAAAACTGACACCCTACTGATGGAATAGAATTTCTTTATATATATATATATATATATATATATATATATATATATATATATATATATATATATATATATATATATATATATACTGACTGAGAGAGAGAGAGAGAGAGAGAGAGAGAGAGAGAGAGAGAGAGATGAAAATCGGTTATAGATGTCGTAAACATTTACAGCATGTGAAACAAAATTACACCTTTTACACCTGTAAATACTGCAGACCTTAACAGTAACAGACACTTGCATGCACCTGACACATCATGTGAGTATGCTAAAAATAGGACAAAAAGATATTATAATCAAATAACTTACTAACAAAAGGAAAATATTGTCAAA
Organism: Unio delphinus; assembly: GCA_029339505.1. Taxonomy (NCBI): domain Eukaryota; kingdom Metazoa; phylum Mollusca; class Bivalvia; order Unionida; family Unionidae; genus Unio; species Unio delphinus. The sequence goes on from JAQISU010000104.1 coordinate 247,201, forward strand.
CAATAACTGCTTTAGAAAAAATGATCATATTACATAAAAGTTTTGTTAAATTATAAACAGAAAATATATTTCCTAACAGAAATAATAATTAGTGGTGCCAAAGAAAGGAAGCTGAATAAATGGAACCAACTTAAAGTACAGTTCTATGAAGAACAATATGAATTTGCTTTAAAGTATATGGAATCCAACTGCAAACAACACAGATTCAGAGCTGCCATCACGTAATGCATACATGCCAACCCCTGAAAAAGCATAACCCAAGTGGTCAAAAAGCGGTATCCAGGCAGAAAAAGTGCAATCCACATATAACATGCTAAATTTTTTATGAACAATTGATTTCTGTGCCCCTCTCATCTTTCTAATATCCTCTACTGCTTCAAGTTTTCATATGTAGCAAATTTTAGCTTCACACACACATGGACTACAATCTATCTGAATACTTTTAGCGGCAAATGTTAAAATTCTTTTCACATGGCCCGTAATAGACATCACATGATGCTAACCTCATAGTCTTCATATTTGGAAGATTCTGCTATAATGGTTGGCATGTATGGCTAATGGGATAGCAGATATGGGTCTATGAAGTTTGCAGGAGTAATCAGCAGAGCAAACTCTTCATGGGTTGGTGGGGTTCTTACATCGGTTTTTCCCGGGTTCTTACTCCAGCAACTATACTGGCCACTGTGTATAGTCTATTGTGTGCTGAAAAATCGCATTAAACCCACAACAACATCAGTAGAATAAATAACAAAGACTCTAATCTGCCAGCAAATTATGTGATAACAGATCAGGATCTATGTTGTTTGCAGTTAGACTTTACCGATAATGAGTAAAATAAAAAAAAAGAATCCTGAAAGTGAAATCAATTTTATTATATTACATAAAGAATATTTTCTTTTACACAATATCATGAAAATAAAGTCCACTGAAAACAGCAAATACATATGCAGCCATTACATACTGGTATATTTGGCGAATTTCCTATTCAGTAGTGTCTTGCCTTTTTCCCTATCCATCTAATATAGAATCATCTGGTAATGGTCGACCCGATAAATGTCCATTTCACTCCATAAATTTAACAAATCTGTCACCTATATTCATTAGGGGCAGTCCATTTAATATATACCCAAGGAAGCAGGTAACCCAAATGCATATGTACGCATATGGGGTAGGGTCTACTGATAATCTATGTATGCATTAAAAAAAATGGGAGAGGGGATAAAACCTTAACAATAATTTTGTCTAATATGTAATCTGTTTGTCAGTTAGCATTTGAATTTTAGCAGACATGAGACAAAGTAGCTTTCTTCTTTGATTCAGCCAAACATTCAGTGTCAGTGAACTATTTAACTAAACACATTAATATTATTAATCCTTGATCCTTTCTGCATGGTTAAATATAGGCCATTCTATAGAACCGGAGGGGGTGCAAGTGTACGTACCTGGGGGTGTATGTAAAAAAAGAATGCATGTGTACAGGGAAAGGCCAAACTTTGCCAAATGTCTGCATACACACTAAATGAATGGTTCCTTACTAGTGTTTTCTTTTCATTTTTTATTATAGCATTGAGTAGTGTTCTTCCGATTATCGATTATAATCGATCATCAGTTGGTTGAGCAAACCAATAAGTTAATCGATTGTGAATTCCATAATTGATTGCGTGTAAAGGGAGACTACTTTTTAGGTGTATGCATGCACAAAGTTTAGTAAAAAAAAACAGCCACTAAAGTTGACCTGAAATTTATTAATTCCATTCACAGCTACAAATATGAAACCTTATTCATAATTAGGAACATATAGTCATTATTACATGGTCAATGTTAAATTGTTGAATTAATAAGTTTAAACACATTTTGTTAATTTGTTTCAGTTAAATTGCAACATATTTTGTAGTATAACAATGACAAACAGAAAAACATGTCCTTCTATACGTTAAATTATACACACATCACATGTGAACAAAAGAATTTCGGGGAATTGTATCAGTATTTCAGTTACATAATGACTAATCAGCCATAAAAAGTTGCGTTCATTTAACAAAGTTGTAGAACAAAAGTAACACACAATGTAATATTAATGTCAGGTTAAAGTATATATGTCATTAAAAGAGATTACTCCTGTACATTTATAAACATATTGAACTCTTGATCAAAGATATAACTGTTTAACAAAAGTTAAAATTTGCTCTTAGTAACCGATTATAACTGATGATCAGTTGGTTAAGGGGAACCGATTATAGATTATGAATTTCTGACCGATTCCCATTACTAGCCTTGAGAATTTAAAGCTGCCAACATCACTTTTACGTTACATCTCATGAAATCTTGAATAAATGTCAGCTGCTTCTTTTCCTTCATGCCATTTTCACTCGTCATAAAAAATATCACAATTTTTCTTTGTGTTGAATGGCCACAAAGCTACATAATATCTGTTTCACCATTAATCTGTGACAATATTACCACAGACCTGTAGCATGATGTCCCACCCTGTCACCTTATCCTGATACCAGGCCGACCAGTCCTAACACTAACCTCTTAATGCTGAGCACCAAGTGAGGCAGCTGTTAGTACCATTTTTGGAAGTCTTTAGTATGACTAGGCGGGGATCGAACCCACGACCTCCTGCATCTGCGGCGGATGCTCTTCACCACTAGGCCACCAGAGTGGTTGTACAATAGATATAGAATCGAGAGTATATACAAGTGTGGTTTAAATTTTAACTTAAAGAAGTATATAAATTCAACTGTTCACAGACAACTTTGGACACAAATGGGTCTCCTAGCTCACAGAACTTTATCCATACACAGCATCTTTATGCAGTAAAAATGGGATGCAAATCCAACTCAGCAAAACAATGTAATGTTTAGTTCTGAAAGGGACATTTTTAAAATATAAATATGTACTCTAGGCCACCTGTTAGCCATAGAAACAATGTGGCATCTTATTGCATTGATCATTCTGTTTTGAAAAATGATTTTGTCATTATAAAATGTACTTTTTCTCTGGATGGAAGCGTTTTCTTTGATTTTTAGTTTGTTAAAAAAAAAAATTCTACTTTTACTAGTTCAACTTTGGGGCTATATTTTATGCACAACAAATGAAAGATGCACTGTCTGTCAGAATAAATGAAATTATTCATTCTTCTTTCTATCTAAATAATTTCTACTGACATAAAAACTGTGATAAAACATGATAAAAACTGTGATAAAACATCTCAAAAGGGTAATGATTTAATATTAAATTACAGCCTGCAAAAGCTGGACATTATTCAACTTGTTTCATAATTTCAATATTAAACATTACCCATTCGAGATCTGATCCCCCTTTCTCTCTCTCTCTCTCTCTCTCTCTCTCTCTCTCTCTATATATATATATATATATATATATATATATATATATATATATATATATATATACACACACTCTCAACACATTTTTTTAAAAACTCGTTCATATTTATTTTCACTAAGCATTTCATTTAACAATTTTAATACTTCAAAAATGAAAATCAACTTTAACGAGTAGCAGTCAAATATTGAGATGTTATTTCTGAGACTTAAATATATTTACAAAAAACATTAAAATGAAATGAAAACTGATGTTTCATTTGGTATGAATATCAGCAAAATGTCTTAATTTCAGACATAATAGGTAGAAACTATAAATGCAGCTTGCCTGCAACAAACAGGGATCAAAATATTAACATTTCTATTGATTATGTCTGAATTTAAATATGTGCATTATTGTCAAGTTAATCTTTCATATACTGATTTGATAACCTGCACATGTATTAACTTGAAGCATGTAAAAAAGTGGCCATTTCAGCCACAGACATTCATTGTATCTCATCAAGTGAGGATGATAATTTTTACCGATTCAACTGAGAGGTATGATTTTCTGATCCAGTGACAAATTTACTAATCATGGATCAGCATATGAACATCAAGCACTATCTGATACAACTAACTGAACTCTGTATACATCAGTTTCCATGGGCACATTCACCCTTGGAGTGCTCCTGGCTTATCTTACTGCTCATGGACCACTGGAAATCATATAAAAAGGTAATGAGTGATAGCTGGCAGTTTTCTGTAGTTTCCAATATCTGTGTTGTATACAGTATGGTACCTGCCCATACTAAGCCAAAATTCAAGAAACTTACTTTGTCACAAAATTGGAAGGATAATTTTTATTTGGTTTAACATAGCAGTGACTCGGCACTTATATCCAACAATGTCTACTATTTCTGAGCAAAATAATAATGAAACATTTTGTACTGAGCGATCATTAGAAATGTAAAAGAGAATTAGTGTGCCAGTAGTTTGAAATAAGCTTCCCCCATCCCTCTCAACAATGGATTGATGACAGAATCCAAAACTTAATATGGAATGTCCTATTACATGTACTATGTTAATACTTTGAACACATACCCAAATCAAAATCTTTTTTGTGCAAAACTTTACTTGAACAATGGAAAATTTCAAAACTGCATAAATAAAATGTGGTTCTGATGCAGTAAACTTGAAAATTTAAAGGAATGTCATCAGCACTTTTAGGCAATGCTCAAATACCAGGTTAATAAGTACATTATTGTACACAAGCGGGAACATCTTTTTACTCGAGTATCTCAAATATTCAAACACACCATTTAGAATATTAAAAGTATGCTACTCATGTTGTGAAACTATTGTAGATAAATAAATAATTTCTCTTTTGTGAAACATTATTTATATTAATAATAATCTGTTAGTGTCAGTTTTCTTTTGTTGAATATGTTATGATGGGTGTTGGTGTCAAATGCAGTCTGGTATAAACCTGCAGCTGAATTCATTTTAGCCAATTATTAGATAGCAAATTGCTAGAATGAAATCAAAGTAGATTGTGTCATCTACTACTACTTTGTATCATAATGCATAACTGAATTTATCAGAGAATTGTGTATAACTTGTACTGGCTTACCAGAATATGAATATATTGTTGCGAATTTTGCACAGAGTTACGGTAGTCATTGTTGGACTTAGGCACACCCACTCCCATATATATTTCTCTGTGTGTGTGTGTGTGTGTGGTATTTATATATTTGTATGTGTCTTACTTCACTCATAGGGAATAAAATGCATACGATTGAATTTGATGGTGATAATTTACTATATCCAGAAGTTAACAATTAGGGATGTGTATGCATGGATTAGAACTCATTAATAAAACTACTGTTATAGCTCAATCATTATAGAACATAGAGTATGGAATAATTGTGAGTGCATGAGTTGACCTATTAATTTATTTGCCATTATTCTGATAAAAGGTCTATGACAGTAGTGAATTTTTTCTTAGACTAGAGTTTATAAAGAGACCAGATTATACCGCCCTTCTAATTCTACTCTTGAGGTTTGTTGTGTAGATGCCTTGCTGGGTGGAGCATGTAATTGGGAACACAGGGGAGTACATTAGCAAGGGTACTGGAGTACCAAAGATGACAGGAGGAATGACAGAAAAGAAACAATCTCTCCTCTATCTCCTAAGACCATTAAATTCATACGATGTTATATGACAACTTGTAATAGGTTATCAATTGTCAGTCTGAAAGAATCAAGACTGAGAAATTGTCATAGAAGTATTGAATTCACTTGTTATTTTTTATTAAACTGTTACACTTTCGGCCTAGAGTTATTTATATACCTACATCAGGAATTGCTGACTAGGGGCTCAGAGCTATTTAAATTTTAATGTCCATCTTTCTCCAGTATTATAAATAATACCATAGGAGGCGTGACATTCACTATTTAGTGATTTCTGTATTTTTCTACATGTTAATAATTAATATAGTCTCTTTTATGCATATTTATACCTAATAAATTCTCTATGCTTAATGACATTCATTTCATTACATATAATATAATAATATACTTTTATTTTTGTAGAATAAGTAAATAACCATTAAAAATACATTAATACATTTAACAATACCCAAAGTATACTGTACAAGCATAATAATCAGCTGTAACATAGACATACATAACAAAACCTAAATAAAAAAATATATATATCTAAAAAGTGACGTTCGAGGATAACCCTTGCAAGTTTCAAAACAAATTATTTCCAATGGGGTCCTTAGGAATCGAGATTTTGGGGCAGGATATATTTTTTAAATTAAAATTAAACATTTGACTATGCTAAGAAATTAAAATATGGTATTACAGACTTGAAAACTAATTTCAAAATTAAAAAATATCACACATTAAAACAATTCATTCAAGTACAATATCATACAAATCAGTTCTCTCAATTTGTTTTGGTTTTAAAGATACTTAACAGCCATCCTGAAAATTTCTATATCTGCAATGTTTAAGATATAAGTGGTTAATAGGATTAGTCATTCATGGCATCTGAGTTTTACTGTTTTTTGTGTGTATCTTCTGACGTGAAATGGTATGAAGATGAACCTTCAGGTAACCATTGAGATAACTCTTATTACAAATATATAAACATATGCTATAATGTGCATAATAAACATATGTCCAAATATTGAGATGTTATTTTCTTTTCTTAGGCCTTTAATCAGAACTAAGACCATATCCTTCAAACCAATTTTTATTGTCATTATTGTATGATGTAATACCATCACTTTATTCAAAATAAGAAAAAAATCCAATCACAATGTGCCTAAGATGTTAATATTGTTCAACCCAAATAAAGATTTAACACTGTCAATTATCATTAAAAACTAATAAAACTCCACATAGCCTTTATAACTTTTTTATATTTACAATCACCCTAAAAAAGTTAAACGTTTATTATTATTTTTTCACCCTTCCATTTTAGTCAAACAAATGTATACCATTTAGTTTAAACTATATTTATCTGCGAAACTTTGTCAAATACAATTACAACAGATGTTTTGGGGAATGCAGTAGAAAGCATAAGGTTATTAGCATATATATATATATATATATATATATATATATATATATATATATATATATATATATATATATATACCATTTACAGAAATAATATTATGTCCAGCACATGTGTTATTAGCTGTCACATGCAGGTCTCTCTGCATAATCAGTGTAATGATCAAACAAATATGCATGAAATTGTTTTTTCTCTCTTTGATATGTCCCAGTAACATCTCATTTCCCTAGATATGCTCTGCCTTTTGGATATTCTGGTCAGCCTTGACCGATCTTAACAAAGCTAAAGAGTAAATTAAAAAGGAAAAAACAACCAATGTCACTAATTAACAGTTAAACCTTATTACAATTAGCATGCCATTAAAAGACAACTTAAAAACTGGTATTTTAAAGGTATGCATAAACAATTTTTTTTTTAAAATCACGTCCATTTGCGGGACACTACTGTGCTTTGTGGCAACAACTTCTGCGCAAAAAAAAACAAAACGTATTTAACATTTTTAATTAGCCTTTAGTATGCTTATATAAGCAAAATAGGCTTTACTTACTTTTCATCCATGACTTCTGGATACCACTGCCTTAGATCTTGTAACCCAGTTTTGATGCACTGGGTACCATCGCTGCAAGCGGACCAGTTGCGGCAAGTTGCCAAATTTGATGTTGCTTTTAACACTTGCACCGACTGGGCTGCTGCGAACAGATGTACCAAAAGACAGTATAACGGTTTTAATGCTTTGCTAGTGTTTGGTATTTCAGTGAACTTTCTTTAATTCGAATTTCCAGTTCGTCAATCAAGGGTTTTGAAATCGCATCTGTCATCCCGAAAAGGCATTCCAACGAATCACGATTTTATGAAAACTCACTTCCCGAGTAGAAATTTAAAATATTCGGAATTGAGATCAAATATGCTGCATGCATTGTAGACATAACTATAGTTCCCTCCAAGAGTGTTCTTGACGTATGTGAGTCATTCATAAGTCGATAAAATTATGATAATCAGCGTCAATAAACCGAATGTCTACACGCAGACGCCACAGCGACCAATAGGACCTCCAAATTTGAAGAACTCCTTTTCTAAAACACAGTAAGTGATCTTGAGCAAGTAAATTAAACACGGAAAAAGATATAACCAGAAAATGGTTTTAATTTATTTTTCTTTTTTTAAAAAAAAAAGACGATGGCGACGTGAAGTTTTATACCGGTCTAATCTGCATATGTTAACAGGAAGCAAATCAACTTGGTTTATGAAAACTTGTCTAAATGATACAAATCGCATGAATACTTTAGCAAAGAATATAAGCGTGTTTATAATTTGCAGGAAAAAAAAAGACGCGGAGAAGAAAAATAAAAGAAACTAATGTGTGTGAGAAAGACAGAGAGACAGGCAGACAGACAGAAAAACAGATGGATGAAGTATGAAATATTGTATAAAAATTAAAGAGATCAATAACATCTTTCAACGCAGAAACCATTATGATTTGCTGCAGTTATTAATATGCAAAGGCCAATGTCAGAAGTTGAGATTCTTGTGCATATCTGAATAATTTTCATTGATTCATATTCCATGATATGTTTCTATGGTTACGTATGACGGAAATTTACAACCCTGTTCCTCTCTCTTATTGTAGTTCAAACTTGACAAGTTCCGTTATTTTTGAAATCATGTCATTTTAGGCCACGATGCAGCGTAACGCGATAGTATTATAAGCTTAAAACGAGCAGAAAATATTGGAGAATTAAGCGAAGAAGAACAATTCCGAAAATAATATGCGCTGAAATGCCTATCTTATAATATACGAAATAAATAATTTGCTAAATTTATAGGCAGTGAATATGTCGATTTGATTGTATTCTCTAAATTTTAATAACGCTGATTAATAGAAGCAAAAGGAAAGTACAAAATGCTTGGTATACTGAACGGAAAATAGTCTCAAAGACAGATTTACTCAAGAAGGAACGTGTTTATATATCAAGAAAAGCTAGCGAACATATATGGATCAAATGAAAATAAGTCATAATAACTTACTGGACTGTTATTAAGTTTGTTAACAAGACAAAGAAAGGGAGTCGAAGGATCATTATTCACAAGGTATCAATATCTCTGTCGCGTTATTAAGTCGACAATTCAGATGACAATGTTTGGATGTTATTGTTTACAGCGTGTGCAACGAACGATGTTATGTTATACTTAAGTTATTTTGCTACAAAGAATTGCAACAAAGAAGATCAGACGTACGTACGTACGTACATGCATCCATCCATCCATCCATCCATCCATGCATGCATGCATGCACGCACGCACGCACGCACGCACACACACACACACACACACACACACACACACACACACACACACACACACACACACACACACACATACATACATACATACATACATACATACATACATACATACATACATACATACATACATACATACATACACACGCGCGCGTACACACAAGTACTATATAGTCACATTTTAGGAAATTTCCAAACACAAAATTACTTTTAAGTTATCTTCCTAACCATCAATTTATCTCCTCTGTATACTTGCCCTTTTTTCGGGACGGGGCGTGTGGGTGTTTTTTTTTTCTTCTATATTCGTTTGATCTATATATCATGATCACTTGAATTCTTGATCTCTCCATCTACGCAAGTGTCTGTCTACATGTCTTGTGTACATCCTAATTACTACAAACACAATTTTATGAGAAGAAAAAAAATGATCTCGCGGTATTTCGTCATAATTTCTTGAAGTACACTTTGGTGTACCTATCCGGTGGCCCAGTGGTTACAGCGACAGCCTCGGTTGCGGGAGGTCGTGCGTTCGATTCCCGGCTGACTTATATCAAATACCTTTTTATATTATAAAAATGGTACTAAAAGCTGCCTCACTTGTCGCTCAGCATTAAGAGGTTAGTGTTATGACTGGCGGTACTGGTGTCAGGATATTATGACAGGGTGGGACATCATGCTAAATGTCTACGACATAATACCCCAGCTCTAGACATCACTATAAACTGTCACATTTCAGATATCGTAGCGATAAGATTGAATTTTTTAAAGCTACGTTAAAAATACACACACACACACACACACACACACACACACACACACACTGTTGAAATACTTTATATTTTCACAAGATATTCGTATCTATCCTAGCACGTTATCAATGAGCATATATTGCTACGACGGATGTTAAAAAACTATAACAGATGTCGAAACTTTATTGCATATTGCTTAATTCAGCGTTGATGTTGTTGTTGAAAAAGAACGGCTCTGAAAACTACTTGAAATAATTTAACAATTCAAATCATAATTTATTTTATTTCTATTGTTGTGATTTAATACATAACTTGAAAAAAGAATATTGATAACTATGATATACTTTGTGACATTATATAGAGGTTTTCCTAGGATAAAATAGATTATACAAAATTCAAAGAAAACTCATTTTTTTCATTATTTGGTGTATCGCTTTATTCCTTTTTACGTTTAACACAAGTCATAAGAGACAAAGGGAGGTAAATCCTACAGTTTATAATCTTATCTTAGATGTTATCTCCTCTTCTTTCCTTGTATTTTTTTTTTTAATGCCAAGGTTGATATTTCGATATGGTCTCTATCATTGAGCCAAAGGATTTTACTTACTGTACATCCAATTTTCTAAGATTAAATCAGTTATTATTAGACGCAAAAAAGTTCGGCATTATTTTCATACCGGTATAGCATTGTTTGCGATATGTGGGGCAAACCTTACTACATCCTATTAAATACTGTTTAAAAGTATTTCGTTAAATATTGTTAAAACACATTCTATTGAATAATATTAAAAGTCATTCTATTAAATATTATTAAAACACATTCTGTTAAATAATTTTAAAGGCATTCTATTAAATATTGTTAAAACACATTCTGTTGAATAATGTTAAAAGTCATTCTATTAAATATTATTAAAACACATTCTATTAAATAATTTTAAAGGCATTCTATTAAATATTGTTAAAAGGCATTCGTGAATAGTGTTTAAAGGCATTCTGTTGAATATTATTAAAACGCATTCTACTGAATACAGTCTGACACATTAATCCCTGGATGTTTTTGCTGTTTTTGCATGAAATGCAAGTCGTAAACACATTTTGGGTCCTATTTCTGAATACATCCTTATACATCGACTTCCGAGCAATTTTCCATTAGATCAATGCCTAGTTGTGCTAAATAAAAATGTTTTCCATTGGTTGGTTTGCTGGCGCATGAGCAAAAGGTGAAATGTTGGAGGGTGTTTTTTTTGTGCTTAACGGAAGCATAATTTGCGTATGGAGAAGACTCTTTATCCAAACTGTCCACCTTATCCTACTTTTTGCACAGGTTCACCTGTCAGTGTGTGCTTCAGACCGGTCTGCCGTAGATCTGATGCCATAAAGTCTAAAATCTGGACACAATTATCGGATTCCGACCATGGACGAATTTTGAGTGAGGAAAAAACGGGTCCAAAACGTTTCCCTCTGTAATTTGTAATGCAGCTAAAATGTCCAGATTCCAGATTATTTGGTGTCATTGTAAAGCTAAATTGGTCTACCTTTCTATAATACCACCCACTTTAGTGTATCATGCATGACCTCGATGCTACAGACCTTGGAAGTAGGCTACTACCTCATGTCCCGTAAACTCGGCGCTAGGGGTTAATGTGCTAAAGGTATTCAATTGAATATTGTTAAAATATATTCAATTGAATATTGTTTAAAGGCATTCTCTTTAATATTGTTAAAGCATGTACTATTGAATATTGTTTAAGGACATTCTACTAAATGTTGTTAAACGGCATTCTGTTAAATATTGGTATAGCATATCCTATTTAAAAATATTTTTAAAGTACATTCTATTTGAATATCGTTAAAGGACGTTTCATTGAACATTTTAAGAGTATTATATTGAATATTGTTAAAGTACATTCTATTTGAATATTGTTAAAGATCATTATATTGCACAGTGTTAAAGGACATCTTACTCATAAAACGACACACACTGACTATTCCTATCACTAGATACTATTATCTCTGTTTTAATTGTGTTAAGCGAAATCAAACATTCAGGGAAGAAATAATGGGAACGCTTATTTGTCAGCTGTCAGCTGTCTCTTCCGTATTCCTTATCTCTTATCTTTTCGGTTATACATGTTGCAGCACGGATCTTTCGTGCTTTTTAAATATACTTTTCCATGAATATATATTTTATCTCAACAAATTTTTCTTTAAAAAAACAAAACCATTTTTTATTTAACCAGTTCTTCAAATTGCTGGAGTCTGACAAAAATTAAATAGGATGGTTTAAAATGTGTGTGTCACTCTAAATATATATATATATATATATATATATATATATATATATATATATATATATATATATATATATATATATATATATATATATATATATGAATATAAATCAAAATCCTGATTATTATGTAATGTTACAAACTGATGATGAAATTAGTTTTAAATTCTCATTAGCTGTTGATAATTGAATGAATGAATGAATGAATGAATGAATGAATGAATGAATGAATGAATGAATGAATGAATGGATGAATGAATGAATGAATGAATGAATGAATGAATGAATGAATGAATGAATGAATGAATGAATGAATGAATGAATGAATGAATGAAGGAATGAATGAATGCATTGAGTAATTAATAGTAATATCCCCTTTATCAAGTTGTCATAAAATATACTATATCAAGAAAATTTACATCTTTAATCCCCACCCCACCCTAAGAAGATAAATATTGATTATTAAGTAGACAATGGACACAGACTAAGCTGATATATAAAAAATAACAATAATCCCTGTTCTCAAGACCAAGCTACATTTGTATGAAATACAACTATTCGCATCTAAGCTATATAGGACTCGAACACTGTAATATGATTCCGGGAAGTAATCTAGATACTAGTACCACACACGTAGCTGAAATATAGATACTGGTATCGTACATCCAGCTGAAATATGGATACTAGTAACAAATACCCAGCTGAATTACAGATACCAGTACTATACACCCAGCTGAAATACGAATACTAGTACCTAACACCCAGCTGAAATACGAATGCTAGTACCTAACACCCAACTGAAATACGAATACTAGTAACGAACACCCAGCTGAAATACGAATGCTAGTACCTAACACCCAGCTGAAATACGAATCCTAGTACCTAACACCCAGCTGAAATACGAATGCTAGAGCCAACACCCAGCTGAAATACGAATGCTAGAGCCAACACCCAGCTGAAATACGAATGCTAGTACCTAACACCCAGCTGAAATACAAATGCTAGAGCCAACACACAGCTGAAATACGGATGCTAAAGCCAACACCTAGCTGAATTACAAATCTATCAAGAACAAATTTTCATTAAAAACATAGCCGAGAAGAAAATATCACTAATTATTTGACCAAACGACTAATTAGTTCATTCATTATATGTCAGCTCTCGTCATTAAACGCATATTAGTATGATTCTGTCTAAGAATAAATAATGTTTAATTCAGTGAAAATAACCAAAGTCTTAACGAGCTAATCAAACATGGTTTGCATTACAGCAAATGTGGCATTATGCTGCACGCTTTCTCGCGTTTGTCGATATGGACAGTTTTCTATATGAGGTTAACAAATTCACCGATTTTTTAAAAGTAAAATGTAAATTTTATATTTTCTATGGCCCTATAAAATTCCTTGACTTTGATGAAGACCGATAATTGTCTGACTTTTCCCTGACATGTGTTGCCCCTCACTTTGTAAATGGACCGTATGCATAACAACAGCTGCGTGGGTAGGAATAGGATGAAAGAAGATAGGTGTTAGAACAAGTTTTTCCCCAAAAAAGAAAAGCGTGATGCTTTATTGAATATATTATAGTAAAATTAGAACAAGTTTTTCCCCCAAAAAAGAAAAGCGTGATGCTTTATTGAATATATTATAGTAAAATTAGAGCAAATCTTGGGCAATGCCACATTTTTTAAAAATGTAATGAGCTCATAATTGTCCAATATCTGAGACATATCAACGGTAATTTATAGATATAAACATTTATGAATTCATTACTTGCTGATACGGCATGTATGAAAAATGCTTGTATGATATTAAAACTAATTGCTCACCGCAAAAAAAAAAAAAAAAAAAAAAAAATCCAAACATAATTTCTAGTTATTCCTACCCCATACCCCGGAGAAATCCGCTAAATTGATAATTTGATGTTGTCTTTGCTTCGCAGTATGCAGAAAAGATCGCATGTAATATAACGCTGCACACACTCTTGCCAACAAATCTGGATCCGAACAGTTCTTCACGTATGTATTGTTCAATGAGCAATAAAATGAAAGGGGGGAGGGGGGGAATTTGTTACAATATTTCGCAAGAAACAAAATTCTAATAAATAAACAACGTATGATTTATGCGAAACATGTTTTAAATCGTTTTGGTGCATTTATCAATGAAACCATGACGAGATAAAAAGACCAGCAACACTACTACTGCTGCTACTACTACTACTACTACTACTACTACTACTACTACTACTACTACTACTACTACTACTACTACTACTACTAATAATAATAATACAAGAAGATAAGCTGAACTCGAAAGTATTTTTTTAAAAGACAAATCAGAAAGCCGTAATATGCAATTAGATACACATTTTTACGAAATGGATAAACATCTACAAAGTATTTCTTGAATTTATAAGCAAATTGTTCCAAAAATAAATCGTTCAAGAACTATATTAGTATCTGATATTAAACAAGACAACTTCATACTGTAATGTTTGATAAACAGGGTAAAATTGATCAAAACCTCAATACACAATACTTTATCCATATTGATAAGTCTTGTAAAGAAAGGTACATTGTCTTATGCTAATAAAAATTCTAGTTTCAATATTTTGTAAACTTTCGTCTACTAGTTCGTCGGTTGGTTATATTTTCGTATGTCATTCATCACTCCGATTATAACCCACACTGTCGTTTTCGAGCTAAAGCTACAAACCCATTTAAAATATCTCTGTGAAAATTGGTACACGTATTAGAATAATGTTGTAGATGTGTCATAGTGTTTAGGTCCAATCTTTTGAATGTATTTGTCATGTTTTCTGTTCATCCATTCACCGCCTGTCATATTAACCGTTTTTTTTTCTTCTTCTTCTTCGTCTGAGTGCAAGGTTCAAGGTTATAACTCGTACGCTATTTGGTTGGAAGATTCTTTGCACATAGTCAGACACCACCAAAGTTTAACCTTTCTCCACGAAAACATATTTATTCATATGTTCCATCTTATTATTTTAAAAAAAAACTGTATAATATAATATAATATAATATAATATAATATAATATAATATAATATAATATAATATAATATAATATAATATAATATAATATAATATAATGTAATGTAATGTAATGTAATGTAATGTAATGTAATGTAATGTAATGTAATGCAATGCAATGCAATGCGATATAATATAATATAATATAATATAATATAATATAATATAATATAATATAATATAATATAATATAATATAATATAATATAATATAATATAATATAATATAATATAATATAATATAATATAATATAAAATAATATAATATAATATAATATAATATAATATAATATAATATAATATAATATAATATAATATAATATAATATAATATAATATAATATAATATAATATAATATAATATAATATAATATAATATAATATAATATAATATAATATTCTGACATTGTTGAGTTTCTTTTTATTTAAAGATGAGGAATTCTATATTTGATTCCAGACGCAATTGATGTCGACGTTAAGCATTTTGGTAGAGGTTTTCATCTTCATATTTTATAGGTTTTATAAGAAAGTTTTGAATCATAAAGAGTGATTTGAAGAGATAAAAATATAAATGCCGTTAACACGGTGGGCATTTTGTACGGCTTTAATGTATGAAGCAATATTTTAATATATTGCTGATTATTTTAAAGTATTTTCAATGTAATAAATATATGCCAAAGGTGTAAAAATTTCTTAAAGAAGGTATATACGTATATGTGTGTGTGTGTGTGTGCAAAAAAACTGACGAGCAACAGTGCAAAACTAGTATCACTCTAGCCTGAGCGCTTTCGACTCTTAATGAGTCTTTATCAAAGGCAAATACAGAACATAGACAAGACAGACAAGTAAAATACAAAAACCGTGTTTACAAAACTTTACATGCCTGTTTCTACAGGAATTCAACCTTTAAATTTATTATGTTACAACTAGTTTCTTTCAACTTGTTGCGGATGCTGTAAAATGTCTGTATTGACTTAGAAATCGATGACCCAATATATATATATATATATATATATATATATATATATATATATATATATATATATATATATATATATATATATATATATATATATATATATATATATATATATATACATATATATATATATATATATATATATATATATATATGCCTTCTTTAAGAAATTTGTACACCTTTGGTTGTCCATCAGTTATTAACATCATAAGGAATGGAATTTCTTGGAGATTTCGGTTTTTCCTTTTCTTTTCCTTTAACGATTGAAAAAAAAAATGACTGGGTTTGTTATTGCGATTTTGCTGTATCCAGTTATAATGGTGTTATTAAATGTCTCTATTTATGCACACCCACCCTCTCGGGTTTCATAAATTTTCGTATCATATTGTTTATACATTGAATTGCGACCATGATTTATGAATTTATTATTTTTTAGTCTCATTCTGTGTTATACGACATTTAGTAAAAGTATGCATAAAAAGGGCAAAGCCTTTGGTATGTACAAATCGTACCATAACTTCCACGACGAATTGTTTAAGTCATAATAGCAATTTTAAAGACAATTTATATTTGTATGTTTTGATATATAAATGTAGTTTTGTCAGTTTGTTGAAAAGAGGACTTGTTTGAATCAATGCCGGAAATGTATAAATCCTAACAGACAAGACCGCTTTATTTTCTTTGAAGACTAATAACATTAATATTTATTGTTAGAATCGCCATAAACGAACTTACTTTCATAAAATACTACAAGCATGTACACAAATATTGTATAAAGGTTGTTTCTCGTTTAGCGTGTTTTTTTTTTTAACCTTCATCTTTGAAGAAACCCCACCCACTGACCCATACATTAGCCAATCAAATGAATGAGGTAAAAATGCGCGGGAAATGTCTCGCGACACGTAACAGACAACAACATCAAACAAAAACAATGGACTTTTGCTCTTGTATCAGCAAGATCTATGGGGTAGAATAAGTATTCGCGGATCTTTTTGAAGGAAAGTCATGGAGAATTTCCAGAAGATTGAAAAGATTGGTGAAGGGACCTATGGCGTTGTGTACAAAGCGCGTGACAAGATCAGCGGAAACATGGTTGCCCTGAAAAAAATTCGTCTGGATGCGTGAGTGAAAACGTGTCAAGCAAATCTGCCAAATTATTTTTGAGTAAATCTATAGTGTTTAACGAAAAAAGTATAGTTAAGTTAAGTTCAGTTTTATTATTATTCATCACAGCCATTGTCCACATGGAATATGAATATAAAGTTTTAGATTGATGTCCCCCAACCCCGCTACTTTTGCTGCTGTGTCTCGCCCCATCTAAAAGCCCTCTTTCAATCATCAGACTTTGACGGATAACAGCATATCTGAAACTATTCCTGACCATACGACCCTACTGTGTAAAACTCCATTTTTTAAAAAAAATATCCATTAAAACATACAATAATTCAATAAGCCTAAGGCTAACACAACAACGGAATAAACTTGATGGAATGTAAGATATTCATGACAGTTTGGTTTATCTTGCTTGCTTAAACGTGTGAGAAATTACTAGGCTTGGTTTGACAATTACATAGGGTGGGTGGGTGGGGTCTGATAATTTAGAAGGATCTATTTGTATATTTCCCATTTATCATTTACAAGGACTTTTCACACAGCTGTTGTGTAACATTTCTGGAGTATCTGTACAGAGACTAGTATTCTCACACCCTCCCTTTTTTGTAAACTGTCCCCTACAGATTTTAAAAACAAGGGATCAAATATATTTAAATGCACAACCATTTAGTCATTTCATTCGCTGATTGATAATTTTAATCAGATTGTTGCATGAGGGTCCAAAACACTTGTTCATGTTTTGATTCAAATGAGAGTTTCTTAAGCCACCATAGTTGCTGGGGCCAGTTGTCAAGCAACAAATGTGATGTAGTTACATCTTTGATGATCTCAGTTGAGCACATGCACACACGAGTTCCTTCTATTTATTTGTTCAATTTGTCTTAGAAATTTTATTACTAGACATTGCAGGTAGTGGATGCTGATGACACAAGATACTGTTTTACTTGTAGAAAACTATACACAGCATTTTCATCGACCATTCTAATTGTTAAAAATTTTCTTGTGCATTATTTTGTTTTTAGTATTGTTTTAAGGGTAACATATTTTATACAAAAAACTTGATGTGCATAATGTTTAAACTCTATTTTTTTAAAAATTCTTTCTTTTGTAGTGTGATGTTATAAATGACTTAAGAATTCAATCCACATATTATTAAAAGAGAGGGACTCTCAGATTTATGCCTCATAAATATATATATATATATATATATATATATATATATATATATATATATATATGCCTCTTGATTTTCATGAATGAAGAGTCTGGGGTCCCTTATCTTGAAATTCTGTTGACAGTCCTGCAGCTGTGAATAGTTGTAGGGTTTAACGCTACTGGAAAGCTTTCTTACATACCTACATTGGCCGAATCTGAGACGCAAACCCACACAGATAGAGGTGAGATGGCAGTGATCCATAATGCAGAGCGGTTTAGACCACTCGGCCACTCAGGGCCCCTGTCATGAAAAGAATTGGATATCAGACCGTTCTATTTTATTAATGTTGACACTATATATGAGGTGAAAGAGGCTACTCATGGATATTATAAAACTGAAAAGGTATTTGAGCTGAGGGATCTTTATAAATGTAAGCATATCAGATCAAGAAGAGGACTAGTGCTTTAAAAATTTGATAAGAAGAGTTGAACTTATTGCAGACATTGTAAAGTATGTTCTGTGTTTGTATTCTTGGTTTTTCCCCATTTGTGACAAGAACTTTAACCATTTATGATTGCGCTAATGAACTAATTTCTGGCATTGGTTTCCATTGTGCACCTTGTTAAACTACTGAATGTTGTATAGAATGTTTTGTCAACAATGATATATTCAACTTCAGTTGAATTTATTTAAGAATAAATACACCTTGAAGAAGCAATCGAGAAAATTTGAAAAATTCTTGGCCCATATAAAGCTGCAACATTACATATGTAAAAACTGTTTTAATTTTCTTGCAGTGAATGTTGAACAAATCATTGAGCATGTAAAATTAAATACATGCACATGGCTACCTGTGTCACATAACCATCCCTTGTAATGGAATATTTCCACATCTCGTCTGAAATATGTCTGTTCGGAGAGTTTGATAGCAGACCCTTTTTATTATAAATGTTGGTACCAGATGTTAAGTGAAAGAGGCTTTATCAGCATGACTCGTGGATGTTATATGACTGAAAAAATAATGAATTTTATAAATTGTAAACATGTTAGATCAAGAAAAGTCCTTGAAAAAACTCTAGGCCCATATAAAGCTGTAACATTTACATTTGTAAAAGATTTGTTTAATTTACTTCTAGTAAATGTTTAACAAATCATTAACCATGTAAAATTAATGCACAAACATGGTTGCCAGTGCCACTGGAACGTAGCCTTTTAATGGAATTATATTTCCACATCTCAACTTTTTGTCTGTTAAGTAGGATTTGACATTAGCCTTCATTATTTAAAATTTGAAACATTTTGATAAATAGCATTTTAATTTAAAGAAACGTCAGCTAGGATATATAAGCCTTGACAGTTTCTTAGTCATCCAAATATAACATACTGTGCAACATGCCTGGTACATTATTAAAATTTTCATCTGCACCTCTATGTTGCAGAATGAAACTCACCTAACATTCAAATGATTTTTACCTAAATTTTAAGATACAGTAAAACAAAAAAATGTTTTAGTCCATCAAGTTGCTATGTCCATTTAAAACAAACATCAGTTGAGCGAGTAGTTAATGGTAGGAGATGGCAAAATGTTTTTTTGCATGAAATATGGTCTATGCTTGTAATTTGCTGTTGTGTATACCTGCAATTTCAAAGTGTTGCTGTGGTGTATACCTGTAATTTCAAAGTGTTGATGCCATTTTGATAATACAGCGTATATGCATAAATGTTCTTGAGGATGCAACAGGGTACATGTTTAGTTGCATAGAGTTATTTGGTGGCATTTTAGGACAGTTATTAAGTGATGGTGGGAGGGGAAGAAGTTAAGTTCAGTAGTTCACAGGAATCAACGATAATTTACTGTCAAATTAAATGAAAAATATTTAAAAATCCTGCAGGATTGTTAATATCAGTAATTTTTATTCTATAATTGTACACCATTAGTATATTTGTATTATTTCATCATGACCTGGGTTAGTGCATGTTGTATTATCCATGTGTAGAACACCCAGCACATCTTGGTGAGGTTTTGCGGTTAGGTCAGTTTTCAGGTACTTTCATGTAGGGCATATGTGTTCCAGGAACACATTTTATAGTTTTCTAGTAGGTTTATAATGAGTGGAAGACCTGATTCATGTAAAATGAGCCAAGGTCTCTTCCTAATCACCCTAGAAGAATCCTTTGGAGTGACTTGGTATTTGTGTCCAGTTTGGGTGCAAGAGATCCTTGCTTTCAGTCATAATAGAAGCTTTGCTTTCTCCTTTTAAGGTGATAATACAAATTAAATAGTCTGGTAAAGTAAATAATATTTCTTACAGAGACTCTGAAGGAGTACCAAGCACTGCGATCAGAGAGATTTCCCTCCTGAAAGAGTTGAGTCATCCAAATGTTGTAAGGTAATGATGTTTGAGAATTCAAATGTTTTAAAAAGTCATACTTTACATTGGTTTTTGTTTAGGTAATCAGAAATCGAGAAAAGAAAATGTATGTTGGCTTGCGATTCTTTGTTACTGTTAGCTGAATATCTGTCCCCATTGACCAGTAATATGCTACCAATAGCATTCTTCTGGGTGAAAAAATCTGCATTTATCTTAATGCAGGCAAATTCCAGAGGCAGAGTCTCTGGTATGTCAGCTTTTTTTGGGCAGATTTGTTTATGCACTATTTGTTTTTATAAGTACAGTGGAACCCCGCTATAACATGATAATCGGGGTCCATGAAATTGGATCGCATTAAAAGCGGGGTCGTGTTATCATGGGGTTTTACAGTATTTAAATAATTTTTTCCAGCAAATACAGCATTGGCATATATACATGTACTCGTGTCTAATGTAAGAAATCAGAGTTATCGGATGAATATTAAATGGAATGCATTAATAAGACTTATTTAAAAAAAGTGGATGGATACTACATTCATAGGTTATTACTTTGTGTTAGATAGTTTTACTAATTTTTATTCTTTTCTTCCGAAAATACATGTTGATCGATAACACACTGACGTTATATAATGAATAGGGAGGGTATTGTTAGAGATTGATATCCGGAAAAGCAACTCATCTGAAATCTGTATTGTAATTTGTGAAAGTGGACAGTTGGTGGAGGAAAACCCACTGGCATATTGGAAATCTTCTGGCAAGCTTTCTCACATACCCACATTAGCCAAGAACCAGCCATTTGCAAGTGTCTAGGATGTAATTTTAAAAATCAAAAATGCTAAAGAAATGTAAACTTTGTGTTTCCGTTTCAGATTTCAGTCCTATTGTTCATTTTCGGTGGTAACTTCTGTTACGGCTATTGGATTTAATTTATTTATTTTTTATTGTTAAATCCAAATTTGTCATTTAGGGTTTAATATTTATTCATTAATTGGGAGATTTTTTCTAGAAAATTCAGGTTGACCTAGATTCTAGTTGTAAACAGGCTGACCTTGGCTTGGTTACCTCTTTATCTGACCCTGCTTTAGACATTGTCAACAAGCATCTAAAACTATTGGTTAATTTCAAGGACAACTTTTTATTTTTAGTTCTTGGGGGTAGGAAATATCTAGATCATTCCATTAATACGTGACTTGGTGAAGGTAGACTCTTCCTCTGACCTTCTATCAATTTCTAGAAAATCACGTGATCCCTTGTTTACATATTAAAAACGGGTATTTAAATCATTGTACTGGAAGAGAGATTCAGTAGAATTTTGGGCTTTAAAATGAACAGTTGTGTATTCATGTTTGAGTTATAATTTTTATTATCTTGTTCTGGACTTTGTGTCAATTCATTGAAGAAATAGGATTTGTTATCTATTTGGAGGAGAAAACATGTGCTCATAATTCATTTGGGTGATAAATTAAACAAGAACTGCATCACGTGACCATCAAGATTCGAACCTGGAACTATTAGAACATTTATTTATCAGGACTCTTACAATTCCATTAGTGGATTATTTTGTGAATTCTATATTGGATTAATGTTGGATTTGATTCTCTAAAACTGTAAGTTTATTTATTTTATGAAAATAATTGTACTTAATAAAATTCATTGTTCAAGTTATACAAGCTTGTTAGTTTTCACTCTTTCTGTGTTGCTGCTTATTCGAGCCTAAGCACGTAACACTCCATTAGCTTCAAGATCATATCTGAATGATTAAACTACTTTTTGACCAAATACTATTCATCAATCAGCATCCTAGTTCTATGTAGGATTTGAAAATTGAAGTCCAGGGCTACCTTTCTCCAAACACTGGATTGCTACATTATAGTAAAAGCAACAGAGGAAAATTCCAAAACAATGTTCAGGACATGAGATTGAAGCCATATAAGTAGGGACTCTAAATACAGAGAGCTTTGCGGCATATATTTTAAAGTAACAGTTGCATGACAGCTGGAGAGAAAAATTTGTATGCAATCAGGATGATAAGCAAATAGGCAAATGATTGATTTAATATTATCTTTCTTTTTCCAAGCTTGCTAGATGTGGTTCACAATGAGAAGAAATTGTACCTAGTATTTGAATATCTTAATCAGGATCTGAAGAAATACATGGACAGTGTCCCAGCATCGGGTTTGCCAATACCCCTCATAAAAGTAAGTGACCTTGCTATTCTATTGTCTGTTCCTTTGAAGTTCTTACTTTCTACTGGTCATACTCCAGAAGAGCTTATGAGATGGTCTGTTGTCTGTCTTCTGTCCGGTTGCACAAGTTTGTTATTATTACTCCTCCTAAACTACTTGGAGGATTTCCATGAAAGTTTACACACACATTCATGCAGTTGAAAATGGCACTGTTCAGACTAGAGCTGTACTGATGTCACTTTTTGCCGATTATGCCGATACAGTGTATAGCCGATTATCAAAATTGCCGATACAGATTATGAGACCGATTATTAATAATCCAATCTATTCGGGCTCTTGAAACAATGTGTCCAAATAAATTACTACTCTGTTGTCCACAGACCGTGGGGGTGGGCGATTTTTTTTTTTTTGCAAACAGGAAAGTTTCGCAGCACAATAAATATGTTCAGACATCCAATATAGTGAACATAGGTTATCTTGAAAATCTTACTATTGCTACTCCTGAATGGATGGGCATATTAATATGAAGTTTTCACTAAAAGTCTTTTTATGATATTTAGTTGCTCATCAGTGAAAAGGGGGTTGATTTCTTGAAGATCCTATTCCTCCTTAACAGGCCATACTGATGTGGTGTTTTCATCAGAAATCTTATGTTTCTTTGGTCTTCTGATATCCCATCTTATGTGTCCTTGGTCTTCTGATATCCCATCTTATGTGTCCTTGGTCTTAAATGAAACTAGTGCCTTCTGATATCCCATAAAGCCATATGCTGTTTCTACTGAATGGATGGGCATCTCAACATGGTATTTTCCCCGAAAGGAATTCTTATGGTGTCTAGTTGGTTCTTAAAAGGATTGGTGCTGCTCAGACTTCCTCTACTGCAGCCAAAGTGGACATCTTAGAATCGTTGTTACAACTCCTGAAATGTAAAGTCATATTTGCCATTGGATTTTCACTGTTATGATGATTAGGGCATAACTGATTAGCATTTTTCTACCGATTTCCGATTCCGGATTTTAGGCATGAAATTTTTCCGATTCTGGATACGATTCGATTACTCGGAAATGCAAAATCCGTATTTTTTTTCTAAAAAATTTCATCTTCCGTTTCCGAGTTTCTGGTATTTGGTTTTGCCGTGTCTAGCATGTTACTTAGTACTTTACCATATCCAGCTTCATTTCCGGTTTTCACCCATCGGTTCAAATAGATTGTCTCACAGCGTGGTTGTGTTGACCATATTGGACTTTTCTGACTTCTTATTTAACGTTATTAACGCAGTATCTAATGACACGCAGTGTTAGACACGGTGCTATAGAAATTCAACTTTGTTATTTTTATTATCCGAATCGGTCGTTCCTGCCTTGTCCGACTCCCGATTAATCGATTCCGGGTCAAAAGTCGTTTATGCCCTAATGATGATGTATAGTTAATTCTAAATGAAAATGTTGCTGATTTGATGGTCAATATGGCTGGCACCACAGTGGTCATCTTGAAAATCTTGTTAATGGTACTCTTGATTTGATTTTGGTTTTGTGTGGCTATCGCCATTTTTCAGCAAATACCAGGCTATAAATGGTGGTCAGTATATTTAGTGGAAGAACCAACAACCACATGAAAAGCTACTGTTGAATATTGTCATATACCTACTAAGATTCAAGCTCAAGTGGACAGAAGTGAGATGTGGGAATGATGTGTAAAGGCAAGCTTTTTAGTGCGACCCTTCTCCTGAACTGATGGTCATCTCTGCATTGAACTTTCACTAAGAGACTGCTTATGATGTTTAGATGAAACTGGTGCAGATCTGATATCTAGTGTACTTGCCACAGACACCATTATGAAAATCTTGCTATTGCTATTCCTGAATGAAATATACCGTATTTTCGCGCATATATCCCGCGGGCTATACCAGATTTTACAAACCCCGCAGGGGGGGGGGGGTGCGGGTTATATAAGGGTGCGGGCTATATCACAATTTTTTTACACATAATGATATTTCAACATATTGTTTGAAAAACGTAACTACATAACATATATTGTTCTAGTTTTGTTTTGCTAGGGTTGGATATTATGGCTACTACGGTGACTTTACAACTTACGGTATCGGGACCAAATCAACATTTCGGGATAAAAACTTAAAATTTCGTATCCGTCACGTTTTCATAATCAATATTTTCTGTTTTCAATCGAAATAACTACGGTACCTAATTTTACCGCTCGGCCACGATCCACTGCTTCAGGTCAGCTTCAAGGTGAGGCCACTTTGCTTTAGGTCCGCGACGAGCACGTTTTCGTGGATTCATCTTCTCCAACGTTCCTTTTTCTTTTCTCCAACCTCGGATTACACTCTCATCAATATCAAATTTTGTGCCTGTGGCTCTATTGCCATGCACTTCATCATACGCAATGGCAGTTAGCTTGAAGTCGGCTGTGTAAGACTTTCGTTTCGGTATTTTTTAAATTAAACAGAAAGAAATTATTTAAACTCGAATCTACACTTCACAAGAATACAAGATTATTTAAAAATGTCCGTGTTTCTGTAGCCTGTAGTTGAGGCACAGCTCCTACGCACACAAGCACTGTGTACCGTGTTTTTCCTGACTTTTATTGAGCAAAGGTCGTCGGCTTACTTCGATGATGGCGCCGCTAAAGGCTCCAGTTGAAGGGTGAAACAAATACCTGTTTGTTATTGCTGCGGCAACTTCAGATAATTGTAGAACATTGAAACAGATTTGTTTTATTTGTTTAGTATATATCAGTGCTTCAAAGGTAATCAGTTCTCTTTGAAGTGTCAGCAAACGTATTTTTTCTTCTTCCATCTGGTATTTGTTTTTAAATTAGTGTCATCTGCTTGACTGTACTCATTTTACGTTTTCGCCTTCTGCGGATTTGGATTTTGACTAGTCAGTTGCATAAAGTAATAAGGCCAGATATCATCATTAGCGGATTATGATATAACAGTGCACTGTTAGTGTGGTTTGCCAGTATGAGACAAGGACTTGTTATTTTAACAATATATTCCAGTACATTGTTTCCTGTCATGGTGCCTTTGATTTTCTCTACTCCAAACGCAAGACTATATACGGTTTTTATCAGCCAAAATTGGTGTCGCCACAAATATCACCAGATGGTATATTTTGTCACCAAAACGGAAAACAGAATCGCAGTTTGCTACATCAGCGAAGCCCCGTGATCCTGTAATTGATTTCATTTCCGATTGTAGCTGTATAAATATATCTATGGTTGCGGGTTATACAAAGGTGCGGGTTATGCCAACGATTTTTTACACAAAACCCCAAAACCCGCGGGCTATATGAGGGTGCGGATTATCTGCGTGTGCGGGATATATGCGCGAAAATACGGTAATACTGCCATGGGGGTTTTGCCAGAAGACTTCTTATGATGAAAATGAAAATGGTGTCAATCTCATGTTCATAATGGTCATCACAGTGGTCATCTAGAAAATTGTATCACTACTGTTTCTGACTGGATGGCCATAGCAACATATTCCTTTAGTAAACAACTTTTTATGCTGTTTAGTTGGTCCTACTGTCTGGCACTGTTATTACCCTGATAATCTTTTTTCACCAGAATGAATGGGCTTTTATATCAGCATAGTATTTTCACTTGAAGATTTATGTCTGTTTGGTCATAGAGATCATGAGTAACTCTGCTACTGACTGATTTTAGTTTGAAAAAATTATGATGAAAGTTTATCTTAGAGCAGTCAGATATAGATATATTAATGCAGTAATAATTAAAATACCTCCAGCATGCACAGTCTTAATTTTTGCATCTGTTGATAAGAGTCAAATAATTTGAAAATTAGGGCTATTTTTATACATGACATTTTGTTACTTTTTTATCATCACTTTCCAGCTCTCTGTAATTTTAGAAACGTTTGGAGCAACAAAATAAATCATTAAAAACTTGTTGGATCCAAAATAGCATTATTAATCAAAGGCCAGAAAAACACCTTTAGAATATTGCAAACTTTAAGATCTGGAAATATAAAGTCATGCATATTACTCATGTCCACCAAACCATGTACTATTTTCCCCTGTATAATTACAACAAAGATACCATGAAGAAAATAATTTCCTACGGATAATAAGACTTTTTATTGTCCATATGCTGCTAGTATTAACCGCTCATATTTTGAAACTACAAGTCATTTTTTTGGCACTAAAATAGTTCTCTAAACATCACCATTGGGGTGCACGTCCATACCTTACTGTTACATCATTAAAACATGCAGATATTGCCTTTTGACTCCAAGCACTTACACATTGTTCGTGTCTGAGGAGTTCCAGAGGAGTGCCAATTTTTTTCCGGTAGCAGAAGTTTCATAAAAATCAATGGTAACCTAGTTAAATTAAACCATTGGTTGTAGTAATTTTAATTTTAATAGAATTGGTTTTTCAGAAGGGATTTTCTTTCACTAGATTTATGTATGCTTTGTTGAATCTGTAAAAATGGCAATGTCGTGGCCGCCACATTTCTTGACCATTATGCTATATTTATTGCTTTTGCATTACAAGATCTGCATTTCATTTGATTTTGTAATGATTTTTGTACTTTTGGACAATGGTAATGCTAATAACCAAGATTTGAAGATACATTATCTCTACATTATCTCATGTTATATGTGGAACCATTTGACATAAATGTATGTATTTTCTCTCCACCCATTTATTTATTTTGCCTCTGTTTACATTTTTTTAATGAAGTTATAGATTTTCCAACATCACATGTAATGTTTTATTTATTTGAAAATTCATTGGTTATTGATTATAATGCAGATGATTATTTGCCATCTTAGTTGGGATTTGTGCTTTCACCAAAATACTTTACAATGGCTAGTTGATACTTACAGGTTATTGCATTTGAATGGGAAAATATGAACGACTTTTTCAGATAGAAATACTGCACGACCTAGGGAGTCAGTATATCCATCCAACAAAATGAGTTCATATTTATCCATATAAATGAAATACAGTAACCTTTTTAATATATGCTCATTTTCTTCTACCTCAGGCTTAATTATTTGAAGAAAAAATATACTACAAGAAACAAAGCAGCTGAATGTATGCCATATTCCAAACTAAATACACAATCGTAAAATTCATCAGTACTCAACAACCTTAGTATTATGCACATAACTCTGCCCAAATAAGTTTGAACTTAGTTATGTGCTAGATGTAACTTTCGAAAGAAAATGGCGTGTCGACTTAAAATTGAAATTTGGAGTCATACTGTGAATGAATGCGCAATGCAACAGCTTTTCCATTTTATCTAGAATGAATAGATTCTGGTTGTTTTGTTGATTCTACAAAATTTCGGGATTATGGACTGGATTTATCTTGGCCAATTCTGCATGTTACATTGGATTGAAGCATCGAGGGAGAAGCATGTTGACATCTGCCAAGTGTGTTTCTGTTCTGTCATTGAATGTTTGAAATCATAATGTGTGAAAAATTTAGTCTTTCAATTACAATTATCAAAAAGACGTAATGGAATTTAATGTTTATTTCATTTTGATGCAGTAAGGAGGATGTAATTGCACTTGGAATATAGTTGAAATCAAGCTTGAGAATCCCTGACATGGCTCATGTAATTCAGATTTGCAGAACTAGGAAAGTACATTTTAAAGAAATTCAGGATGTTAAACTGAAAGTATATATTTTTGCCATTCTTATTACTAGCTAAAGAAGACAGTTTATGCATTGTCACTTGCATGTTATTTGTAAGGACCCAGCATTTTTATGAAATCGGGTGTCTGTCACCAGCCTTTAGTCTGACTATTCATCCCCATTTGTTTGTACCCCCTATCGATTTCAATAATGAAAATGTTTAATGTGATAAAAAGTGCACAGAGCTAAGTCAATTGAATCATTGATTTATAATTTCTAACCTGATTGTGACCAGAATGGCACTAATATTGGCAACCCCTGCACATTTCATGCTTAGCGAACTTTCCATACTAACACTCAGCACCATATTTCTTACACTATGGACTAGTTTATTTAAATCAGACAACATAATGATGTAGTTATTCCTATTCGGTAACTGCCAGATAATTCCATAGTCTGTAATGTCGAGAGTTTGGAATTATAGCAATTTGCACACATGAACATGAAAATGAAACCACTTGTTAAATCCACATGAAAGGCAAATTTTTTTGTCATTCTTTTCCTTGGCTTGAATCGAAGTACGGCTGAAGTTGTGCACACACCCCTTTGCTGAACAGATGTCTTGTCCAGGAACTGGAAATCGATCTTGAGTATATATATTATATTGAAAACTTGCGTTAAGCATGAAATACGCAAACGATGATGGTGTTAGGGTCACTACTCACAGTCAAGTTAGAAATTATAAATCAATGAATGAATTAGCTAAGTTCCTTGCATTTTTTTAATCACATTAAAGGTTTTAGAAACCGTACATATTCCAGGATTATGTCATCCTTCTTACCGAGTTATTAATACATTATTTACCACTCTGATTCCTTAATGCCAACTCTGTTTAGTAATTGACATTTATTTTAAATTGGTTGTTTTGCATGGTAATTACACTTTTTTATATAGTACAGTGTAATGCGAGGTTTATATTCTTATGTTTCTTTTGTGGGAATGAAATCAAATGGCACCACTCTACTACTGGCATCTTCTAAAGATGAAAAGATCATCATATTGTAGTTATTAACGGAATAGTATCCCTTTGCTGTAGTGGCATGCTAATTAGGTATGTGTTTTGTCGTCACTTTTTGTATACATATACATGTATATTTTTGCAGGGATCAACAAAGCAGAAACTGCTCCCCTGAAAACTTGTGAAACTTGAAAAGTACTTGGGGGAATGCTCATCATTATACTAAGGGAGCTAACTCTGCAGATAATGTACTTGCACATGTTGAGGACATAAATTAACCTGAAAGATTTTTTTGAAGTATCAAGTCTAATATAATATATTAGTATATTTAGCTCAAATTAAACAAAATCTTACAGTCTTTGAAGGTCTTTGACAGTTTGGGAAAGATGAAGTACCATTTTCAAGGCCTTGAAAGTTTGGGTAAATCAAGCAGATTACCCTGAGGTCTTTAAAAGTCTTGGAAAATTTAAATAAACACATTTTAATTTCTTTCCTTAATCACATATTAAATTATCCAAGGTTGTTAGATTTGGATGTGGTCAAGTTTTCCTGGTTTCTTTTTTTGATTGATTATAGTTTGAATTTCATCATTAAACAATATTGTAGTATTTTACATTCATCATTTTCTCCTATAACATAAATTGTATACAAAATGTTAGTAAAATAGGTCTTGCAAATCTATGTTTGTGGTCTTTGAAAATTTGGGAAAAGTCTTTAAATTATCATTCAGAATTCTGTATGAACCCTGCAATATTTTTACCTCGTTTTAGAATGCTGGTGGAGTAAGTTTCCAGGTGGATTTTTTTTAATTTACTATTTTTTGTTAGCAAATACGAATTTCTGAATGTTTTTTTTACAACTACATAAGAGAGCAATATCAGACTGATTTGCCTTAATTAAACTGCAAACAAATTTTATTTTTAAGTGAGTTTTGTTGAGAGGTCAGAATTTAGGATGTTCAAATAATTTACTACAAATAACCATTTGAACAAAACCTTTGAACCAAAAAATGTAAATGAAATATTCATTAAATGAACTTTAACATGATTCTTCAAAATTAATGTATGACTTTGTTTTTGCAAAGATGTTAGTCAGCCACATTTATGGGGTGAAATATAAAATAAATTTTACCTTTACTAACAAACAATCGTCACGCCACAATGGAGTTATAATTGCTTATAGTTAGGTTTCAGAAACATGGAATTCACTCAGTTTTGTTCAGCACCGATTGTGAATTTGGCCAAGAAATATTGTTGATTGAAACTTTTCACACAAAAGTTGATCTGAAAGCATGAAAATGCTATGTTATTCCTGTTTTAATTACTGTTTTAAAAACAGAAAATAGACACAAGGATTGGTTTTGTACTCAGAATACAAAAGCATTCATTGGCCAATAAAAGTGGTATGTTGTCAACGTGCAAAATAGTGAAGTAAACTTTTTCTGAAAGTCAGTATGCCAACTATTCTGTGTGCTCCTTTAGTGCAGATGCTTGATTAAGCTCAGTGATAAAGCTGTTACTATAAACTATAGCTAAATAAAAAGCAGACTAGACTAAAAAGCCTCTTTCATAGTAAGAGGCTTGACGCTTCATCCTTCATTCTTGCCTTGTATAATTACAGAGCTACCTTCACCAGCTGCTACAAGGAATTGCTTTCTGTCATGCCCACAGAGTCCTGCACAGAGATCTTAAACCTCAGAACCTGCTGATAGATGTGGAAGGAAACATAAAACTTGCTGATTTTGGGTTGGCACGTGCTTTTGGCGTACCAGTCAGGACTTATACACATGAGGTACAGCAAAGAAAATTCATGAGAGTCATTTCATAGCAGTTGACAAGTGGTTGCCAAAATTAGAATGAAAAGTGTTGTCATTTAAATACCCCGGTTTGTAATTAGGTAATTGATTTTTATGGCTTAATTTTTGAATTAATGCATAATTAACTATTTGATTTATTTTCTTGTGATGTGGAGTTTCTTACACACTATTTTAACCACACAAATATATTACACCGACAAAGGCAGTAAATTCCCATGGAAACGATTATAAATAATCAGACATACACCCCAAATTTTCAATCACCCAATTTGTATTTTTAATTGCAATGAATTGCCATCAGATAAGTTTGATATCCTGTAGACATTCTGTTGATTGTTAATGTAGCTAACCCGAATATGATTGACTATTGCTACTCAGAATGAGTGGTTCTATCAGTGTGAGCTTTTCAAATGTTTTTTATGTCTTGTGGATCCTTAATGAATAATGTGCCAATATAATTTCCAGTATAACTGTCACAGCCATCTTGAACATATGTCATTGCTATTTCTCTTTGATCATATTGCCATTGTTTTTTCACCAAAAGACGTCTTATGTTGTTTGTTTACTTCTCAATGAAAATGTTGGCAATCTGATGTATTAAAAAAAAAATAAGGCAACCACAATGGTCAGCTTGAAAATCTTGTTATAACTGCTTCTCCAGAATCAGTACTCATATCAGAGTTTTCATTGAAATGTGTTGTTAGTCCTAATGATGCTGATATGATTTCCAGTATATAGACATCTTGAAAATCTTGTAAATGGAAAACTTGAGTTGGTCCTTGATGATAAATATTAACCCTTATTATTGCCACCATGGTGACTGTTGAAATGTTTTTATATCTCGACTCTTCACAAATGGATGAATATATCAACATAGGGTTTTCACCAATAGATTTCTTACGATGCTGATTTGGTCCTTAAAAAACGTTGTGCCAGTCATACAGTAGGTATATCTGCCATGGTGATTTTCTTCAGTCTTGTTGTAAATGGATGATCATTATGACAAGGGGTTTTCACCAAAACACTTTTAATGGCTACTTGGCCTTAAAGGAAAATGGGACTGAGCTAACAATCGATATGTGTACCACAGCAGTGAATTTGAAGATCTTGTCACTAAATAATATTGGAGATGATTTCAGAACTCGGCAATTAAAAGGAAGAAATGGTCTTGAACTCCTTTTGCATTTGTAGAGCATCAGTACCTTCAAAGGACTCTAGTTTTTATTCAACATTTTGATGCAAGAGACTTGGCTTTATGTTCACAACCCATAGTTAAGGCCTGTTCCTATTACAAATTTAACATAATCATTTATACAAAGCAGTTATGACTCCTTAATTGTGGTTTTTAAACTTTGCAAACTTTTCAGTTGAATATAATGTTTATATTTGCTGTGTTTGCTGATAATAAACAATTGTTTTAAAAACACATTTAAACTTTACAATAGCAGTACATGATTTATTTTGTTACACCTTGCTGAAAACGGGACATACTTAACAGAAAATAATTCAGTTGTCCTACTGAGACAGTCGTGCTAGGGTTGGAAGGTCTAAATATAATATTTTTTGCCAGATATATTTTTGTTGTTAAACTCTAATTGGCTGTCCACTGGCTGATATCTGGCATCTTTGAGAGATGTACGGTTTTTGTGCCTTAACCTTGGATCCTTGCGAGGGGACCAGAGGTCAGATATACAAAAAATTGTCACTTCAGTGACGTTCTGATAAACTATTTTACCAGGTTGTGTACATGCAATTTTGGGAGGTGACAAGTAATATATTTAATGAGTTTTGTCGTTGATTCTTTGTGTCACTATCTTGGCTTCAGCTGCAATGGTTACAAGTATTATAAAGCATTGTAATTTGCCATGCCAATTAATAGCTAAAGTTTCATTTGAGGTAAAATTATTTCAACTGAATTAACATGCTTTTGTAGGTTGTGACATTGTGGTATAGAGCCCCAGAAATCCTTTTGGGAAGCAGATTCTACTCTACACCTGTCGATGTTTGGAGTCTTGGTTGCATCTTTGCTGAAATGGTTAGCCCACTTTTTTGTCTCGCCTGCAAGACATAGGTATTACTTTTCTGATGATGTCATGGTTGGCATAAGCATAACGTTTCCTGCTCCAATAACTGAATAAGTAGTTAGTATTTGCCATGGTAGAGCAGTAAAGACATTGCATCCTGTGGAATTATTATGTTCTGTAATGACATCTGTCCATTTTGAGTATCTCAGGGGGGCTGTCTTGTACTTGTTGGGAAGAAATTACATTTTCTAAACCATCTTTCCTTTGTACCAATTGTATAACTTTTTTGGCTTGATTTAGCCTACTTGTAGGTGATCTTCTTTGAACTTGAAACTTCAAAGACTCTAGAAAGCTTTCTTTTTAATTCTTAAAGTATGGATTTGTAATTGAATTTAATTTTAAATTTATCACCTTAAGATTTTGTTAAAAGCTACATTCAGTTTGGGCCTAGTAGAAATAAAGAATATTTTTTGCTGTTTGACTTGAGATTCAAGCTATTCTTAATGGGGGAAATTAAGCATATATAGTTTAGGGTCCAATTCAGCCCCTTCATGTCTTGATTAAGGATGACATGAGGATGCCAAATAATGCACATCACCAACATTTAACCAGACAATGCCTTTGACTAAAAAAGTTTATGAATAGAAGGCCAGAGTCTAATTTCACAGTGGTTGAACTATACTGTTTTCAGATATGACCTCCAATAATGCAGGAGGTCATGGTTTTAAGCCGAGCCGATCATACCAAAGACTTATAAATATGGTACTAGCAGCTGCCTTGCTTGGCGCTCAGCATTAAGAGGTTATTGTTAGGACTGGTTGGTCTGGTGTAAGGAAACTGACTGGGTGGGACATGACACCTCATGTCTGTCTCATGATACCCAAGTGCCTAATGTCAGAATATAAACCAACACTTGACAACTACGTTTAACATACACTGATATATGTATTTTATGTATAATTCAAGTTTGAATGTTAAATTTTATTGTAATAGAAATTGTATGAATTTTAGACAGTAACCCCTTATCTTTAACCCTTTCATCGCTAGGTAAGTTTGCAGGCATAGAGCCCAGAACACTAAGTAACTTTGGACTTGTAAAGCAGAATGACCCATGGACATTAAAAGAACATAACTTTGCCAATTTTAAAGATATCTTTCTGTATTTGGTATCAAAATAAAGGTTAGAAGGCAACTTGTATGACTAATTCAATAAAATGTGCATATATATTATAACTTAAAATACAGATGCAAACAGATAACACAACAGGTAAAATGCACAAGCAATTATTTGTTTATCACATTATGTGAACAATATTTTCAAACACTTCATCTAAATCACAGATTTCAAAAGTATTCGAAAGATTTTCTGGAGTCATCTAACACTTCGGTGGGTCCAACTCTCCCAGACAACTGAAATAAATCCCTTTAGTTCATCGAGAACAAAAACACAAATTTACACTTCCTCTGGTTCAAAACCTTCAAAGTCCTCTTCATCGTCATTACCGTCACCCACAAGCATATTCAGATGCATCTCCAAATGTTTTCTCTCATTTTCAATCAACTGTGTTAGGTCACAAAATATTTTGATAATTCATAATTTTGATAATTCATTCTCATCTTGCTTCGAACTCCACCATTTTGAATTGAAATTCACCATTCGAAAAACACTCAAAATGTGCCTGCTTGCCTCAAGATTTCTAGTTGAGTTCAAGTTTAACTCACAAGATAATCCAAGTATAATATCTACATTACAAGAAAAAAATTATTATTTATTTATTTATTTATGTATGTATGTATGTATGTATGTATGTATGTATGTATGTATGTAACTTGGTACTATGACTTTAAAAAAGCACACTGCCCCAGACCGGTAATGCAGTCCATAGTGTTTGCAGACTTGCTTCCCCTGGACCAGAATACTGGTCTACAGTGAAGAAAGGGTTAATACACGTTTAATAAACATCCTTAATATTTAAAATTTCACATACATTGCAATGCCGTGTGTATACAAGAATGTCAGCTTAGTAAAGTCCAATTTAACAGCCACCCTGTTATTGCCAAAAATATTTCCATAACATATTTCCTGACTAGATAATCATGCATCATAAAATTACCATTGCATACTGCCATCTGAGTCTAAAATTTGGACATGTATGCCATTTTCTACACTAGTTTTATTTTTGTTAAAATGCTAGTTCATTGCTCCAGGCATTAAATTTATCATTTGGTCTTTTACTGTTTTTTTTCTTTTTTTTTTTCAAACAGTAAATATACATGTGAAAATACTGAAATCGTTGTGGATCACTTCCAGAACATACGATTCCATGATGTGAGGATTCCTGTTAAATTTTTTGTTATGCCTGCCAGAAAGTGATGCATATTATGTTAAGCTGAAGTTTGCTACCACAGTTATCAATCTTTTGGATGACAAGCTCTTTGTGTTGGGAAAAAACCTTATATTTTTCATGGTAACAAGGTAAAAGGTCAATAGTTTTCACACAGTCACTTGAGTTCTCGATTATCTATTGTTACCAAACTATGTAAATGTGGTGAGAGAGATCCAAGATGGCCGCCAGTGAAAGTAGCTAAGAAAATCTCTCCCAAAATGTTGGTGATATTTACAGTTTGCAGTGTGATGTAGAGATTCATCTTTGGTCGAGCATCTATGTGAAGTTCTTTATCTTCAATATATAGTTCCATTTCATCTGTGGATTATGTGTCTTTTGCAGAATTTGTAGTTTTTGTGAAAGTTTTTTTTTTTTTTTAAATGGGTCTCTTTTCTATGGTTTGTGTAACCTGGTGTTGATTTACACCTTTTTGAGAAGACCCTCATACTCATTAATCTGCACAACTTACAATACTTGCTCACAATTTCATTGAGACAGTTTAGAATACAATAAGTGAGCTGAACTCTCTTAACTGACAAAATGAGCAATTCAAAGAAAACTGTTCAGTCTACCTTGAATAGTAGTTTTCAGAGTGCTAGGAAGGAAACCAGTAAACCACTAACAAGGTCAACTACAAGCTCTCAGTCAGGGGATTCGACTGTTACTAATGAAGAGGTGGGTTGTGTTGAAATAATCCAGAGGGATCTACTCGAAATAAAAACTAGTATTAATTTATTAGTGACCAGAGAGGAATTAGGTGGATTAGTGTCCGACATAGTATCCAAGCTGTTTGAGAAACTGAAAATCAAACTGATGAAAGAAGTGGACAAACAAATTGTTAACAAAACAAAAGAGTTAGAGGAAAAAATAGAATCAATGAACTTCGAAAATAATCAGTTAAGAGAAGAATTAGTAGATTCTAAGAAAGAAAGTGAAAAACTAAAAGAAGAAATGAAAAATAATGCAGATTGTTCCAAAGAAGCCCTGAAGATTGCAAACCACAATGAGCAATACTCAAGGAAAAATAACATAAAAATTTTCAACTTGCCTGAATCACAAAATGAAAATGTCAGAGCAAAGTTTGCAGAGATGGTGAAGAATGTAACAGGTCATGAGGTAGATGAGAGAGATATTCTCGCAATACATCGGATCCCTGGGAAGAATGGTGTCCCTAAACCATTAATTGTGAAATTTTGGAATGCAGAATCCAAAGTTAACATCGCCAAGAGGAAAAGGGATTTCAAGAACAAATGTAATGTAAGAATAGTGGAAGATGTTACTAGACAAAATATGGGTCTCATAAATAGATTAACTTCCCATCCAAACATTGAATCTGCCTGGTACTTTAATTGCAGTGTGTATGCAAAAACAAAAGTGGGAAAAAGGTACAAATTTGACCTTTTTGACGACATTAGTGAAACACTAAATCGCAATTTATAAGCAAAATGATTTCTCTCCATATTGATTCTGGATACATTTGGAGGTACAGAACTTTGTTCCAAAATGGATATGCACAGTTTTAATTTTAATTATATATATTTAAATTAGAAAAGTGATTTTCGGAAAAGGACAAAACCTGTAATAGGTAAGAATGTTCTTATAATCTTGTATCAAAAATTTTGAAATATGCACATTGTATTTCAATCTTGAATCGATGGACAAAAAGTATTATTTCTCAACCATACTGTATTGATGTTTATATTTACTAATTATACCAACATTCCAGCGTAGAACAGAGTTCATGTATCACTATATTGGGCAACATTATATATGTACCCAATGGTGCATGACACTGCACTACACTTGTCGATTTTTTAAGCATTATGTGGTTATGTGTGTGAGAGTGTGTCCCAAGGTGTATGTGAGCATTTTTCATGATAATGGTTTTGTGATGCATGTCTATATGAGCCCTGTGAAAGTTTTACTTAAAACAAGATTTAACAATGGATAATCAAATTAAAATTTTGTCAATGAACGTTAGGGGTCTACATAGTTCTGATCACAAAAGAAGAGATATTTTCTGCTGGGTCAAACAAAAGAAAGCATCTATTATATGTTTACAAGAGACACATAGTACAGTTGAGACTGAGAAGTATTGGGAGGCTGAATGGGGATATAAGTGTGTTTTTAGCCATAAATCTAGCAGTAGTGCTGGTGTTGCTATCCTGTTTAGAAATAATTTTGAATTTCTTATTCTTAGAAACAGATGTGATTGTCAGGGCAGATACATTCTCTTAGATTTATTAGTTAATGGACAGAGATTCACACTAGTGAATCTATATGGTCATAATGATGATAATGCTGAGTTTTTTAAAAAATTGAAAGAGGATATTATAAATTTTGAAAATTCCTCTGTTATTATTTGTGGTGACTGGAATGTTGTTCAGGACATGGAGCTTGACTCTTATAATATCTTGCATGATAAACACTCCATGGCCCGAGCAGCAGTCCAGGACATCAAGAATCAACTAGATTTACTGGATCCTTGGAGAACAGTCAATCCTGACAGTAGAGTATTTACTTGGCATCAGGCAAGCCCTGTGAAACAGAGTAGACTGGACTATTTTTTAATCTCTGAGGACATGTTTTCAAATTGTATAGACGCCTCTATTATTCCTGGCTATAAAACAGATCATTCAGCAATAACACTCAAATTGTCTATATCTGCAGCACCGAGAGGTCCTGGATACTGGAAATTCAATTCAAAGCTATTAAAGCAAAATGAATATATTCAATTGGTAAAAAAATGTATAACCAACACAGTAGAAGAATATTATTGTGAAGGTGATAAGAAAAACCCACTTCAGGTGAAACTAACATGTAATGATCAATTGTTTTTTGAAATCCTTAAAATGATAATAAGATCAGAATCTATTATGTATTCACAAGCGAAAGCAAAACAGGAAAAACAAAATCTCAGGAAAATGGAAGCTGAAATAAATACCTTACATGCTTTAATGAATCAAAATAATAACCCCACTACGATGAAAGAATTGAACAAAAAGCAAGCGGAAATAGAAGAAATGAGGAAAAAAGAGGTGGAAGGTATAATGTTAAGATCTAAGGCAAGATGGTATGAATCTGGTGAAAAAAACTCTAAATATTTTCTTAATCTCGAAAAGAGAAATTACACAAACAAAACAATAAAAGAGTTAACTAAGGAAGATGGAACAAGGGTAACAGATTCAAAAGAAATATTAAATCAACAGAAAGACTTTTATGAAAAATTATACCTAAGTAAAAATAAATGTAAATTTCAAATGCTTAACCACTTTTTTAACCATGATAAAAAACTCTCAGATTTTGAAAGAAGTTCATGTGAAGGTAAGTTAACATTTTAGGAATGTGGTTTAGCACTAAAAAATATGAAAAATGAAACTAGCCCTGGTTCTGATGGATTTACGGTAGAATTCTACAAATTCTTTTGGAAAGACCTAGGCGGTTTTCTTTTTAGGTTTCTAAATACTGGATATGATATGAATCATTTTTCAGAATTTCAGGCTCAGGGGATCATAACATGCATTCCAAAAGAAGATAAAGACAGGAAATTTATAAAAAAATTGGAGACCAATCTCTCTACTTAATGTGGATTACAAGATTGCTTCAGCGTCAATTGCTAATAGGGTCAAAAAAGTACTCCCGTTTATCATCAGTGACACCCAAAAGGGTTTTATGAAAGGGAGATTCATTGGTGAAAATACAAGATTGTTGTATGACCTGATGCAATACCTTGAGGAAAAAAATGAATTTGGTCTTCTCCTATTGATAGACTTTGAAAAAGCTTTTGACTCAGTTGAATGGGACTTTCTAGAAGCTGCTCTGAAGTCTTTTAACTTTGGAGAATCAATTTGTCACTGGTTCAGGCTATTTTGCAATAAATCAAAAAGTTGTGTTATTAATAATGGACATTTATCCCCATTCTTTAATTTGGAGAGAGGTTGCCGCCAGGGAGACCCTTTATCACCCTACTTTTTTATAATAGGAATTGAACTTCTTGCAACAGAACTAAAGAAAAACACAGATGTTACAGGCATTTTTTATAATGAAATGGAGTTCAAACTAGGGCAGTACGCTGATGATGCTTTTCTATTATTGGATGGTTCTCATTTGTCCTTGAGGACAACCATGCAGATTTTAAATGATTTTGCTTTGGTGTCAGGTTTGCACTGCAATGTTTTGAAATCGAAAGCAATTTGGATTGGAAACAAAAAATACTCTAATGAAAAAATATGTCCAGAAATTGATATTAACTGGTCAATGTCCAATTTTAGATTGCTGGGAGTATATTTCTCTTTGAACTTGGAGGATATGGTAGAGCTTAATTATTCGATGAAGTTAAAGGAAGTTAAGAAACTGCTTGGCTGGTGGAGTAGAAGAAATTTATCCATTATTGGAAAAATTACTTTGATAAAGTCCTTGCTTTTGCCTAAATTCATTCATCTTTTTGCAGCTTTGCCAAATCCTCCACCCCATATAGAAAAGGAACTGAATACATTATTTTTCCAGTTTATTTGGGGCAGTAAAACTGAGAGAGTTAAAAGAGACACACTTATAGCTTCTTTTGAGGAAGGGGGATTAAATATGATTCACTTGCATTCATTTGTGTGTTATATAAAACTTACCTGGATTAGGCGCCTCTTAATAAACGAAGATGGCTTATGGCAAAACCTGGTTTCTGAACAAATATTTGGAAAATTTGGAGGTATGCTGTTACTTGCATTAGGAAAAACTAAATTAAAAGTAATCTCTAAATTAATTAAAAATATTTTTTGGCGTGATGTTATTTATGCGTTATCTCAATGGAAAAATGAACCATCTACTGTCAATGAATACTTGTCTCAAGATATTCTTAATTTAGTGACTGTAGATAATTTTAAATCATACACAAGGTGGAGAACAAATGGTATTGTAATTATTAAACATCTTTTTGATGCACAAGGGTCTATATTAAGTTTTGATGAAATAAAACAAAAAAACAAAAACAAATAATTTCATACAGTACTTATTTCAAAGATCTCTGTGATGTGGAAAAAGAAAATTAAAACTTTCTATGAAAGTGGAAATAGTTTTCTTGTAGCTTTGGACAAAACATCTCTCCTTAGGGTAAGAGCAAAGAATACATTTATCTATAAAGACCTGATAAGAACCAAAATAATAAAGCCAAATGGTAAACAGGAAACTTGGTCCAGACAGCTAAAGTGTGCGATTGGTACAAATGAATGGACCAACTCTTTTGTTTCGGCTAGATTTTGTACAAAAGACACAAAACTGATTAGCTTTAACTTTAGATTTCTCCACAGAAATATTGCCACAAACCAGTTTCTAAAAAAGATTAATTTAAGTGATAATGATAAATGTACCTTTTGTAATGAGGGAATAGAAGAAATTGAGCACTTATTTTATGACTGTTTAGTTACTGAAAACTTTTGGAAACTGTTGGTAGAATGGATCCAAACTTATGACCCAAATTTTAGAATTACACGAAAAGATGTCTTTATAGGAAATAACAACTTTGACGATCTTATCAACTTCCTAATTTTGCTTGCAAAATATGTTATATACAGATCACGTTGTGCATCAAAAAGCCCAAATCTTGCCTATTATAAAAATTGTGTTTTATCATATAAAACGCTGGAAAAATATGTCGCCAAAGTGAATAACAGCAGTGACGAGTTTAAAAGAAAGTGGACCCTATTATCAACTTTTGGTACATGAATTATTATTATTATTATTACTATTTTTACTTTTAAAATTTATATATTTATTATTTTCTTTTTAATGCAATTTCAAGCATCTTGGGGTTTGTATGCGAGTATGACTTTGTGTACAATAATTGTGATTGTAAGTAAGTGTCTGTGTGTGCATGTGTGCGTGTGTTATGTAGGGAACACATGTAGAGATCAGGACACAAAAGAATTTAAGATCATGCCCCATACGCCAGGTCAGGTGGTGATGTAGGGGAATATGTAAAATCCTGATACCTTGTGTTCAATAATAAAGACAAAAAAAAAAAAAAAAAAAAAAAAACTATGTAAATGTCGTGAACTTGTGGTAACTAACAACTCTATTACATTTGGGGTCAAATGTCAAGGTTATTGCAACTGGAAAAAAAGATAGTTTCTGCAAAACAGAGTTTTCTTCAGTTACCAAACTTTGTGGATAGCTTTCACTTGGTTTAAGTAAATGGGTCCGTATTGTTCTCTTTTAAAGCTTAATGATTATAATCACTCACCATGGATAATATAAGACTACAATCAACCGCTTTTCATGCTCTAATTACTTTGTAAGATTTTGTGTTATACCAAAGCAGAGCAAGCAAGGCATAACATTCCTTAAAGGAATTTAATAAGAGTAGTTCCATTAAATTTGTATTTGTCAAATGCTTAAATAGAATCATGAATGTTTTTATTTCACAGATTACAAGAAGACCATTGTTCCCTGGAGATTCAGAAATCGATCAACTTTTCAGGATATTCAGAACTTTAGGTAAGAATCCAGATGATACAAATTTGACGGAAATCATTCTGGCATAAAGAGCTTTCAGTTTCTCATGAATGATGTCCATCTGCTTTCTGATATGGTTACTGTGACTAAATTTTCAAACATTGCAGCAAGTTTTTGTTGTTGTTTTTTATGGTTTAACACCATTTTTCAGCACAATATAGGCTATACCTGGCGGCCAGTATTAATGGTGGAGGAAGAACCCGGACAACCCCCTGAAAGAACCACCAATCCATGAGAAGCTACTGGCAAGCTTTCTCACATAACTACATTTGCCGAGTCTTAGACTCGAACACACCCAGTCAGAGGTGAGATGGCAGTGGTCCATAACGGACAGCACTTTAGACCACTCGGGGCCCCCTTGCAACAAGTTTTAAATAATTGCTTGACGGAACTTGACTTGATTTGACCGAAAGTCAAATTGCTTGAGCAGTACAAATTATATCTTTCTTCCATTTGTTGTATCTGCTTACACAATAGGTAGAAAGACATGTCGTAAAATAAAATGATGAGCAGATTTTAATTGAAATTTGCCAGTGTCTTGGTGTTAGGGCCTTTTAGTTCTGAACAAATAATGCAGATGTGTGAAAAATACAGATTATGGTACAAACTAGAGAAACCTTGAAACGTTTTTTTTCATAACATATGCAGTCAGTAGCATTGGAGAAAGTCCTAGTGACTAATTTCTTGGCCAACTTCTCAGCTGAGTGTTCCTGTGTTGTCTTTCTTAATATTATCTATACCCTAATTGTTTCTTTGTTGTTTAGTCATTTTAATTCAATAAAATAAGAACAGTGGCTAAATCTTTTTAATCAATATATTGCAGTGACATTGCACATTACTATATCTTGTCCAGTTTTGCTGTTTATTTTCATATGAAAATATTTTATTTTCATGGCATTGGGATTTTTTATGTAGTTTTTAAGTCACCATCATTATTTAATATCAAGCAACTATTTTAATATTAACAATAGTTCCACATCTCCACCAAATAGAAGTGCATGAATGTAAATTTAAATTTTTATGTGTTCATGATAAAAGTTTTAAAGATTTCAGTTATTGAAGAAAGGTTTGGCAGAGTTTAAATCTTGGCACAGCAATGCCAATTTGTTATCGAGTGATTAGGCTAATAGAATCCATCTGGGGTTTTGGACTGAAACAAGGAAATCACAGTCAAGGGGTTACATTCTATTTTCTGCCCTGGAAATATGGCAATTGTTGCTATCACTACTATTACAGTGATATGGTACATAGTAATCCAGTGAATAGGCATGTAGACTGGTGAATGAATCATTTTGGTTGGTATGTGCAGGAGTTTTCATTTGCAATCACATTATGTTTGATTCAACTGGGGTGGATTGTGCATGTTTGACAAAATTAGAAGAAACCAGATTGGCAGTTCTGGTTTTCGCCAACTTTGTACTAGTTCTTGAAATTTTTTTATTTGTGTAGCCAAGGATGCAGTTTGCCTGTGTGTCTGGATCTCTATCAAAGAGCTCGACTTGTGTGTGTTCGTGTGTGTGTGTGTTTTAAATTGTTTTTTTTTAATGGTGTTTATCAAAGTTGGAGATGCCTTAAGCTGCTTTATGAGTGAAAATGTATTCCTTTTTCTATTTCATATTAAGATTTTAGGATTGGATTTATAAGGCCTAGATACCATTTATTTTTCAATTTCATTTCCATTTATCCATAATTATCACCAGATGACGCTGAAACTGTTGCACTTAAACCATTTTTAAGCAACCACCCTTGAGAAGTATACTAAATGGCTAATAAAAATAGGTGGATGCCAATTTTAGGTTATTTCTACAGTATAATTCAAAGATACTGCATAGCTGTCAAC
This sequence comes from Unio delphinus, assembly GCA_029339505.1. Lineage (NCBI taxonomy): Eukaryota > Metazoa > Mollusca > Bivalvia > Unionida > Unionidae > Unio > Unio delphinus. The sequence continues at coordinate 291,531 of JAQISU010000104.1, forward strand.
CCTCATGACTTTTTCAGTAATTCACGAATTCACACCGCATGAAAAAAATTCACAAATTCCCCAATTCTCATATATTTAAAATATTTAATAAAATAACCGATTTTCTGTTAAGCGTTAGTCATGATATCGGAATTTGCTGATACGGTCTGGTACTACTAGTCGCGATATTAGTGAACTATAGCTGATTAGTACATTTAGCCCGGTAACAAGCATTTTAGTGTATTTTAATCTATAAATATAGGAATAGTTTTACAAATGCTTCTAAGAGAAACTGCAGGCCTAACCAGAATTTTGTTCCATGCACGCACTGCAACACTGATTTGAATTGCCTTTCAGAAATGCATCTTGAAAATGTCTTCACCATCAAGAAAAAATAGAGTCCGAGTTTCCTCTGACCCTAGTTACCCCATTTTGACTTTGGAAATTTGTTTGTTGTCCATATCACATGACTATATGACCTCCTTGACATGTAGGTTGCAAAATTTTGTATGGTCATGTGACTCGGACTGAAAATAGCCAGATCCAGGTCAGATTTCAGCAATGACGTACTTTCGTCTCTTTTGTCAGTGGATTAAAGACATGACAAATGCTATGCTCACGAGTTTTGAAAAAATAAATCATATTCCTATCGATTTCATGCAGGTACATCTTGATGAAAGGTTGTTAAAGTTGGCTGGGCCGGTAGTAAGAGACATCCACATGCTGATATAAAATATTGTTGGTGAATTCCATCTTTACGATACAGAATAGACTCTGACCCTACACCTCAACACAAATGTCCAAATATAAAAAATTGGGGTGGCAAGGGACAGAAAAAACTCTGAATAGGAAAAAGAAATATATTGCTAAAAAAAAAGCAGTTTAGTTTGGAATATACCAAATATTTGCCATGCATTCAGCCATCAATCCTTTATATACATCATGCTATTTGCACGCTGCAGCATTGGTGAGTTTCCTTGTTGAACATAATCTACCTTTACCACCTGGAGACCATGCTAAACATTTGTTCTGACATATTCTCGGACTCGATCACTTCACGAATTCATGTCAAAATTCACTAATTTTTGTTACCAATTTTACTATAATTGTAAGCCTGGAATGTTGACAGCTATGATGGTGACCAGAATTATGCAAGCATGCATTAAACAACACTCAAAATCACTATATAACTACCCCTAGTGTCATTAAACAACACTCAAAATCACTATATAACTACCCCTAGTGTCATTAAACAACACTCAAAATCACTATATAACTACCCCTAGTGTCATTAAACAACACTCAAAATCACTATATAACTACCCCTAGTGTCATTTAGTGCTATTGTTTGTACTATAATGCATTTTTTGGAGGGAACATCTCAGAAGTCGAAGGTTGGAATCTCACTGATTGATTGTAATTTTATTTTGGTTGAAATTCTTCGATCAGGCAGTATTGTTTATACTGTAGTATTCTTTTTCATGTTCCCAATCCATTTAATCGTATATTTTCTAGGAACTCCCGATGAAAACTCATGGCCTGGAGTGTCACAACTGCCAGACTACAAATCTACTTTCCCCAGATGGGCCTCCCAAGATGTCGGGAATATTGTTCCCCACCTTAGTGCAGAAGGAAAAGATTTGCTCCAGGTGAATTAAGATTTAAGATTCCATACAAATAGCATGCATATACAACATATAATTGTGTCTATTTTCTTTTCACCTATTTAGTCTATATTTGTCTGTGTGTGTTACATGTGAAATTGGGTATATGCTAACATTACAATAGGAATTTAAATAAATTGAGATAAAACAAGTTCAATAGCCAAGTACTATCCATCTTTTGAGTTGTTAATAAAATATACGCAAGGTATCCAATGTTGAGTGAAGTTTTCAAATCTCTTGAAGTAAGTTAACCATGTCTACTCGTTAGTATAGCATTTTCTTTGGAAAATATTTTCACTTCTTTAGAGACTGATTTTGTTGATAATAAAATATCATGCTAATTAGATATTTAAAAAAAATATATGCATTATATAGTGCAAACTGTCCAGGTTGTCCAACAATTTGTAAAGTAAACGTCCTCTTTGTGAGGTAAGCTTAACATACCAGATGTCATTGTGTAACAAATTCTCATATTACCTAGGACAAAATTCATTAATGGTTGATTGGAATTTCAAATAAAAACATGGAAAGCTGGCAGTGGAAAGGTATAGTTGGGCATTTGGCAATTAAGCTTTATTTTAAAATATTGAGTTTAATGCAAGACAACATGAACTACTTGCTAAAGTGAGGTACTTCTGTAAAAATAAATTAGTATATTTCATGCAATGAGAAACAGATTTCCTGATATCTTTCTGGATATTTTGAATTATCAGTTGTTGCATATATTTATATAAGTTGGACTGTTTGTTAGTTTAAAAAAAAAATGTTTTCTATTTCATTATATGCTATGGATAAATGTATTTTGGACTTGACCTTGTTCATTTTTTCCTGACCTCAATCATTGAATTTTTTAAAATTCTGTAAACAACTAATATGTAGCTAAAGTTTTCTCTGTTAATGGGTTAACTATTAAGATTATTATTCTTTGCCTGAGTCAAGGACATTGGGTTGACCTTGTTGTTTATTATAATTTTAGTCATAGACTTTATAATTATCACTAAGATCTAATCTTCTAAATATTTGGGACCTTCCAGAATGAAATTGTCCATTAGTTAATAGCTTTTATTATAATTTTAGTCATAGACTTTATAATTATCACTAAGAGCTAACCTTCTAAACATTTATAACCTTCCAGAATGAAATTGTCCATTAGTTAATAGCTTTTATTATAATTTTAGTCATAGACTTTATAATTATCACTAAGAGCTAACCTTCTAAACATTTATAACCTTCCAGAATGAAATTGTCCATTAGTTAATAGCTTTTATTATAATTTTAGTCATAGACTCTATAATTATTACTAAGAGCTAACCTTCTAAACATTTATAACCTTCCAGAATGAAATTGTCCATTAGGTAATAGCTTTTTTTTTATTATTATAGAAATCTTAATTGTGACCCAAGGTTAAGTAGAGAACTTCATAATCTTGTTTTTCTAGAAATTATACATTCATGCTATGCAATTGTGAGGCAGAATCTTTACATTCAGTAGTTCATTTGGGATAGAATTTATTCATTATTTGTTCACTGCAAATACAAGGGTTTGTAAAAAAAAATAACATTCTTTGTAATAGAGACTTGAATTTATAGTGAAATTTCAAATAAGGATATATACTTGGATTGTATTTGATCCAACAAAGATTGTTGGCACATCACAATGACACAGGCCACTGTAAGAAAATCAACACTTCCAGCATTATATTTATTCTTGGATTACCATTAAATTTATTTGGAACTTTATTCATTTAAAACTTGTTACTGTGCCATTAAAAATGCATGTGAGCATGGAACCAGAAGTCCCTTTGAAAATAAATCATTTTTACAATTGCCTGTTCTACACTAAATAATACTAATATCTGCCAATGACATAAATTGTTTTAAAGCTCTTAGCATCATTCTGTATCACAAATTATTCTATTAGAGAAACATAGTATTGTCAGGTATGTTTTGCAGGCCACCAGGAAACTGCTTAATTTTGTCATTTTAAAGAACCGGTATGTGACTGGGGGTAGGCTTTTTTACACTTTGTGTGAAAATTTCCTCATGATTGGTAATCCAGTTTGCCTTGGAACAAATAGACACCTAGCCCCCCCCCCCCATTCCCCATTTCCACAACAGCAATGATATTCTGTCCAAAATTTGCATGGATTTAGTTATAAAACCAAAGTTTACAGGCGTAAACAGTAGAAACCTGGATTAAAATCAACTTCTGCAAATCTGTGCCTCAAGTTATGAAGAGAGTTAATGATTTTGTGGCCAACTTTATAAATGTGAAACTCTAGCTAGTAGTAGAATCTTTTAAATTTTCAACATCTTAAACAACTGCTGTATTCTGAAATGAAGATTTGGGACTAGAAAATATGAGCAATAAATCAAATTTTCACCTGAAAATGTGATAGAATAAGAGTATCTAACACCTTTGCCTATTTTCAGGATTGTTATTTATTGCAGTTAACAAATGTGTATGGTAGCAACAGTTTTTGATACTTTTAAAAAATATGGCAGGTATTTTGTGTATTTGCAGAGATAGAAAAATTCCATTGTTGATGAGCAAAAGATGGCCTCTCATCCTTATTTCCCACAACTTTGTTCTAGTTACACAGGAGGGAGATGTTATTGTACCATTTTTTACTCTTGAATTTTACATTTACAAAAGCTGTATTAATAATGAAATAATACAAATCAGTTACTTTCTATCTATACACTTTGCAGTCTTCATACTAAAATAATTTAGGTTTAAAAGCAAGTCAAAATGAAATCCTGGCAAGTTCAGAGTTGGGATTATCTTTTACTATATTGGTATAGTATACCCAATTTGTATTTTTCAGGTGAAGGTTGAGGTTAAATTAAGTTCTTTGGATGTTCTTTTTTAAGAATAAAATTGTAAATTGTTACAAAATGTTGAATTTCAGTTCATTTCTGACATTTTTATACCTTGAAGTTTTTTTTTTCCCATTTGCTTAGGAGTATGTCAAGATAACCTTAAATGCCAAAGAAATTAGAATGCATGCAGAATATCTTCTAGTACATGTAGGTATGTTGTGTGACAACTTTAAACAAAAATATATTAACCTTATTTCGATCATATTTAGGTTTCAGCAAAATTTTCCTTGCATCTTTCAGAAAATGCTGAAGTATGAACCAAGCCAAAGAATTTCTGCGAAAGCTGCTCTTTCTCATCCATTCTTCCATGATGTGTTAAAACAGCGACCTCCCCAGATGTTGTAACGGTTGATGTCAAAAAGTTGCATTATGACTTTATTCACGAGTGTTTAATTCCATTTGAAATCAATGCAATAACATCTGGACACTTTGCAATACTTGATTCTATGTTAAATCATATGAATCCATTGGGTGAATAGTATGCCATACTGATTTGTTTGTCAAACCATTTGAAGAACAATACAAGAATGCTAGAAAACATGCTGTACCTGAGTAATTAAAGAACCTACTGTGAGAACACTATATAAGACCAAAACATTTGGAGAAAAAAATATGCACGTAAGCAACAATATTGAGAATGCTTTTCAATATCTGACCTTGTAATTTATTCGGCATTGTTCAGGCCAGGCTGCACTGCACACTTGCACCATTTACAGTGGTCTGGTTGGGTAAATGAAACGGTCCAATTTTGGTGCTGGCAGTGCATCAATTTTTGCTTATGTTTTTTTATTAAAGTTTGTTTATTTGCATTCATTTCTTAAAACCCATGATAGGTTCTCATCATTCTCAGCAAGAATCATGAAAGCAAGGCCACTCATTTGACATCATATTTGTTTGACACATTTATCATACAGTCACTGTCCTAGATAACTTGTGTTATAGTTCTGGTTGAAGTTATTACATTTGCCTAAACCTAAAAATAGATTTTCTTCATACTTAGTATGAATGTGTAGGAAGCTTTTTTTGCCATATGTCTGTTAGACCTTGAAGCCACAGCTATATAAATTTGCATAAAGGTTTTGGTTAAAGTTTGTCTTTTTTTTTTTAAAGCTAGGACTTTGATAAATATTCTTTTGTCTGCAGCATCCTTTTGACCTTGAAGTAAAGGTCACTTTTACAGCAAGGATTTCATCAAGGACTCTACATGCCCATTGTATTTGATATAATGTAGTTTCCTTAATCTGTAATGACCCATACTATTTGATATTAACATTATACTGAGTGCAGTCTAACTCAGAGTGATTTTTGTGGGAATTTCCAAACTTGGAAACCACCCACATTCTGCATGGGCAAAAGTTGCACTTGTGCCGCTATCAATTATGCTACCTTGTGTGTTGTAAATTATATACCGTATATTCTCCCTTATTGGTTGAGTACAACTGTAAAATGCACAGACCCAGATTTGTTGTTGCATAATGTGCCAGCAGATTTGGGTTTATGCAGATTGAAAGGAATAATCAAGTAAACAACATAGACCCGGGTCTGCAGGCACATTATGTTATGGCAAATCACGATCTTGTGTTTTTGGTTTTTTTTTGAGTATATATCGTATATGCACAAACACACTGGTGCTCTTTGCATTTGATTTGTTAGTTGTATGCAGACAGCCAATAGATGACTTCTTTAACAGAACTAGAGAAAATACTGGCCATATAAAAAACATGTTTGCATATGAAAAGGTTGCATCAGTTTTATGTTGACACATCTTTTGTTGTTTGATTATATATTATTTTAATTTTATATCGGACATGCCAAATTACAAATTAATTTAGATAAAGGATCCTGCAGAATGAAAATTGCATTGTTTAAATTGATCTCATTCGGTAGTATTAGTATTATTATTTTTTTCTTTTGTAAACCTACAACCCCCCCCCAAAAAAAAATAATAATAAAATGATCTCCATTTGTTCCTATGGATCAATTCAACTACTAAAAATGCAATCTGGATTTTAAACTTGACTAGGAAGACACTAAATAGTGGGAGAAAACAGTACAATGAATTCTCATTAAAACCTTATTGCTGCCTTATTTTGATACACTCCTTTCTGACCATAAAATGATGGCAAGCACAGTGGCTGAGAGGATAGACCTATGACATGAAATCTGGTGTGCATTAAATGTTCTTGTGTCTATTTAGGAATGAATTAGCTCTTAATATGCATCACTCAACATTTCATCAACACGTACGATTCTGGTGCTCAGCATTAAAGAGGTTAGTGTTAGGACTATTCGGCCTGGTGTCAGGATAATGTTACTGGGTGGAACAACATGCTACATGTCTGTAGCAATCATGCCTCAGTGCTTGACATCACTATAAACTGCCACACCGCAGACACTTTTTTAAAGCTACATTAAAAACCCAAATCACATACTCCTGTTATATTATCAAGTTACTAATATATGCTAATACCGATTTCTTTGACCGTTCATTGGGATGATCATTTTTTAAAACTCTATACTTGAGATAAAAGTATTTTGTGTGCGTACCTGATGTGAATGAAGGAATTCCTTCAGACCATGCACAACAGAATCTATTTTTCTATCTTGGCGAAAGCTCATCGTATTGGTGTCATTGTATGTGCCCATATCTGTCCTTACATCCATAAAATCATCAACACCCTGGATTAAGATCAGCATTAAATACTCTGTGTTAAAGGTGTTTTTCTATCTAGCTTTATTATACTTGGACACAAAGTGGGGCACTTGTTCAATTGGACCAAGCAGTTATGAATATGCTACTGACAGTACGTGTTCAAGTTCCCCAGTTAGTAAAGAATATGCCAGGAAAAGCTTAAATTGAAAGGTCATTCTTTCAGTATTTACTAGGAAATGTAAGTAAATAACTCCGATTTATTTTTTTAATAATTGGAGTTTTAAGTATTACTCATTGAGGGGAGAGTGAAAATGGATCCTTACTTGAAAAAGAAGTATTTCATTATCATAGAGGATTAATTAATTAGTAATTTACTCTTCATAAATGTGTTCCCTATCAGTCTTTTGTTTTTAAAAAAAAGATGGGCTGAAGTCCTGACTTTAACCATTTTAGCTAAAAATTCCTTAACAAGCAGTTTATAGTGAAATGTGAAAAATAGATTTCTTCCTCATCATGACCTTTATATTAAAGTTAAATTGTACAGTCCTGTTGCTATAGTAATAGTATTTGTAAATACTAATATACATTAAACTAAGTATATGTATATTTCATCATATGTCTTCAAAAATAGCATGATCTGCTGTAATTATACTCGTGCAGGTGGCAGTAATGCCACATTTCATCCAATAACGAATATCAAATTAAATTTAAGTTTCTAGTACCATGCATGGTTTTCACACCTCCGATTGCCCAGTAAAGTCTTGTTTGTCATACTTTTGAATGGTGAAATGTATTTTCACTATTCTGGCTGTGACGGTGTTGCAACTGCAGCAGTGGCATTTGCATTAAGGTACCATTAGAGAGCATTTGTGTGTCAAATCTTTTAGGCACGTTCATGTATTCATCGAAAGTTAATTTTTTTTATATCTCAGTAAGCTTAGATACGGGATGTCATCAAACAGTTAACAATTGAGACTAAATTCCTCAAATACATGTTTTTTTGTTTGCTTGTTTTATTGTAATGTATTGTTTACAAAGACATCTTCCTAGAATGATGTTGATGGTGCAAGATAAAGGCGTCAAATCTTGTACTCCTAAAATGGTTTTAATTAACATTTTGTTTTTTATGGTTGAACGTTCTAGCCTTGAATTTGCCGATGTAAATATGAGTTTGTGATTTTAAGCAAGTGCTTTTTTTAAAAAATATTTGATGATGAGTATTTATTTATGAACTTGCATTCATCACATGTTTAAAAGGTATTTAAAATTGGGCATTCGTAATATATATAAAGAGAGCAGTCATTGACTTCAAGGTTGATAATGCAAAATGTTCGAGGAATATTTTCATTGTTTGAGTAGTACTTTCAGAGAACATGAAGTCAAGTTGCATTAATCTGTAGGTCCATCCAGCCATCAACAATTCACAAGGTAATTTCTCTGGCACATATTGACCAGCAGCTCAATCTTATTTAGACTTGGAACATGTTTTCTATATTGTCATGGTCCTTGATTGACAATACTCCCTATTTTCATTTTCACAGTTGAACTTTCTTAAGGACTATAGCCAGATTTGGAATGCAAACGATAACTTGAATAATGCATGACTTACTGTTCTTGTGTATTTAAGTATATATACTCTTTTTCTTCAATTGCTTCATAAATGAGTTCGCAAGTTTAAACAAAAAGTACAGTTTCAGGTTAGACTGCAGTAGTGGAGAGTATACTGATATGAGATACATTAATTTTCCATGAAGGGGATAGGCTATTTTGATATTTTGTTTGCTGTACAACACATCATTATACAATGTATAACAAATACATATCCCTTCTGACCAATTATATGTTCGTTAGCCTAATACTTGAAAAAGTGTCTGTCCTTTCTGATGTGTTCACCACCACATGTGTTCCAGTATTTTCAGATTTTGTTTGCTTTCAGGATGTATGTATTTAAAACTGTTCATATTTCACCTTTTACAGATACTGTTTTTGTATATTATTTTATGTATTAAAGTGTACATATTGTTCCAAGTGTTTTTCTTATATTGGTTTTTACCATAAGTAAAAAATTTGGCAACCCTAACAAGACCTTCTCAGTAAGGCAGTTGATTTTTTTTTCTCAATTAGACTAGTTTTCAGTAAGAGATAATTAAATATTTTTGGAAAACATGCATTTAAAAAAGGTTAAGACTGATACAGTGATGTGAAATGTTATATTTAATTTATAAAAATTGTAATGTACACTTAGACCTTAATTACATCTGTTCCAGTTTCACTAACTGTAGTTCTGAACCCTGTGGAGCTTAACACATGTCCAAAAATATGCAATTATTGTCTTCCAATCCTACCCCACTATCTGAATACTGGTACTCCTTTCTATTATTGTGTACCAACTTTTAACGCTTTCTGATGAAGATTATTCTTCTTTCATCTTTAACATATAATGCAGCAACTGCTTGATCATGGCAGATAATTTACATGAAACGTGCAGGTTCAAGTATCTTAGGTCTTCTGTAAATAAAGTTAGTCTGGTTTCCTTTTCAACTCCACTAAATCTGATGTCAAACCAGTATCCAAACAGACACAGACAAGCTAGGGTATTGTGTTTTCCACAGCAATATGTCTGTGATTTTTGCTTTTATTCTGTAAGCCCATATTGTAATGGTCACTTTCGTAAGACAATTGGCTAAATTGTTAGGGTTGTGAGGTCTGTTCTTATTTCGCTGGTTTTTATCATAAAACTTGTGGCTAAATTGTAAGGGTCGTGAGGTCAGTTGTTATATCCCTGGACATCATCATAATACTTTTAGCTAAATTGTAAGGGTTGTGAGGTCATTTGTTATATCCCTGGACATTATCATAAGACTTTTAGCTAAATTGTAAGGGTTGTGAGGTCAGTTGTTATATCCCTGGACATTATCATAATACTTATGGCAAAATTGTAAGTGTCGTGAGGTCAGTTGTTATATCCCTGGATATTATCATAACACTTATGGCAAAATTGTAAGTGTCGTGAGGTCAGTTATATCCCGGTCATTATCATAACACTTTTGGCTAAATTGTAAGGGTCATGAGGTCAGTTGTTATATCCCTGGACATTATCATAAGACTTTTAGCTAAATTGTAAGGGTTGTGAGGTCAGTTGTTATATCCCTGGATATTATCATAATACTTATGGCAAAATTGTAAGTGTCGTGAGGTCAGTTGTTATATCCCTGGATATTATCATAACACTTGTGGCAAAATTGTAAGTGTCGTGAGGTCAGTTATATCCCGGTCATTATTATAACACTTTTGGCTAAATTGTAAGGGTCGTGAGGTCAGTTGTTATATCCCTGCTTCTCAGGTTGCAGGATTTACCTTGTACTTTTGATTTGTCTTTCCAGTGTGGGCTGTATACCTACACTAACCTATTGACTTAAAGCTCTAGTTTTAAGTTTTACCAAATATTCATTTAGGGTGCAACATGGGATAAGCTTGTATCAGACACCAATACTGGTTTGGCCAGAATCCTTTCTCTTTGTTTTTATTCAATACTGCTTAAAACTTACTTTCAGACACCAATTTTGATGCTTCTTCACCCATTTTTGCCAAACTTTTCATGATTTCATCTTGGAATCAGTGTCATACATCAAAACTGTCACTGTGTCGAATGTTTTCAGTTTGTCAACATTCCTTACAACTTGTAACCTGGCTTTTTATTGCAGTGCATGCAACTTGGGTCCTGGCTTTTTATTGCAGTGTATTCAGCTTGAGTCCTGGCTTTTTATTGCAGTGTATTCAGCTTGAGTCCTGGCTTTTTATTGCAGTGTATTCAGCTTGAGTCCTGGCTTTTTATTGCAGTGTATTCAACTTGAGTCCTGACTTTTTATTGCAGTGCATACAACTTGGGTCCTGGCTTTTTATTGCAGTGCATACAACTTGAGTCCTGGCTTTTCATTGCAGTGTATTCAACTTGGGTCCTGGCTTTTTTTGCAGTGTATTCAACTTGAGTCCTGGCTTTTTATTGCAGTGCATACAACTTGGGTCCTGGCTTTTTATTGCAGTGCATACAACTTGGGTCCTGGCTTTTTATTGCAGTGTATTCAACTTGGGTCCAGGCTTTTTATTGCAGTGCATACAACTTGAGTCCTGGCTTTTTATTGCAGTGTATTCAACTTTAGTCCTGGATTTTTTTTTGCAGTGCATACAACTTGGGTCCTGGCTTTTTTTTGCATTGCATACAACTTGGGTCCTGGCTTTTTTTGCGGTGCATGCGACTTGGGTCCTGGCTTTTTTTTGCAGTGCATACAACTTGGGTCCTGGCTTTTTTTTTGCAGTATTGTTCACATACCACCCACAAACTTGTTTTGAGGCTGCATCTTGAGATGAAAGTATTTGTGCACCAATTCTGGGTTATTTTAACCTACTTTCTTCCGTATATTTAAGTATTTTTGATGTTTTCTAATTTTATGGTGTTTTTGTTTTTTGTATTCATATCATTATAGATGTTGTAAAGCGCTTCAAGCTTCAAAAGATTAGGCGGTATACAAAGTCATTATTATTATTATTATTATTATTATTATTATTATTACAGTAGGCAGAATATGGGGATAAGAATTAACAACTCTTTATTTATATGGGTGGATATACAATGCATCCAGATAGTGTAGCTTGTTGATGGTAAGTTTTATTTTATATATTTCTTTTAAAACAAATAACAACAAAAGCAAGCACAAGAAAAACCAAAAACAAACCAATGCACACAAAACGAACAAACAATTGTTAAATTGATTTACCTGTGACGTGGACTTGTTAACTAATTGGTATGTTACATATAAAAACAGCCCAAGCTTACAATACCAGTAAGCATTACATTTCATCCAATTAAGTATGTCATTTCATCAAAGAACATTCAAAGAATGTGTAAAAGTTAATTCTACTGTTTGTTGCTGATCGTAAATACCATCATCCTGGAAAGACAATAAAAGACTGTTTTAAGTTGGCAACCTCAGTTCCTTGAAAATGACAGCAACGCCTTTAGGAGTCAGTTCATATGTTCTATCTTGACGTAGAGAGTGGTATTGCCGATCGGTTGCTATGAGATGGCATTGCTTAGATGGTTGTGAAGTAAGAATAAGGCAGGATAGTCCAGCAAGGCGAGTTCAGGAGTGACTGGGGGTGAATGAGCTTCATACGGACAGCAATCTGTTTTTTCCACTTCGTCCTATAATAATAATAATAATAATAATAATAATAATAATAACAATAACATCAATAATAATGAGAAACTGTTTTTAAACAGCAGCAGTTGATGTAGTAATAATATTAGGCGGATGTTTGAGCCAAAGTCGTGAAAAGAGTTTTACTGTAGTCATAATTTATTACTTATCGCCTGTCCAGTTTAAACAAACATTTGTCTTTTGAAAGGGATTCATTGCTGTGGAAAAGAGTGAGATATTTGTATTGTACGTTTTTTTTTTTTTTTTTTGATTTTGCGAAATATCTTGCTGATAGGCTTCAAAAACGTCAATGTCATTTTACCCCAAGTTTTTAAAACAAATATGACTATATCTTGTTTTGGTATCTTTTCCTTTGTTACCACCAGTTTCTCTAAAACATAACCTTGCCCTTATCATACTTTTGTGGTAATATAATAAAATATACTTAACAACTAAATAAATAAAATCGGGTACACCTGAAAAGATTATTAGTTTCGAAGAATTCATATTTCCTATTTTTGCACCTAAACATTTTCTCATAATTTCAAATCACTACGATTGCTTACGTATATATGCGCAGCTGTTACTACTCTAGGTCTCAAACTGAGTAACAGAAAGAAGCAAAATCAACAAGTTTAGTAAAATCAGGGAACAATTTTATCTATAAGTTGCAAAGTAAAACTGTAGTTAATCTTGAATGTTTTACTTAAGTTCAATAACATAGAATGTTCAGAATGACTTCCAATAGTCTTTAATTCCTAATATACCAGTAGACTTGAAAGTCCTCTTATGCCAATGATGCAATCCAGAATGCGTTTGAATGAGTTAAAAAATCTAAAGTAGTGTAGTAATTAAAAGTCAATGAACACCTTAGTAGTTACTATGAATGATTTAAATAAATAATTTTTCTATAATTAGATCTCAGCACAATAATAAACTCTGACCAGAGACGGAACCGATTCCACAGACTGACTTTAAAATAGAAATAAATGATTTATTTACCAAGTCACATCTCTCTCTCTCTCTCTCTCTCTCTCTCTCTCTCTCTCTCTCTCTCTCTCTCTCTCTCTCTCTATATATATATATATATATATATATATATATATATATATATATATATAAGTACACTCAACCTGATCATGATTCCTGTACATCAGCGAGTTCTGAGTTCATTTTGGGTGGGAAGTTTCCTATGTGTTTAGAAATAAATTGTGTTAATGAGTATCCATGAGTACAAAAAACTGACACGTTTTGTCAGTCAGTAATATCGGGTACGGCCATATCAAAGACTATACCATTCTAATACGTGCGGTCGGTTCTTTCCCCTCTTTATAACATTTTATTAAAGCAAATAAATCAAAGTAAGAAAATTGTAATAAAGTGATATTATTTTAGAATTTGCGTGCCTGCTCGCTTCAAAAACTGACTTACCTTCTATTCTGAAACCAAGTCTTGACCTGCGTCTCGGTTAGGTTTAGTTCTTTGGAGAGATCCATTCGTTTGTTCACGGTCAGGTACTTGTCATTCTAAATGATCGATAAAGTAATCCATTAAAAAGTATCAGTTGGTGTGACAATATCATAATTTCTTAAAGATCGAACATAATACCAGCACCTGGTTTCAAACACATTTCCTATTTGTACATTTAAAATAAAAATGAAAATAAATAAATAACAGATAAATAAATATCATCTGAATTTGCTTAAAATTGGAACTGTGTAAAGCAGAGACATTTCCTTGCAATTAAGTTACTTTTCTGAAACAAGAAACAAATCGAGCTCACAAAAGTATCCAACTCGTGTTTGTTATTGAATGTAAGATACATGTCCACTGCCTCTACAGCATAAGTAACACACACACACACACACACACACACACACACACACACACACACACATTGTCATCCCGTTTGCTTAAATGTCCATACAAAACGGGGCTGGCAATTATTTGTGAAATGTCCAGCATATATTTTGCTTCTTCATATTTAAACCCCTTTAAAAAAAAAGTCGAATGATCTAGGGATAAATTATAGAAGGAATCATCTTCGCTAGTCAATGTTTCGTTAACCCGATCTACACCTTGGAAGTTCGAACAGCTATGTTGTTGCTTTGTTCTAAAGACATCTATAGGATTTCATGTATTCACTTAAGCATTATTGCCGTTGATTGTTTCGTTTTTGTTTGAAGCCTTATTTATCAATTTTCTTGCCTCACTTATAATGTGGGCTCACCCTCTGTGCTGCTCCTTAGTACATAATGCCTACTAACAGGGCCGGCGCTTCCGCTAGGCGAACTAGGCTAAGGGTCTATTTCATGATGGGTTAAGGGTCTATTTCATGATGGGCGGGTGGGGGAGGGCGTGAGTGGAAGGGGAGGGGGGGCACCATAAATATGATCTCGCCTAGGGCACCACAAGGCCTTGCACCGGCGCTGCCTACTAACCAATAGAGTGGTGCATTGTACATTTGCCGAAAACGGCTTTTGCAATTGACCTAAAAAGGATGCTTTTTAAGTGTGACATCAAAAATGACATTGTACCAGAGGGAAGCCATTAGAGGTATATTTGTGTGACATGTATTTATACAAGCACAGACCGACACTGGAAAATTGCTTTTTTATCAGTCCATTTAAGTTGTGTGGTCCCCTTGTCTCGATGACGTAGGAACAGTGTTCAAATCTGAACACTTAATTTTGACTGGATACAGTGGCTTGTCGCCGCTTCCAATGAAAATCACAGTCTTGAGGATCAGAAATATCTGCTCTATATGCCAAGGTGTAGATAGGGTTATCGGAAACCTGACTAGTGAAGATGAGTAGAAATATGCAACGATAAGTTTTAATTGCGTGTTTGTTATCTTACAGAACGTTCAGTTAGAAACGATTGTATAGTATTAGAGCATTTGGGTTACTTCGTATTACTCAAGTACGTAACAGGCTGCACAGTGCTGAAGCATATAAATTATTTCACAGTATACATGACAGGCTTTAGGCTGTATGGTGCCGAAGCATTGGGAATTATTTCATAACACTTCAGTACATGAAAGGATGTATATTCTCGAAGTGATGTTTTTTTTTTTTCTTTCTCATGGCACTTCATTACATGAAATCTGTACAGTGGCGAAGCTTGGAAGTTATTTTATAGCACTTCATTACATGAAATGCTGTAAAGTGTATTAGCATGGGGGGGGGGGAGAAAAATTAGTTGCCAAAATATGATGTTTTAGCATCCTGTCTGCAGTGTTATGTACAGGACTCGAATCCACCGACATTATATTTATATATCTTCAACACTTATCATTGAGCCACTGTAACTATATCGTGACCAAGATCAAAGCAAGTATAGATTTTATTACGATACCGGAAATACTTACTCGGAACTCTGCCTCCAATCTGTCCAATTGATGTGAAGAGTATGCTTGTCTTGGCTTCCTGTCAACGCTAACTCGACGTTGACGTCGAATCTGATTACATTGAGCTGTTTTGAGAAAGAAAAAAAAAACATGGTCTGGATTTTACCAACAGAACTTAAGTCCCGATTTCATTTTAAATTTAGGTTCAAGTTATCTTTCTCGGCTAAAATTTAAGTCTTACTTGAAATTGCCAAATGAAATGTCTAGATTTGACTATAGATGTTCGTTTGTGATGTTGAAGCCATATAGATGTTTTGGCCATTTCAGCAGTTTAAAATTATTTTTATTATTGTTTGTTGTTGATTTTTTTCTCCCTTTTTTATAAACAATGTTATTTAAACAAAACCTCGTTATCAAGATTATTCAAACACAACAAGAGGTACACTGTTTGTATGTATATATAGAATGCTTGATAACATTTTTATGCTGTTATATTTTGACAAATTTTCTAAATTTATGAATTTTTGGACCGACTGTCAAATGTTCATTTAGTTCCATTTTATGCCGTTGCTTAGATGACTCGTTTCAAGTTTTGTGCCAGTTTCGCAGCTTTTTAAGTTTTGTTTTCATTTTTCAGTAATCTGGAATTTGACTTTTTTTTATAGATGAAATAAAAGAAAAGACTCCAGTCATTTTCGAAATCCTACTGAAGAGACTAGCAGCATGCATCATATTCTCGAAGATCGTGTTTGCCTTTGGTGAATTACCAAAACGTCATAGATATTTACCGAAGGTCAGATTGATCGAAGGTGGACTCAGCATGCTAAAAGAATAACTAGCATCTTTCTATCTCATTGTATGTTTCTCAGTGAGACCTCTTCCACATAAGTACAACGTTTAACATCTTGCAGAAAGTCCGTGATGTATTGTAAGTCCTGTACGAATTCGATTCTTCTACAGCTTTATATGTAGACGGCTTCTATGATTGATGCCATCTGATACCATTGCAGTCTAGTCTCAGTTTGTACAGAGGATGCATATTGCTATGTACAGTCGACGCAGTACAGTCATCTGCATGCACATTGGCTATTCTTGTTATAATTGACGCAGTAAGTATAGAAATTTTCATCAACTAGGTACTGTGATAACATAATCTTCAAAATTAGCATATTTAAATTTTTTCCTAATTAATTGATTTTTGGGTTATTTTGTAGTAATCCTATCGGATGTTAGGTTTAATGGATGCATTATGTTTTCTTCGTTGTAAATCCATGTGTGTTGCCCAGGAAAAGGCACTTGTAACCAATTATTGTCTCAAGATCATGTGATTATCAGTTCGTTTATGTTGATTATAACTAGCGTTTAGTTTTTTTTATACCTTGTTTGCGTTTGAACCTTATGAAATATAGTGAAAATCTGTATCTATTTTTCATATTTATCACTGAATTTGACCTTATGGAACGTTATGGGGACCTATGTGAAATCCATGTTTAACGTGGCGGATTCTTTGTGATGCATTACAGGAACTGAAAATAGATTGGATCCTATGAAAATTAACTGTACGGCAAATATCCTATAACGACTCACCCATTCAGTTAAATACTCATATATCCCATTGCAATCCATATTACATTCCATTGGGCCGTATACCTTCCAATCATGTGGGATACAGAACCCCATAGTGTTGTCCGTAATGTTGGTGGTTAAAGGGCCACATTGTGTTTCATTCGTAATGTTAAAGTTTCGTAGGGATCTGAAAACCCTTGTCACTTCAAAATGACCCGTAAAGAGAGAGAGAGAGAGAGAGAGAGAGCAAATATAATATTTAAAAATAATTTGGAACCCAGATATAGGTTTGAAACAAACAAAAAGATAATGTAAAATAAGGCATTTTATAGATTACAATATATGTTTGCCTAATAACCAAGAACATTTAACCATACAGTCTCAACAAACTACAATGTCGTGGTCGGGGATGCGAAATGATCCTATAACTTGCCATGAACAAATACATTTATTCTCCAAGAAAAAAAATGACGTGCGTGCTACACCTAATGGAGTTAAGTTTATCAAGAAGTTTGGTTTATGATAAATGCATCAAGTCTATATAAGGTATATGATATTGGTGTTTATTTTATGAGAATATTTTTTGAATGATAGTTCCCATAAACTTATAGTCGTGCTGTAATGATACAAGTCTACTTTGAGCTCTGACGAAACAACTTGTCCGATCTAATATCACTACTCCTTATATAGTTCGTTTTGCTTCGTCAGAATTTCAAGCGAGGTTTCATTGTATCCCACAAGCAAGCGATGGCGACTAAGTACTTAATTAGTCAGTCAATTAGCTACATCAGTCTTCTTAATTACTCATTAAGTATCTCTAATATTTATTTGTCTGTAAACTGTAAACATACCGTTGGTACTTTTGCTGACCCTTGGATCACAGATAATTCGTTCTGCGATTACTCCTTTCTAATTTGTACTTAATTCCTCTTTGAAAAATAAAACTCCAGGTCCAGAAACGATTCCAGTTATTTGTTGCCAGTGGACTTTACCATGCATTGTTTCATTTCATGATGTTGTTTTATTATTTAAGTACAGTGATCTAAAGGGGGCAATTTCTAAAGAAGTCATTTATATAAGAACGGTAGAACGAGCGACCAAAGTAGTTATGGATGAATTTTTCTAATAAATGTATTGCGCTAAGTATTCACAATTATTTTGAAGAAATGAATGTGTAGATCGGTAGAAAGCATTAATTTACTAGACAAGTCGCACACTGACTTTTTATAACACTATAGAACATGGGATATATTATTTTATTCAGAAGTATAGGTGTATATTTAAACCTGGCTATATAGTTTACTGTTTATTTGTTAATTTGTCTAAAGCTTTCGATTGATCATAATGTAATAAGTTACCGTTTTATCTTGTACCAAAATCTTTGAACATCAAATGGACTAGCAGGGAGGGAACAATGCAAGAATGCGTTCTAAGCCCATATCATTTTCTTTCTCTTTTTTATTGGGGATTTATTTCAAACGTTGTAATAGAGGTATTTACCTAATTGTGATTAAACTATACATTTACCATCACAACACATTAACGTCATATACAAATGCATTTTACAACACTGTTTAAAACGCCAAGTAAATTAAACTTTATTTCATACGATTTTAAATAAAGTATTTGAATAAACGTTTTCTTCTGTTGTTTTTATATAAAAAAAATTTTATGAGACCTGGCACCCATTTATACAACATCTTTGTTTAATATTAATTAAAATCATAGAATATTGTTAAGCCAGATTGAACGTTTAGTAAATTAGATTTTTTTGGAACATAACTTACATTTATGTCCACAAACATGTTCTGTTAATGAAGGCTAAGTCCAAACTGATATACATTTCGTTTTTGTTGACCTAATCGTCCAATACATACATACAAAAGTAGATAATTCAGTCTTTCGCTGAGAGAGAGAGAGAGAGAGAGAGAGAGAGAGAGAGAGAGAGAGAGAGGTGATGGTCAGTACCGTTCATGTCCAACAGCAGATGTCTTTGTACCAGGCTCGAGTGGAATAATGCAGCCTGATCGACTGTTCTCAGATCGGAAATCGAAAGCTGAACCCCTTCGTAATAAAACCCAAACTGGGGCATTTTCTTGACCCTGTTGGGTCCGCCTGAAGGCTCCGGTGATATACCCGCATCGCTGTCATCGTTACTGGAAAATATGCGTAGCGATGTCTCATTTTCTTCATCGATTAATTCTATTGCTTCTTTAGAAGTATTGACTTCTCTATTCACGTCGTCTTCTTTTGTTCGCTCATCTTCACATTTTCCGAGAATGCTGTCAATAGAGAAATTACAAGCTGACGAAATACGGGATTGATATGGTGAAATTGGGGTTCTCGTTCTTGCTTTGGGCTCGTCAGGAAGAGGTGATTTGTGCTTTGTCTCCTCCGTACAACTTTTAGAGTTAGAGGACATGTTTCTGTCGACTCCTTTGCCATTGTTGTTCTCCAAGTTTTCCACTTTGATTTCTTGTCTTACTATGTTCATCTCTCACTTTAAATGGATATACCGCTAGGTGTGTAGAAATATTAATTGTTAACAAAAACTAATGAACAGACGATTTTTCTTTGCTTAAATATCGCTTAAATAAATTTCGTGGATATTTTATTATTTTTAATGAAAACAAAGACTTGATCCTGTTTTTTGATTGGATGAGGAAGGAAATCGAATATACTTAATTGAAGATGGCTTTTTGCACGGAAATACTAAGATCTGAAACGTCTGTTTAAATTAATAACGCAGTACTTATCTCTGTTTAGTTACTATCAAATATCATAACACCATTATATTAAGTATTTGCAGAGCCAGTTTAGAATAAAGCTGAGATGTAGTTAAGTATCGAGAAGATTTAAAAAAGAATGGCTAACACGTTTTCCATTTTGTTAATAGAACAATAAAGGTAACACGATCCAACCTCGTAGAACATCATTGTCATGAGTAATAACTATTTAAACGGTAAATTCACATACGAAAAATGCATAGTCTATTTTTCAGGCTTATAAACAGCTATTGGAACCATAAATATTTTACATATAAATATAGCGATAAAAAATTATAATTACTGAATAATTTCTTTTCTGTAGTGAATATGAGAAAAAGTACAGATTTGGTGCATGCAATATTGTTTTCAAGAACCAGCAAATAGCGTTTGAAAACACAATTCATGTACGGGCACTTATCATAGTGTATTGAAGTAGGAAATCTAATTGCTGTCACTTCTTAATGAATTGCGAAGTTAAACTTTTGTACCATTAATGGAAACGAACATTTGTTAAGGTTCACACGGTAAGTGTATTTGCCTTTTATATTGACGCGTGGTAAAATTCGAAGTCGTTAGCTTAATTTTGTTAATCGACTGACAATACAATATTACAGTATCAAAGAATAGCAACCACACACTACAAATTACTCATCTATCATGGACTGGAAAATATGATATTGTGTGAAACACTCGCACATACTTTTTCTATACATTGTAATGAAGCAGATGTCCAATTTAGTACTAATTATATCATAAATATAAAGAATCTTATAGAAATACTTGTTGGATAAACTCTTACTCCTTAGAGTAAGTTCCCTTCGTATCTACAATATTATCAAATATTGGTTGGTAAGTCATGTTATTTGTTTTGGGTGGAAAGGGTGGGGGAAAATTGTATATTTTTTCAAACGATATTTGTTTTATTTTCGTTTTCGACAAATGAGATAAACTAGGAGAGAATTAAAAATTATAGGTAGAAGGCTCATCTCTTTATTTTCCAACAAATAAAACACAGTACACATTTGTTATCCTTTTAAAATGTTACCGTTTAATAATTACAACAGCAAAAACAACAACAACAGCACCAGCAACGCTTTCCTGGAACATATACAAGTATAACCAAACTAAAGAGAACAGGTTTCCTCTGTACATTGTAACCTGATAAAATTAATAATACTACTACTACTACTACTACTACTACTACTACTAATAATAATAATAATAATAATAACGACGGCGACGATGATGATAATGATGATCATCGTCATCATGAACAGCTGCAGAAAAATAGGACATACGAAAACACCAAATAAAAATGTCTTTATTTAATCAGAGCAACTAAGTCAAGATATTGAATTAATTAAACTCATAAACTTACTTCTTTGTCCACAATCGATTTACAGTTTTAAGATATTTGTTTACTTCCATTCCCAGGGTTGTTATAACGTTTTTGCCAGTCGGGCGGCTATTTCACATATAGGAGATTTTCTCAAGTGAGTGGAGCTGTAATTGTTGCTGTCGACATAATACTTAATAACATAAGAAGAAAAAAAAATAGATATGCTTGAGTTTTGTTACATTAAGATTACGTACTCACAATAACACCCATTTTGGATTAGTTAAATGTTTGAAAGTGTTTTTTTATTATAGGAATGGGGAGTTTTCTTATTTTTTACTGTTAAGTGTAAAACTATAACTTCCAGCATTCATGCTGTATCAAACTCAATATTTGCAATGCTTATTAAAACCCAATATTTGCAATGCTTATTAAAACCCAATATTTGCAATGCTTATTAAAACCCAATGAAAGAAAGCATGCACAGTTAATCCAAGGTATTAAATTTTTTCTAAAGGCACGAATTAATCGTAAAAATACAAGACAATTCCAAAAAGGACATATAAATGTTTCAATGTAATGAAAATTAAGAGATGGGGTGGGTGGGTGGGGGTGGTTTTCAAATATATTCGCCGGATAATAGAAAGTAATCTGCAGCTTACAAATGAGTTTTGGAAAATGTATCATCTAGCAAATGGGTAAAAATATACAAATCATACAATTGAATATTACGTACTCAACCTAAGATATACAAAATCATACACTTGAAGATTGTGTAATCAAACTAAGATATCCAAATCATACAATTAAAAATTACGTACTCACACTAAGATATACAAATTATACAATTGAAGATTGCGTACTCAAAAGAAGATATAGAAATTATATAATTAAGGATTGCATACTCAAAAAGAGATAATGCCAGTTATACATTTAAAGTTTGAGTACTAACAGTAAAATGTACAAATTATACAATTAAAGGTTGAGTACTCACATTAATATATACAAATTATACAATTAAAGATGGTACACTCAATGAAGGATAGCAGCAGAAGGGGCGAATCAGACAACATTTTTAAACAAGTTTTCACTGAAATCAGGCTAAAAACAATGAAATCAGGCAAAAAAATCAAAAAATAATATGAAATCAGGCAAAAAAAAGTCAATGAATCATGGATTAGGTCCCCAAAAAAAATATGAAAAAATCAATGAAATTAATGAAATCCTCCATCGATTTTTGGGAAAAGGGGACTACAACATCGTTGTCACTCACCCTCTCTGCTGCTATGGGTTAACCGAATATTTGATCCAGTCCGATACGATATCGTGTTCGAGGGTCATGTAAATCACTACGATTTTACAAATAGACTAATTTGTAAAACCTCCTCTTGTAAATCAATCAGATTATTAGACTGGTCAGTGAGTTTGAAATTAATTCTGGTTAATGAATTATTATGACATCGCATATAGACTGGATTCACCGGGGACTCAATTATTAAAAACCCTGGAGGAGCTGTTGGTGCAAATGAATACAAAATATATCCCTGCTGAGCTTGATTTGATCGTTCTAAATTTATTTGATAGCTTCCTTCGATCACATCACATACTAAATTGAGCGCAATCACCGTTGAAATATTCACATTGAACGGAGCAATATGCCTGCCACCACCATCTGGGTCATTATTGTGTGTCAGGATAGTTGTTTGTGGTTGTGATGGTGTTTTTTTCCACGTATCATGGATTTTTTTGAAACATTCATCGATGGCATCATCGAGAGATTTTTGTAGTTCTAAGAGATTATATCCTGGTAGTTTGAATGTTGGAATATCTCCTATGCGGATCTTATAGTCTATTGCAAATAAATCTCTTGTTTTAGGACTACTGTCACCTAATGCCTCTTGAATAATTTGTGAATGAAATGTTTCCATGTCATTGATGATTTTGTTACATGTTTCTACGACACTGATAAATTCATCTCGGGTGAGAGTGCCGGATCTAAGGGATATAAACAACAACAAAATATCGTTATTGAAAGCTGTGAAATTTTCAGTGATTTTATCCCGGTTAGCAAGATGATGAATAAGTCGTATTTTTTCATCATATTCTACTCTAATGAAAAAATACGACTTATCATAATATCTATAGCTTTTTATTGGATTATCAGATTTTATCCTGTCTGTGATATAATCGTTTTTTTTTGGTTCTGGTAAATCAACGGTTTTTCCCCCGGGTGGTAATTCAGGCCATCCTAGTACGGTTCTAATAGAACTCTGATAGATATCTACGACGTATCCTTCTGTGCTTATTTCAATGGCAGATGATAGTGTCGGCACATGAACTGTTATAGCTATTTTTGACTCTACTCCAGTAATCGATTTTATTCTACGCGCGAATTCATCATTGATTTGTTCAATTTGATATGATCCGGTTGGTATGGAAACAACATTCCAGTCTGGGGTACCGTCGGGTTTATTCTTATTTGCAAATACCAGGGAATTATTCGGTTGTTGACCACCAAATGATTTTGACCTAATATTTGGCCAACTGTGGTATACTCGTAATTTTGCTAGCGCTATCTCCTTCACTGGGACCGGAGAGGGGAAATTCACACTGAATTCTGGATTCGTTGAGGTTATTGAGATCATGCTTGTTTGTACTGGGTTTGTGTTCTCCACTATTTGTTGAAGTAATTCCATCTGTGTTGTCATTGTTATTATACTCATGTTTTTGTATTTCTAATTTTGACATCGCAGAATCATATATATCTACCATCGCTGAAAACTCACTCTCTGATATAATTGTATCATCGAGCGATGACGATATCAATGAGGATAATTGCGAGTATGCAGTGGACACAACATGAAATTGAATTATGTAGTCTTGTAGTTTCCGTTGGCTGCATGAGGATATTTTTTTTGTGATTATTGAAATAATTCCAGCGATTGTTGTTGCCGCAGAAATGCAAATTGGAACAGCTATCGGAGCCATCATTGTCACTGAAGACAGTATAATACCGGCTCCGGTGATTACACCACTCACTGAATACACAGTAACATCAATTGCGGTAATTCTCCTGCGATATTTTTTAATTTTCATTGCATACTCCTCAGACAGGGTTTTGAGTCTAGTTTGATATTCTCTGACCTGATCATAGCGATATTGCGATGATGAAATCATTTTTTATTTTAACAACGCTAGCGTTTTCAATTGTGAAATCCTTTCAATTTATTTACTAAAATCCGCTACGAATTCTACATACCATGTTGTTGAAACCCTAGCCAAAGTTTCATCAGTAGATGTTATAGTGAACTTTTCATTTGTACCCTTGTCGATGATCGTTGAAATCGTATTATTGACCCCAGATGAACTGGACGATGAAATATTAAATTGAGACAATGGTGTTACTAGTGTTAATCGATAAATACCTTTAACGGTTGCAGTGATATCTAATTTCTTGTTTGTAGGTGTCCACTCAAATGATCCGTGTTGGATTGTGTACACGACGTTGTTAGTTTTCTCATGAGGAATTTTTGTTTTTTCAATAACTGTTATCATCCTCGAAAAATCACCTTTGACGGCTTCGATGAAGTTTTTCGTCTCATCGATGGATTTTTTAATATCAGGGAGTTTTAGTTCAATTTTATCGAATGTAGTTCCAATAAATTTATCAATGATATTTCTACGAAATGCGGTAAACTGTTTTATGTGTTCTTCAATTCTAGATTCAAGTGTTGTTAGTACAACCACAGAATTGTTTAACTCATCGTTGAGAATTTTTAATCGATCTGTAATCGTCGAAACGAGTACACCCGGTTTGAGTTTACCCTGATCGGAAAATAACGCAACGGTGTTCTCGATTGCGTTTTGTTGTTTAACTAAAATATCATCCAGAGAAATATTACTGGTTTTCAATTTACCCTGATCGGAAAATAACGCAACGGTGTTCTCGATTGCGTTTTGTTGTTTAACTAAAATATCATCCAGAGAAATATTACTAGATTTCAATTTACCCTGGCGATCTTGAAATACAACTATTTCATTGGGTTCAACACTTTCTAAATTCAACGTCTCAGCTATTTCATCTTTAATTTTTTTTGTTATATCCTTGATAGAATCAGGGGTTGCAGTGCCATCGGGTTTGGGTTTCAAAGATCTCCCCCAAATATCAATCATGTTATTGTAAAACTCTTTCTCTCTCTAAAAAGCGATTGCTGGTGTAGTCATTTACGACAATATGAGGTGGTTTTCCCCTTGGGTTACCCAAGGAGTTAGAAATAGCGTTAAGGACATTTAATACTTCACTGCCGCATATTGGTGGGTCATTGATTTGTTGTGTTGGTAGCGTAGAATACCAAGTCTTCATTGGAAATTGTTTTATGTAACGCATAAATTCTTTTGGTGGGGCTAATCCATATGAATCAAAATAGACAATCCCACGTGGATCAATAGCGTATGCAACCCAGTGAGTTCCAGGTCCGGTGCTGTTATCGAGATTAATAATACCTGTTTCAGTTTTGTTTGGTTGATGTGGTAATTGATCTTTCATAAAAACACCTCTGAAATTTTTAATCACTAGTTTTCTAGCAGCATCCATTAAATCAAAATTGGACATTGGAACCATAGGTTCGGAAATCGAAGATTTCTGAATTAATAAACCGTTCCTGGTAGTCTCAGGCCTGATCCGTGAACGGATCTCCCGCTGTACCATGAATACGGGGTTCCTGGTAGTCTTAGACCCTTTCCGCTGTACCATGAATACGGGGTTCCTGGTAGTCTTAGACCCAATCCGTGAACGGATCGTCCCTTTTTTTTATATCCTTGTCCAGCTGCCTTTTTCAACGCCATTCCTGCTGCAGTACCAACGGCTCCTAACGCCGCTGCTTTAGCCACCGCTGGGGCTGCTGCTGCAATCAATGCTGGTATTGCAGCTAACAATGGAAATATACCACCTGATTTTATCATATTTTTAATAGCAGCCGCAGAAAGAGTAATCTGAACCCCTTTTTTATCCTTGAAAGCATCATTGAAATGTTTCACCTGACGAGTTGTCAGCGATAATTTATTTGCACCACCAGTCATTTGATTAGGTTTCAACGTGATTGTGGTTCCACATTTTTTAGCCGATTCTGATTGCAATTTTTTGATTTGACCAGGAGTTAACGTAACACTAATAACACTATATGACATTATACATAATAGATTGATTCTAATTCAATGAAAAATCGAGAAAAATCGTTCAAAGATTTTCTACTGGGGCATCTACCACTCTCATTCTTCCACCAACACCTTCGAGTAGCATTGATTTATCACTGAGAATGACAGCAACCGCTCTATAATCAGCAATAACACCACGAGTCACATTAGCTCTAAAGTGTATATCAACAACTGACTGTCTTGTCAAATCGAGATGTTCCAGTGAGAAGTAATAGATCGGATACAGATTTTTAAAATCATATTGTGATATTTGCAAACCAGTATCCACATTTTGATCGCGTGCCATAAATGACAACAGACGATGATAAACTCGTGCAATATGATTTTCTGTGTAATTAAGTTGTATATCCTCGGATGGTTCCTGCTGGCCGTTTATTCTCAGTGAGACGTCTTTCACACCTAATTGATCAAATATCATATGACTGGAGAGTTGATTGCCAACTCGTGTGGTATCCTGTAACGCTACGAATATATGACGTGGCGCAGAAACGCCTTGATTTGATGCTAGGTTCCAAGTGAATAACCCGTTGATATTTGATTGCTTCACATCTGTACTCACGGTTAGCCAACTCAACAACGACTTTCCTCCTTGATCCATAAATGATAGTAATCGTTCTTCTGCGGTGATTGCTGGAGTCAACACTGGCATCCACAATGATATTTTTGTTAAATCGACTCTACCGGCATCAGCACTGGCGGCTGCAGCGTTTGCTGGAATCCTCCAAATTGCATCATTATCATCACTTTTTCGTACAAGCGATACTGTATGCTTCGCCCCGTAGATAACTTTTCTGACGTTTCTACAGAATCCAAATATGTGATGCAGTGGAATCGCGCATGAAAATGATTTACGCTCTCCTTGCAACATTGCGTTTTGTGTTGCGGATCCTAGATTGAAATTAACGTCGTTGTTTATAATCATATTCTCGACATCAGAATCACTATTATCACGTTTTTTTGGTCGTCTTACAACAAATTGATTTCCACCAGCGGTATTCTTACCATCTTTTGCAAACATCATAGAGGGTCCTGCTGATCTTGTATAATCATCAGAATATCTCGCTAACCCGATTATTGTTGTAGCCACATCAACATCACGATCTATGGACTCAATTTCTTTTCCATCAATGAGATATCTAGCACTCTCAAATAGCGCCATAATACCATTATTGACAAAACCGACTTGAGTACCAGCTGGATACGGTGCTGGTACAGCAGTAGTATCAGCAGCTGTTACAATTTCTCCTTCTACTTCAATAAATGCTTCACAGGGTAAAAAGTATTTACTGGTATCATGGACTTGAAGATCAATTCTTGCTTGACTATTTGAGTTTATGGCATGATAGGCGTAATATTGATAATCGCGTACAGAATCATTCTTGGGGACTGGGGCATCTATATCAAATGCTGGATCAGGTGACCTTTTGAACATTTTATTCTATTTATCAGAGTCTAAATAGTGAAATCGTAAACGATTTTTCCATTTTCATCGTCGTAGTTTTTTAAAGCCACTTCCTGCTATCATGTTTGCAATATTGCTTTGGTCCCCTTGATTTACCATCGACGCTAGTTTTTCATCTACTGCGTTATTTATAATTTTACTAACACTTGCAGGCATTTCTTCTGTAGACGGTAACGGTTTCTTTTTTCGTGATTTTATTAATGATGTTATTTTATCCTTCGCAGTTGAAAACGCTTTCCCGGCAAGATCTCCAACAGTACTAATACCCTTATCACGAATAACATCAATGGCTTTCATTGATAATTGTTTAGCTAACGGCATCAC
This sequence comes from Unio delphinus, assembly GCA_029339505.1. NCBI lineage: Eukaryota > Metazoa > Mollusca > Bivalvia > Unionida > Unionidae > Unio > Unio delphinus. The sequence continues at coordinate 319,926 of JAQISU010000104.1, forward strand.
TTTTGGAGCCATTCTTGAAAAGAATCCTAAAATGGTATTACCGAGGCCATCTCCATAGTATGCTTTATAAACTGGAAACCGTGAATTAACTACATAGACGAGGGTTGGTTTATCATGATTGTAATGTATGATCATTATTATAAAAACAATAGTGTTTTCAATTGTTATTTAATCACTATGATACCCATTTGCTAACTCGTCAATGAAATCTCGATATGTTTTGATATCCATGATACCGCCGACAAATAACCGTCTACAGATATCAGCTGCTTCATTAATTATTTCTGGAGAGTTATTTCCAGCTCGGAACCCTCCTACAAGAACATCTAATCGTGATATATCATTGATAACACTATCAGGACAAGTGTTTGCAATAATTGGATTTTGCAGTCCACTTCCGCTATAACCAGTTGCTTCATCTAGTTTTTCTAAATTCGTTTCTTGTAAATAATCATCATCATCATCATCATCAGGTGGTAGTTGTTGTTTTTTAGGAGAGAAAGATATTTTCTTTGCAGGCTGCTGTCGCCGCTTTTGCAATTTTGGTTGTTTAAACTCTTCGTATTGATTATACACGTGATCCACCGCATCGATATATTCGATGTATGATGCACTATCTGTCTTAATTTGACTTTTTTTAGTTTTGATTTTATAAAATATATCAGCCCAATGAGTGAAATTCTTAACAAACTTATGATGTTCTGGTTTCAACCATTTTTTTCTGTTTTCATAAGACGTAACAACAAGCTCAGGAATTTTTGTTGGGTCAGTCTTATCAATTGCTGCTAACCCTTCCTCGTTAAATCTCACGCGTAAATCATCTACTGTTCTCTTTGATTCCATTTGTTTTGTTTGTTCAGTTTTCGCTGCTATTTTTTCGAGTTCACCAATAACAGATTTTCCCGTCTCGGGACCATCTCCCAGTAAAGCACGCTCTACCCCTTTCGTTGCTGTGGTTACTGGTTTAAACAACTCTTCAGACCCCAGAGCAATATCAGTTTGTAAACTCTGTCGTTGTTGCAGTTTATTTCTTACAGAGTCACGAATTGGTACAAATTTCTTAATTGCATCTAATCGTTCACGAGCCAATCGGGTTGTTAATGCCTCATTGACCATTATTTGAAATCAGAAACCATTTTTCAATTGCAAAACACTTGACATGTCAGATGATTTTTGATACGGTCATGGAAGTGTTATTTCATCGTGAGACACCTTCTATCACTGATGGAGAAAGTGTCATAATTGTATATAAAATAAATAATACTGACAGTTTCTCCACTTTTTTGACATGTCGGATGATTTTTGATACGGTCATAGAAGTGTTATTTGATTGTTTTAACGGCTCTATCAATGATGGAGCAAGTCACATAATTGTATATAAAATAAATAATACTGTGAGTTGCTCCATTCTATTTTGATCAATCTGACATATCGTCCATCGATTTTTGACATACCCTTTGAGGGTCGGCTAAAAAAAATGAGGGTCGGAATGATAAATGGTCAGGCAATCAATGGTCGGGTAATCAATTTTCTTGAATTAATGCTCGTAGGTTTCTAATTTTAGAGTTGACTTCTTTTTTCAATTCGTATTCGTACCCCAATTCCTTTCGTATTCCCTCTACGATAGTATACAACGGAACGAACACACTGATGTCACTGGAAAATGAAAGAGAGTCTTTAATAGAATTCTGAATTCTTTTGATGAGTGCATACTTCTTGGGTAGCATATATTTGTTAGTGCTAACCCCGTATTCTATATCCTGAAAATCAGACACAATTTGATAAGGATTTAATCCATCTGATAGTTTGATATCCTGATTTTTCAATTTTGCTATTTCAACTATGATGCTATTCATGTTTTCAGAATTCATTATTCTATAAGAATGACATATCTCTAATTGGAAATTATGACGCATCAGATATAACTAAATTGAACTTTTTGTCCGTTCTTTTTTGAAATAGCCGTCTTGTTATCCCCTCTGCAACGAATCGTACTGAAGTTCTACAAATATTGAAATACTTACCGGCTTCATATAATGATTGAAATATTTTCTCTTCGTTAGTTATTGTATTCAAAGATTTCACTGGTCTCGCTTTTGAACAAGTGTCAGTCCTTCCTCGTTTGGAATTCTCACTCTGTGTGATTGCTTGCAGATTGGATAAAGAATTGTTCCTTGGATTAGAATCAATGTGATCAATAACAAAACCATCTTTGATCAATCCATTAAAACATTTAAATACGAAACGATGATTGCGAAATGTCTTCCTTCCAACATTAAACACCAAATACCCCATACCATTATCCCACCCAATTGGGTTCTTCAGTCTACAGTGTCTTACAACACCATCACTGGATGCTTCGTAATTTTTAATCACTGGGTGTAGTCTGAATTCTTGGGTCATTATATACTATACTATTTGTCTAATTCAATGACTGACCCATTTGCAGTGATTGATTATACATAAATCTTTCATTTAGACACCTGTTTTATATATAGCATGAAGGAGTTCAAGAGATTGACTTCGAAAAATGCTAAATTCAATACCGATAGAGAGTTCAAGAGATTATTGAAAATCAATCCTAGATTTAATATCGATAGACCCAAAAAACGTATAGTAGACGGAAACATGAAAGAGTTTAAGAGATTATTGAAAATCAATCCTAGATTTAATCGCGATAGACCCAAAAAACGTCCAATAGACGGAAACAAACGTAACAAACGTCCAAGAGACGGAAACATGAAGGAGTTTAAGAGATTATTGAAAATCAATCCTAGATTTAATATCGATAAACCCAAAAAACGTAACAAACGTCCAAGAGACGGAAACATGAAGGAGTTTAAGAGATTATTGAAAATCAATCCTAGATTTAATCGCGATAGACCAAAAAAACGTAACAAACGTCCAAGAGACGGAAACATGAGATCACCATGGAAGGATGCTCAATTCAATCTTGATATAGTTTCTAATACACCCAAGAATAAAATTCTTGATAAACCCATCAGAGACTGTTTTAATGAATTCAAGCGTGATGGAGCATCTTATTGTTGGTCAACATTTAGAATTGATGGTGTTGTTGACGCTACCATGAATGATGAAAAAGCAGCAGTGATAATCTCAAATGTTGGGGAAAAAAGTCATTTTTTCCGAATCAAATTCATTATCCGTGAGGATGGCAAATGGATTATTAGGGATAAATTTGAACCCATTCTCAGGGGCAAAAAAACTGTCACCGTGAATCAGGATTCAAAACCGGGAATTTTGACTGGAATTGATAAACCCTACTACGAAAGATCTTATCCTGTCACAGCAGTTGTTTACGGGATCTATCCGCTCAATGAAAAACCTGATATTTCAAAACTAGCACCCATGAAATATTCGACAGGCCTCAATTGTGTAGCAGAACGAATAATAGAACACTTCACAAATGCGTCCCGGGGAAATAAACTAACTGATCTAAGACGAAAAAAAATAACCGAGTGGGAGTTCACGGTAAAAGAGCATGGAGCAACAATTCAGGATATAACTAAATTAGAAAAATCATTAAGATTTCCAATATCGGTAAGGACAATCACCGGAGAAGTATTATACGAATCGAAATATAAATCACAGGGAACCCCCATTGAAATTATTGATCATAACACACACGCGTGGTCATCTGCAGTAACAATATTCCCACGGGATAGAACCGTAAAATATCTACCCCAAACCAAAGAGTTTTTTCAGAGCAGAAATTATTTGATGCTATTTACCATTTGAGTAAAAACGATCCCGTGTCAATGTGGCTATTTCATAGTAATTCAGACGAAGAATGCAAATTTGATCAGTTTGTAAGGCCTAACGGAGAATTATACCGTACTGAAGAGCTGCAGAATCAAATAAAACAACTAGCTAGTGAGTTTTCTGGGGACGGAGAAGACAACGATCAATTATTCGCAAACTGTTTCACAGTACCATCCATTGCAGCACATTTTGCTAGAAAGAAAAACGCGTGGAAACCAACACGAAGTGAGTTCTTATCAGATGTCAAATTGTCCTGTCTTGAATACAGCCACGGCGGATTATGGAACACAAAATACACCGCTGATACCGTTATTTCAGTTGATATGAATGCGTGTTATCCAGGAAGTTTTCTTGGGTATGGAGAATGCGAGAAATATTTTAAACGATTTGGACACCCCACACACGAAATGACCCGTGTTGCTATTAATGGACCTCTTCCTGATTTTGATTTAACCGGATTCGCTTGTGTAGTATCATTTGAAATGGCTACAGGACTTCATCCGTGTAGTTATCTTTGGATTGGTAAACACATGTCTGAAAAACACTGGATGCCAATAGTGTTATTACGGTATATGCTTGATTGTAAGATGTTAAAATCATTAATTGTCAGTGAAGCAATTATATCCTATCGAGCACAGAAATCAGTCTGGTTACTACAACCTGATCTAGAAAAAATAATTAGCGAAGAGCGAAAACTGTTTCCTGATTTTAATGAACAACAAATCATGGATTGGTCCCAACAGTTATTTGAAATCAGAAACAATGAAGCAAAAAATCTTGGACGAAGAATAATCGGTAAATTTACCCAAGGTGGCAAAGATGATAATACGAAATATTCTTCACGATTGATTATAGACAACGCTGAATACGATTTTGTAATCGCGGATCTAACGAATAGGGGCCTATATGTCAATCGTAAGGACGCATTTATGTCCGATGGAACCAAATTGGGTACAATTGTTACCTACAATCTGTTTTCAATGATCAATAGATTTCCTACCACCGCAGTTAGAGTTGCTACTGATTCATTTTACATAAATAGCAAAATGGCTGATTTTAAGGCTACTGGCAACGAGAAATGGGGATCATGGAGAATTAAGAAAGAAATGATTCATGATTATATTCTATCAGCAGATGTTACCATTGAAAATAATTACTTAGAAAGCAATCAGTGTTCAGAATTTTCTAGTGCACCACCGATTTCTGATCCAATATGCCTGTATAAAACAGTTTATTTAAACGGTTGTGGCGGGTCAGGAAAAACAACCCGGGCAATTGAGTTATTTCGTGGGAAAAATCCTACGGATTTCACAAAAATGATTGTGCTAACACCGACTCATAGACTTGCAAGAGAAATGATACAGAGAGGGGTAAATGCCTGCACTTATCACAGCTTTTTCCGATGGAAGGGAGATAAATGGACTCCTGAGCGCATGGGAGAGAAATTTATTCCTGAAATCATGATTTGGGATGAAATAGACACAGTGTCAGAAGATGTCTTAAAAATATTTCTTGAGTGGTTGTTATTGAAGAATACAAAAGTCGTCATGTGCGGTGATCACGGCCAACCACCACCATTTGTCGGTGCATCTCCACATGAATGGCTAAAGGGTTTTGTAGACTATTATGAAGAAATTGATACCGATCAAAGATCACTTGATAATGAATTAAAAGAATTGAAGAAACTAATTAGATTACAACCGGATAGAATCCAGTGTGAAATAACCCGTGAAATAATTTCGGAAACTCCCATGAATGAGTTTTGGGAAATGTGGAGACCAAACGATTTGATCATTGCAAGTAGAAAAATAGTCAGGGACACACTTCAGATGAAGTTATTTGAATTGCATAAACAAAAATTTGCAACGCTTCCAGTACCGTTATGTTATAGGCCATCGGATACACGAAAACAGAACATCGAAGTTGATATTCCAGGCCTGACAGAGTCAGGGCGTGAACAGAAGATTCTCGTATTAAATGATATTGTGCTGGTTGATATCAATGTCGTTGAAGATGCATTGCGTGCTAATAAATCCCCGTGGACGCTAGGTTATGCAGCAACAATACACTCTTCACAGGGATTGACTATATCGGATACAATTGTTTGGATGGTAGATAATCGCATAGAATGGTCAAATTTAGTCTATCTCGCAGTGTCTAGAGTACGAAAAATAAATCAACTTCGAAGAATTGTCCTGACAGAGTCAGGCGATGATGAAATCATTGGCGATGATGAAATCATTGGTGACGATAATGGTATTATTGATAAAAAACTCCGGTTACAAACAACAGGACAAAAAAAACAACGAGAATTTGATATTGATGCTGAATTAATAATCACTTTGAAGAAACAACAGAATAATCACTGCGCAAGTTGCAATTGTATAATGCGTTGGCAGTATTCGGATAAGGATCCTCGCCAATTCACCGTAGACAGAAAAAATAACAATCTCGGTCATGTCAGAAATAATGTGATGTTGACTTGTCTTGAGTGTAATAGACGCAAGGGTGCTAGTTAAGACCATGGGGTGGCAATTGAGTATCCTCGGGTATCACTTGTAATTGTTGTCTAGTAAAACCCCGTTGAGGGGCAGTTGAATCCAGTTTATAGATTGGAGGTCTACCCGTAGATCGTGTTATACTAGATATCTTATGCGTAGTGACGCTCCAAATAGGATCAGTAGCCCTTTTTCTACCCCCTTCAAGCTCTCCTGGTTCGTATAAGTACCTCACAATGACACTACTACCAAGAATTGGTTGGGAAACACTAAAATTCTTTTGTGGTTTTTCAGGTATCGACTTCTTTTTAATCGCGTTGATAGGTTTCATGTTGATGGTTCTAGTAATCTCGTTATTCAGTGCGGTAACTACACCTGGTAATCTCTTAACCCATTCACTTGATCTTTTTTCTTGGATTAATTCTTTTGCGTATTGATATCCAAATAACCGTTCAGCAAGAATCCGATTAAATCGTTCTACAATGGCCTGATCACGATGCAGTGCAGTATGCCCTCGTCTGATAGCGACATTGTGATATTTCATTGTAGATAACACTGCACCCTGAAATTCCTTGCCCGGGTCAACTTGTAACAGATTTGGCCAGTGCAGAGGGCTCCTTCGATAAATCCTTTCAAATGCAGAAGCCACTTCAGTGGCTGATTTTGTTTTTAACGCTTCTGCTTCTTTGTATCGACTTGCAATATCAACTACAGTTAACGCATATTTGTAACCACGATCATGTGGCAGAAATAATATATCAGCCTGATGAACTTCATTGGGTCCGGTTACATCAAAATGCGAGAATTGAATTTGTTTAGGCGGTGGTAAATTTGCCATAGTGCCTGTTTGGATAACCAATGAGCCGCAGTGGTTTTTTTCACTTTTGCGGCGCTAGCGAGTTTACTGATTGCAGCGTTACCCCTCCAGTATCCTCTTGGGGAATAATAAATAGATTCCATGTTGTTATTAATTACCAGCACCTAACATCAATTTACTTTTCATTGCCGATTTTATCAAAAAGGAAGCCAATTTTTCTTTGAAGGATTTATCAGTGATAGAATTCAACGCATGAATTAATTTCACATCTGCTAGATGCCTGTGTTGCAAATTGCTACTTTTATAAGCAACATCATGAAGGTGACAGGCCTTATCAATAGCGTTTATTGGTTCCTCACCGGGTCGGGACTGATTTTGATCATTGAGTCTGATATCAAGTCTTGTTCCCGGTCCACAATAACTATACCCTGGAAGGTGTTTTTCTCCGGGGTATTTTGCCCATGGGGTTCCAGGGAGTTTTGCTAATTTGGCAGCGATATCACCTCCTCGTTTTTTTTTAAAGGTTCCTTGGGTTCCTTGGGTTTAGAAACAAATCTAAATTTCTTTGTACTACACTGTACGCATTTACCAGAAAGCGCTGATCGGTTATTTTTAGTTGTAATCGTCAAGTCAAGTCATCTGTGCCAGTACGCGCCTTACACTTCACGCAATATAGATCCATAATTTATGTATAGAGATATGAATATAATTGATTTTTCAGCGACTAAAACAAGAGAACCAGTGAAGCATCATGCAGCGCTACCAAACTCTATCCGCGCAATTATAATCGAACCATCTGGATCCGGTAAAACGCAATTGTTGCTCAATTTAATAATGAGATGGATGAAGTGGGATAAGTTGTATTTAATTGCCCCTAGCGTAGATGATCAACGATGCTATGAAGTGCTAAAAGATTTTAATGAAAACGCTTCAGAGATTGCTGGCGAGGATGTTATTGAATTTATAACCGATATTGACGAGGCGCCATCCGTGAATGACCTCGATGGAAGTATCAACAATTTAGTTGTATACGACGATGTCATGTTAGATAATCAAAAAAATCCTGCTAGAATATTTTCCCGAGGCAGGCATAAAAACACTGATGTGATTTATGTCACTCAACGCTACACTCAGATTCCAAAAGTGATTAGAGATAACTGTAATATGCTTGCTGTATTCAACGGCGTTGATACACATACGCTACGAAATATTTGGCAGACATGGTGTTCTGATATGGACTTCAATCAATTTAGAAATTTCTTTAGTCATGCTCAGTCTGCCCCACACGGATTTGTAACAATAAATTTACATGACCCTCGAACACGATATCGTATCGGACTGGATCAAATATTCGGTTAACCCATAGCAGCAGAGAGGGTGAGTGACAACGATGTTGTAGTCCCCTTTTCCCAAAAATCGATGGAGGATTTCATTAATTTCATTGATTTTTTCATATTTTTTTTTTGGACCTAATCCATGATTCATTGACTTTTTTTTGCCTGATTTCATATTATTTTTTGATTTTTTTGCCTGATTTCATTGTTTTTAGCCTGATTTCAGTGAAAACTTGTTTAAAAATGTTGTCTGATTCGCCCCTTCTGCTGCTAGGATATACACATTATGCAATTATAATAAGCTTGAATATTCACAGTAGATTTAAACACTTTTATATATGTATTGAGAAAAAAAAGAGATACTGAACCTATACGTGATTAATAATGCGCATACAAATTGTTATGCCATAATTGCATGGTCACAACAAGATGTGCATATGCATGCATGTATGTATGTATGTATGTATGTATGTATGTATGTATGTATGTATGTATGTATGTATGCATGCATGCATGTACGTACGTACGTATGTGGGGGGCCCCGAGTGGCCGAAAGCGCTTTCCGTTACAGATCACTGCCGTCTCACCTCGTCTGCGTGGGTTCGAGTCTAAGATTCGCCTAATGTAGTTATGTGAGAAAGCTTGCCAGTAAAAAAAAAAAAAAACGTACGTATGTATGTGCGTGCATGCATGCATGTGTGTGTATGTATGGTGCGTGCATGTGTATGTATGTATGTATGTATGTATGTATGTATGTATGTATGTATGTATTTATGTATGTGTATGTGTGTGTGTGTGTATGTATGTATGTATGTATGTATGTATGTATGTATGCATGTATGGAAACAGCAATTGAAAGTAAGAAAAAAGATGGACATACAATTGTACCAATTTGGAGAAGATGGAACAGAGAATTTGAGAGGTATTTCTCATAAAACATAACAAAATAATAATAATAATAATAATAATAATAATAATAATAATAATAATAATCATCATCATCATAAGTAAATGACAAACGCATATGCACAAATGCAAGTATTTATTAGCGGATAATATTTGCATAAAAAATAAAAATTAACTTAGGAGTGGAACATTGTGGAAGACGATATATTAGAGATTGATGCGATTTAATTTATGATTACTTCTCATTCAGTTATGAATAAAACTTTTCTCCGTTCTGATTGCCAGTGTAAGTCACCACTATCATTGACTCTGTTTCACATTACAACTAAGCATGTCAATTTGTGCAAGGAACAGGTCTTCCGCTACCAATGCTATTTCACATGGAGTATTGATACATTTATCATAACACGCATTCTTAAAAGCAACACTCCTTCACCTGGGAATAAACTTAATTGACATGTAAATATGAAATATATCGGATTCATTCCCCTAAACAACTATTGTAGACTGACTATACAGTATCTTTGCTTCACTCGTGAAATCCATTCATCTGTCAATCCATCAAATTGGCTGCTTTTTTCTTTGGGAGTTAACTTGGTGTGACCTTTTTTTTTTTGTTGAAAACTTCACTACGTTAGAAAGATCAGAATTCATGACCAGAATTCGTGAACTTTGAATAACCCAATTCCACATTATCGTAATCGGAATACTCAGGTAGCAATTCCCTACCACTCATATTATGCACAGACGCAATACATATTTAACAAATGATAGAAACTTAGTGTTCACACACACACACACACACACACACACACACACACAGAGCGGTTGTTAGAGAGCGCTCAGTTTCGACGTTATATGTTATATGCATTTTGGGTTGGATTTGTTTTTTTATGCTTTTAACGCCATTTTTCAGCACAATATAGGCTATAAATGGCGGCCAGTATCAATGGTGGAGAAAGAACCCGGACAACCCCCGGAAAGAACCACCGACCCACGAGAAGCTACTGGCAAGCTTTCTCACATAACTACATTTGCCGAATCTTAGACTCGAACACACGCAGACAGAGGTGAGATGGCAGTGGTCCGTAACGGACAGCGCTTTAGACCACTTGGCCACTCGGGGGCCCTATTTTTATTTTTTGGCTTGGAGATTTAATATCAGGAATATATGTTGTAATGTAGTGTGGGTATGTGTGTTCCAAGTTCATGTAGCATTGAACAAACAGTCTTGCGTTTTCAAAAACATTTAAAAACAATTATTACAATCCAAACATAAATGACACATCAGTAATAAGAAAAAGCAATCAAACTAAAATATATATTATACGAAGATTTTCACATATGTAATGTATGTATGTTTGTTTCAGGAAAGATGCATGCGCACGCAGGGCCGGATTGGGTCTTTCGACTGGGTATGGAAAACGTATGGTAAGAAGCCCTTTATATCTGTATATGCACCAGGAAATAAATTATCGTTTATATGTGCATAATTATTAGAGCTATATTAGGCTACATATGACATGGTTTTGACCTATATTTAAATACAATTTATTATAGTATAGGAAGCCAGGGCGACCTCATGACTGAATGGTTAGGCGGCGCTCCTGCCTATAATTTCTGATCGGAAATGCTAAATGCTAAATGTGTTAATATCCGTTATCAGTGAGGCTTTCTAGACTGCATGCTAAGTGTGTTAATATATGTTTCTGGTCATTCAGTGGGAACGGTTATACTGCATGCTAAATGTGTTAATATCCGTTGGGAATTCCAAGCTGCCTGCTAAGTCTATTATATCTGTTTCTGATCAGTGAGAACTACTTCACTACGTGCAAAATGTGTTAATACCTGTTTATATCTTGATCTGTGTGAATTGCGTCACTACATGATAAAGTGTGTTAATATGTTTCTGGTCATTTGTGGCAACTGCTGTACTACGTGTTAAATGTGTCAATTGAGATCTCTAGACATATCAGTGGAAAACTGCTACAATGCTTTTAATGGGTTAACAAGTGTTTCTAGTCTGAGCCTAGTCTGATCTATGGGGAAATACTAAACTAAGAACTGAGTGTGTTATAATGCAATTCGGGTCTGCAACACTGCCTACTGAGTGTGTTAAAATGTCCTTCGGTCTGATCAGTGGGGAATTGCGACAATACCTATTGTGTTAAAACGTCATTCGGGTCTGATTAGTGGGGAACTGCTTCACTACCTACTGTGTTAAAATACAATTCGGGTCTGATTAGTGGGGAGCCGCTTCACTACCTACTGTGTTAAAACGTCATTCGGGTCTGATTAGTCGGGAACTGCGACAATACATATTGTGTTAAAATGTCATTCGGGTCTGATTAGTGGGGAACTGCTACACTACCTACTGAGGAGTGTGTTAAAATACAATTCGGGTCTGATCAGTGGGGAACTGCTACACTACCTGCTAAATGTTTTAAGAGAGGAACTGTTACATTAACGTTCTTGCTGTTTGAGACTCATTTGATATTAACAGAGACCATACTTTAAGGCTCTGTTGCAAGAAGTACAGAATAGAGATGACAAGTCGCATACATTGTGAAAAATGTTTATTGAATAGTCTTTCTACTGGTTTTCAACCAGAAAACATCCATCACAAATTGAAAATTAGACACGACTTTTTGTTGCTTCAGCAAGTTTCAGCTCGCAGCCTCTGGTATCATCAAAACACAGTGCCAAATCCATTCCGTGTATTACTGACAAAAGAAACATTATCATGCATTTTAGATCAAGAAATATTTGGGAATAAATAACTGTGAAAGAGCCAAAAACACAAATAATTAAAAAAGAGTGTACCTATAACAATATCAGTGTACCTATAACAATATCAGTGTACCTATAACAATATCAGTGAGACTATCTGTCAGTAAATGAATTTCGTAAGTAGACGATAACATGTACGATCCTGATCCAACTGGTGAACGTGTTAATGAGATAGATGGTGGACTAGTTGGTGATATTTAGCTGGTGATTTAGTTTGGGATTTATTAGGTGATTTAGTGATTTAGTTGGTGATTTAGTTGGTGAGCTAATTGACGAGCCAGGTGGTGAACAAATTGATGAGCCAGGTGGTGAGCTAATTGATGAGCCAGGTGGTTAGCTGATTGATGAGCCAGGTGGTGGCCATTATGAACCAAAGACTTTACAGGTTTCATAGAATTAGTTAAATTACCTTCTATATTACAACACTATCTCAGATCCTACTTTACAGCTTTAAATTATGATGTATACTTAATTACTTTTAACAACGTCTATGTAGTCAATAATAATAATAATAATAATAATAATAATAATAATAATAATAATAATAATAATAATAATTGTTACGTGCTTAGGCTCGAATAAGCAGCAACACAGAAAGAGTGAAAACTAACAAGCTTGTATAACTTTAACAAAGATTTTTATTAAGTACAATTATTTTCATAAAATAATTAAACTTACGGTTTTAGCGAATCAAATCCAACAAATATAGAATTCACAAAATAATCCACTAAGGGAATTACAAGTCCTGATAAATAAATGTTCTAATAGCTCCAGGTTCGAATCTTGACGATGTAATCCAAAATGGCTGACAATGTCACGTGATGCAGTTCTTGTTTTTAATCATCCAAATGAATATCATAAACATATGTCCTTTTTCCAGATAATTCTTCTTTTCCAACGAATTTACACAAGTCCAGAACAAGATAATTATAACTCAAATATGAATACACAACTAATAACTTTAAGCCCAGAGATTCTACTAATGTCAGCTTCTAAAATACAGCTATATATATATTGTAATTCTCTCGTAAACAAGAGGAATCATGTGATTCTGGAAAGTCATGGAAGGAAGCTACCTTCCCATGAACCAGAAAAAAATAAGCCACAAATTACTAAAAATAAAATGTTGTCCTTGAAATTAACCAATAGAATTGAAGACTTGTTGACAATGTCCAAAACAAGGTCAGATAAAGAAGTATCCAAGCCAAGGTCAGCCTGTTTACCAGCAAAGTCCAGGTCAACTGAATTTTCTAGTAAAATTTCCCATTTAATGAATAATAAACCCTAAATGACAAATTTGGATTTAATAATTAAAATAAATAAAATTAAATCCAATAGCCGTAACACCTTCCCCCATAAAATAAAAAGAAAGGTTTATATGATAAAACTTTCTTTTTATCACAAACCAATTTACATCTGAAATTAAAAATTACACAATATAATGAATTATACACGGGAAAGAGTGTCTACAATTATATTATCAAGAAATAGCCTCAAATTTGTAACTTGTCCATGTCCCACAAAATATCCTAGGAAAAACACACAAGCACAACAGAACTCACTTTTAGACAAATTAATTGTCAAACATACATTAGTGAGTCTGTTAAAGAATTATCGAATTGTTGCTAGATGTTCTCTCCAGGTGTCGTTGTAGATGATGACGTCACAAATCTCTAGACCAGTGATGAACATTTTTATGAGACGTTGAAATGGACTTTCTTTATATTGGTAGAGTCCTTTTGGAGTCGCAATATTGAGTTTTCCTTTGCTCTTTCCGTAGTGGAATCTGCCAAAATCCTTTCAGAAGGTCAGAATTTGGTGACGTACTTGGCATTCCCAATTTTATCAATAGAATAGTCACTTCTTGTTAATGGGAATGAATCTGTTTTTGTCACTCTGTTCACCTTCCTTTAATCAGTACACATACGGAGAGTTTTATCTGGTTTAGTAACAAATATGCATAGTGAACTCCAATCACTTTTACTGGGCTTGATAAAATCATTCTCCAGCAAATATTGAATTTCCTTTTTCAAATATTCCTGTTTGAGTGGACTCGTCCAGCATGGATGCTGTTTAGAATTTTCAATTTCAACGTCATGAAAATTTTGTTTGTCCTGGTAAGAATATCTGGACATAAGTGCTCATATAATAATAACTTTCAGTTCATTTCTTCCTTGCATTTGCAACTGTAAAAGTTTCTGGTCTAGATTTTTTTTTAATAATTTCTGAATTCCAACAATTCGTAGCTCCAATATCAGTCGAATCCTGATGATATTCCTTCACTAAATAGGACTGGTACAATTAAATTAATTACATATTTAACATGGCTATTTCTTTCAATACACTGGTACTCCTATAATTAATTTAGATCCCAGGAGCACTAATACTATAATTTAACTAATTCATTTTCTTCTTAACTTTGTAAGGGCCGTAATATCTAATTTGAAGAAAAGTAAGAAGAATAAACAAGAGTAACACAACTCCATGATCATACTCAAAAGTTCTCTCCCTTGTATTTCTTTCAAACCTTAGCTTCATTTTTAACTTTAATTGATTACTTGACTTGGTCTTAGGTAAGGGACCTACACAATCTACCATAATTCTACTAAAAGTTTCATCAAACGTAGGAATAGGTTGTAGATGAGCCTTACGTATCTTCTGATTGGGTTTTCCTACCATTTGACAAGCATAACAAGATCTACAGTATTTGACAACATCACTTTTGATTTCTGGCCAATAGAAGTGAGTCAAGATCTTGTGATACATTTTATTAATCCCTAAATGACCAGCCTCTAGGAGTTTCATGGGCCAGATTAAGTATTTCCTGTCTGTAAGGTTTTGGAACTACTATTTGATAATTCACTGACCATTCATCACCAGCAGGTACCTCGGGAGGTCTCCATTTTCTCATAAGAATTCCATTTTTAATGAAATAACAGACAGGAACTTTAGTAACTTCAGTCTCATTTATGACCCTTTGAAACAAACAGGAGATCTCAGGATCTTTTTCCTGTTCAACGACAAGTGACTGTCGTTTATCACCCTGATTAAGAGAATGAGTTATTAAAAGATGATCACTATGATCAATACCTTCTGATTGATCTAAACCAAGAGTAAAAGTGTCCTCATAAAACACCTGACCTTTACAAGTGCCAGTTGAAGGAATGCTGCCTTCTGTAACATCACTCTCAAAATCATCACCCTGATTAAAATAAAGAGAATGAGTTGTCAAAAGAGGATCACTATGATCAATACTTTCTGATTGATCTAAACCAAGAGTAAAAGTGTCCTCATCAAACACCTGACCTTTACAAGCGTCAGTTGAAGGAATACTGGCTTTTTCAACATAAGCCTGACCCATGCAGGAGTCAGATAAGGGAATGCTGCCCTCAATAACATAAGCCTGACCCATGCATTTGTCAACGAAGGGAATACTGCCCTTTTCAACTTCATTCTCAAGAGCTTTCTTTACCATAGCTCTAGTAACTGTACAAGCTTGAAATATATCAGGGATTTCTTTTTCAATTAGATCAACTTTCTGATCCAAATTAGGCTTGTCAGTCACAAGTGGATTAACCACAACCTTGTCCCCAGCTAAGTCGTTGCCTAGCAATAAATCTATTTCCTCAACAGGTAAAACCGAGACTGTTCCGATTGTCACAGGTCCTGACACTAAGTCTGATGACAAATTTACACAATGGAGAGGAACATTAACAAAGCCGCACTCTACTCCCTGAATAAGAACACTTTCATTAGAAGAAGACTTCTCAGAAAAAGGCAAAGTACCTGATAATAAAAGACTCTGAGAAGCTCCTGTGTCCCTTAAAATTTTAATAGGGGTGGGATTGGCTGAATCACCCAAAAGTGATACAGAACCCTTCGATATGAATGGTTCATAATTCTCCATATCAAAATCAGACTGGGATTTATTAGACCCAACAAATGTATTGCTTTCAATACATGACTGTGACCTTGACCTCTTGTAAATAAGAGCATTTGGAACAGGTCTATCTTGATTCTGATGCCTATTTTTCAATTTGTAGCAATCAGAAATAACGTGTCCTTTTTTCTTGCAAAAGTTACACGTCGGGAGAGACAAGGATCTAGAATCAAACTTCTCTGAAGTCTGATTTTTGAAAGTTGTGTTAGTTTGAGTTTTAGAAGGGCTTGAATTAGGCGGAAATTCTTTTCTGCCAGTAAATTGTTGAGTATAAGTCTTGTTAACAAAAGGAACTTTATGTGTCAAAGAATATTCGTCAGCAGCTCGAGCAGCATTTTCCAAGGTTTCAATCTGATGCTCATCAAGATAAGTTTTAACATCATTATGGACACAGTTTTTGAACTCTTCAATTAATATAATTTGCTTGAGATTTTGATAATCTTGCTCAACCTTCTTGGCTAAACACCATCTATCAAACAACTGCTCTTTTTGTCTAGCAAATTCGACATGAGTTTGGCCAGCTTCTTTTCTGTAATTTCTAAATTTTTGCTTATAAGCTTCAGGAACTAACTCGTAACCTCTTAAAATGCATTCTTCAACTACGTCATAATCACCACTTTGCTGAACAGACAGTGAAGTGTAAATCTCACTAGCCTTACCAGTAATTACACATTGTAGTAACTGAGTCCAATTCTCTCTTGGCCACTTTAAATTTTCTGCAACTTTTTCAAAAAGAATGAAATATTTATCTACTTCTTTTTCTTTGAAAGGGGGCACTAATCTAATATTCCTTGCTAAATCAAAATTCTGATTTGAAGTATGATGGTGATTCTCACTTGCCAACTCTAATTCTTTCATTTTACACTGATACTCCTTTTCTTCCTTCTCTCGCTCTCTCTCAATTCGCATCTGCTCTCTCTGTAATTCAAATTGTCTCTCTCTCTCCTCTTTTTCAAATTGTAATTGCTTTTCTTTCTCTCTTTCCTGTAATTCCAGCTTCTTTAACTCTAATTCAGATTGTAATTGTCTTTCTTTCTCCCTTTCTTGTCTCTTTCTTCTTTTTCAGATTGTAATTGTCTCTCTTTCTCCTCTCTCTCTCTCTATCAATCCGCATTTGCTCTTTTTGTAATTCAATTTGTTTCTCTTTCTCCTCTCTCTCATATTGTAATTGCTTTTCTCTCTCCCTTTCCTGAAATTCTAGCTTCTTCAACTCTAATTCCATCTTGAATTTTAATTCTAATTCCTTCAGTTTAAGGTCAGAGTCTGGTGTAGACTTAATGACTGGAATCAAAGCACTTTGTTCCAAAACATCCTGTTCTACCAAATACTGGACCAAAATCTTTTTTATATCTTGTTTCGTCAAAGAAGCCTTCACTTCGGAAAGATCGTATTTCCTGGCAAGTTGAACCAACTCATCTTTTGTGAAAAGATCTAATTGCTCCTGGGTAGGATTAGAAAGAAATATTTCTACCTTAGATGTCATTTTGATACAAGCGTGTTAGCCTCACTAAAGATTTAAAATTCTCAAAACCTAGGAGAAACTCAAATTTAAATTCAAATTTATCTCAAATCTCAATCCCAATCTCAATCCCGAGACGATAGCCACCAATTTCTATGTTACGTGCTTAGGCTCGAATAAGCAGCAACACAGAAAGAGTGAAAACTAACAAGCTTGTATAACTTTAACAAAGATTTTTATTAAGTACAATTATTTTCATAAAATAATTAAACTTACGGTTTTAGCGAATCAAATCCAACAAATATAGAATTCACAAAATAATCCACTAAGGGAATTACAAGTCCTGATAAATAAATGTTCTAATAGTTCCAGGTTCGAATCTTGACGATGTAATCCAAAGTGGCTGACAATGTCACATGATGCAGTTCTTGTTTTTAATCATCCAAATGAATATCATAAACATATGTCCTTTTTCCAGATAATTCTTCTTTTCCAACGAATTTACACAAGTCCAGAACAAGATAATTATAACTCAAATATGAATACACAACTAATAACTTTAAGCCCAGAGATTCTACTAATGTCAGCTTCTAAAATACAGCTATATATATATATTGTAATTCTCTCGTAACAAGAGGAATCATGTGATTCTGGAAAGTCATGGAAGGAAGCTACCTTCCCATGAACCAGAAAAAAATAAGCCACAAATTACTAAAAATAAAATGTTGTCCTTGAAATTAACCAATAGAATTGAAGACTTGTTGACAATGTCCAAAACAAGGTCAGATAAAGAAGTATCCAAGCCAAGGTCAGCCTGTTTACCAGCAAAGTCCAGGTCAACTGAATTTTCTAGAAAAATTTCCCATTTAATGAATAATAAACCCTAAATGACAAATTTGGATTTAATAATTAAAATAAATAAAATTAAATCCAATAGCCGTAACATAATAATAATAATAATAATAATAATAATAATAATAATAATGTTAATAATAATAATAATAATAATAATAATAATAATAATAATAATAATTAAATATTAATAATAATAATTCAAATAATAATAATAATAATAATAATAATAATAATAATAAATAATAATATTAATTAAAATAATAATAATAATAATAATAAAATAATAATAATAATAAAATAATAATAATAATAATAATAATATTTAAAAATAATAATAATAATAATTAAAATAAGAAGAAGAAGAAGAAGAAGAAGAAGAAGAAGAAGAAGAAGAAGAAGAAGAAGAGGAAGAAGAAGAAGAAGAAGAAGAAGAAGAAGAAGAAGAAGAAAAAGAAGAAGAACAAGAACAAGAAGAATGGTAATATTACTGTAAGCACTACACATGGTGTATTCATTGACTGAAATTATAGGGGAAAATCCCCTTCCAGTTTAGATAAATGGATAGAATTTGAAAAACAAATGAGCAGATTTAATGAAGTAAATAGGTGGGGTTTGTAAAAAGAAAATGGAGTATGCTTACAGTTGGTCGATTTATTGTGAAACTAATGGGAAACACAAAAGCATCTCAAACACTGAATATACCCAATGATTGTCTTGTTATGGGTCAGTGTTATACTGACCATAATCCTGAAATCGTCAAGCGCCTTTGTTGTAAGCAAGAAGTAAAAATCTATAAAGTTCACTAAAGTTATGTTTCGTAGAAATCAATTATGCAAAACTTGTTTCCAATTACAGAGTGAAGTAAACTATAACCTTTGACCTTAAGATGCCACACTCGATATGCCTCTGTACTTGATCATGAACAAGATTTGTTAAGTAGAGATTTAGTTACTGTATAGAAACCCTTTAATTTCCCCATCAACAGTTGCCTTCCTTGGTATCTGCAAATTAAAAAGTGCTTCCCATCGGCAATGTTTGATGCTAGTATGTGAAGCAAACTCAAGTTACTTCACGTCAACCATTTTAATTTGGTTGGTCAAATTCGCTTGGACCATTTTTCTGAACTGCATATACGTTGTTCTTTGCACAATACAACGCAAAAACCATCTGAAAAGTTTAGTCAAATTATGTAAAGCAAAAACACCAGCTATGGTAGATAAACCATATTGCGATGATAATTTAACCATAACATTTTGTTCCTAAATTTTCAAATCAATATTCTTAGTATTCCATAGCAATGGACCTGTTGAGTTTGGGTACTGTATGTGAGACAAAACTGACGTTATTCAGAAGCCGGATGGTTAATAGATACATGGACTAATGTACATGACCGTTCCAATAGGTCCAACCATACGGCAGGTGTATAATAAAATTAAATGCTGTTATCTCCTTTGAACCTCAACTTAACAGGAATTTAATTCAGGAAGCAATTTATTATATGCATACACACATATGCATTTATTGTTGTGACGGTACAAATCAGTTAGACCTGATGAGAACGAGAAAATGTAATTCGGCAGGTCACATGACATATGTATTCCCCTCCGTGTAAAAGATTGTACAACACCATGCTAGAATTGAACGCTCATTTGCCCTAACAAGTACATGATGATCACAGAGGAAAAGAGTGCTGTAAGAGACTATACTAAAGAAAGAGAGTCACACAAGAGTGGCAATAATGACAAAGAGAGTCTTCTTAAAATATTGTGTTAATGGAGGCAATAGTCTGAGAATTAGCGGTATGCTTCACAATGGGGTAATCGATTGAATTAAATCTTACATATAGGTATTTGTTGTGGAAAGAAACCAGTCATTGAAGGCAATCTGTAATTGTGAAACATAACGGTTCTCTCTCTCTCTCTCTCTCTCTCTCTCTCTCTCTGCAGGTTTATTATAAATCAAAACAAGTGATATAAGTAAAATCAGATGGCAATAAAGATGGTTATGGCCAGGAACAAAGGAGTTATATATATATATATATATATATATATATATATATATATATATATATATATCTTACTTGTTATATAAGATAAATGTGGAATTGACCCATCTAATCAATTTAGATCGACATTATTTATCACACTCTGTCACAGTTCTTATCTACTAAGTGTAAACTAGATGTGGAATAGGGTACTCACCTGACATTTGAAACTGGTCAGCTCATATCTTGGAGTTCTCCACGGCTGGTCCCATACAAGTACATCACATCTTTCCTGTTACAGGAAAAAATGATTTTTGGATTTCAGTTTTAATGAATTTAACGATTTTTGATATCTGTGTATGTGATTTGGATTTTTAACACTATATATATATATATATATATATATATATATATATATATATATATATATATAACAATTTGTTAGTGATATCGCTACGATGTCTGTAGTAGGAGAGTTACAGTGATTTCTAGCTCTGGGGAATCATGCTGCAGACATGTAGCATGATGTCCCACCCAGTCATATTATCCTGACATTATGCCGACCAGTCCTATCACTAACCCGTTAATGCCGAGCGCCAAGCGAGGCAGATTTTAGTGCCATTTTATGACTCGGCCAGGGTTCGAATCCGTGACCTCCCGTATCTGAGCTGGACGCTCTAACCATTAGGACATCGGGGCTGTCTTGCTGTTAATGTCAATTATGATGGATTTTGTGGCTGTTGGATCTCAACTTTGATTGATTTCATGGATTTTGAATATTAAATTTCACGGAATTAATGTCGCTCGATATCTTTGTTGTTAGATTTCAAAGATTTTCGGAATAAACTTTATGGAATCCATGGGTTTATGATATCAAACGGACGAAGTGCATGGTTGTCGAATATGAAGTCTGATGGATTGATATGAATTTTGATGGATTGATATGAAGTTTGATGGATTGATATGAATTTTGATGGATTGATATGAATTTTGATGGATATGAAGTTTGATGGATTGATATGAAGTTTGATGGATTGATATGAATTTTGATGGATTGATATAAAGTTTGATGGATTGATATGAATTTTGATGGATTCCATGATAGAGCATCTCAACTATGACGGAGTTCATGGCTGTTGGATTTCAATTTAGATGGATGTCATGTTTGCCAGGTCTCAATGTGGACGGATAGAATTGGTTTTGGATTACATTTTGACGTTGGATACAAACTTTTATAGAAATCATGACTTTTGGATAACAAGTTTAATGGATTTCTTTGTTGCTTGATATCAAGTTTAAAAGCATACAACCTAAGTAAAAACGAATGAAATTATATACTTCTTTTTTCAGTTCATGGTTACTTATTTAGTTGAATAACTACGATTCATGCTGTTACTGAGCCCGAAATCAGGCTAGTATCGGAAATTTTGTGACAAAATACGCGATTCTTCATTATTGTCTGGCATAAAAAAAAAATCGCTGTTTGCCACGCCTATATTCATGTAACCTCTTAGTTGACCTCTCCCGAAGATTAAGAATTGTAGTCATGCGCAAACACGTGTTTACAAAAATAATGGCGGAAGCAACAAGATTGAAAGCGAAAACTTACAGATTCTGAAAGGAAAAAAAAAGATCTCTGGGCAAGTTATGGCAGCACACGCATATGTATTGGTGACCAACATGAACAATGGAATAAACTGATGTCCACTTTGAGTTCATAGTTGTTATAAATCAATTGTGATGAGTTTCAAGGTTGTGGGATATCAATTGTGACGGATTTCAAGGTGTTGGACATGCATTTATATAAATTTCATGGTTGCTGGATATCAAATTGTAACGGATTTCATGGTTGTTTGATATTCAATTTGATGGATTACGTGGCTGAGGAGCATCGCTCTTGCAGGTATTCGTGGCTACACTAAACCATGCTTCCAAAGACTTAAAAACCATTATAATCCTTTTGTGAAAACCATAAGACCCCTTCCCAAATGCACATACGTGACAGTATATATTCTAAAATTTTGTCTCACAAAGCAAATATCAGCAACACATACAACAGACTACAGACTGATAACATGCCGTTGATCAAATGAAGCCTTTAACACAGTCATGTAAATCAATTAGGCAGTAAGTGAAGATGAATCTTATGTTATAGCCAATCCCCCGTAACACAGTCACGTGTCAATCAATCAATCATATGTGTTTAAAGTGTCTCGTCCCTGGGGCTCTTGACACTGTTTTATCTCCCAAAGGGGAGTTATTTAATTTTATCCTGAGGGGTGGGAATAGTGCCGCACACCCCTACAGGCGTTTATGAGTTCAAAGAACCCTATTTAATTTGGCCGTCACATCGGGGCAATTATTTTACTGCCACTGTGTGAATGTAAGGCCGTTTGGTGGGTAGGAATAGAACCTACACACACCCACCAATCAGTATTTGGAGTTGCCTAACCATTCTGCAATAGCAGTGAAACAAAGCGAGAGTAAAATAGTAAACTCATATCGCCTGTATCTGCGTATTTTGGTCGTGCAAGCACGAGACATTGCTGCAGCAGGTAGCAAGGGTGCGAAGAGCCAAGCGCGCTCATGTATATCAAATCCAGTCCGGTTTTACTAATGGACAACCTAACAACCAATAATGTGTAAGCCACCTATGCAATTAACCAAATATCTGAGTTAAAATATTAATTATCATCCTATAAAAAATAGGGACTAGTACAAAGTGTACATAAGCAAGTCCCTATTGTATTTAAACTATAGTGCTTAAGCAGCACATAATAGTGTAGTCAATGGTAGGGGGTTTTGGTTATGAATTTAGTCGAAGGCATGCCAATAAGGTCATATTAGTGTTTTCAGGGCCATATAGTTGTTCAAAAAGGGGCACTCGAAACCAAATGAGTCCCCTATTATTCGGCAAAATGACTGTAACAATGAAAAACCATTTCATTGTAAGGCTCCTCGTGGTCTGGTGGATGGCCGCCATGCTTGTTAATCCTTACATTCACGGTGGTCATGTTTGTCTTCAGTCGTAGTTAGTACGAGTAGCTACCTCTATGTCCTCTCCATTTTCGTTTCTGCCGCAAAACTGGTTCGGGAGTTACGAAACGTCGATGTTAAGTCCACTGTGGCAGCTGCTGCTTTCCAAGCCTAGAATAACCCTCCATTTCCACCACTGCCGCGAAAATATTCGGGACTTATGCTATTTCCATTTCGGGTCTCTTTGTACTCGCCACTGTACTACGGTTGAGATTTTCTTTGCTGGAGAAAGACGGGGTGACATCACACAGTTCGTCCTTGGCAAAAGCCCGGGATATCATCATGCTAACATGGCGGCCCACTCCATGTTTTGGGCGGCAGTCCTATTGTGACGTCACCAGGTCCTAGCTCCAGCGAAGCCGTCCTACTCGGTCTGTGTCCTCTTGCTGAATGTGTAATGAATGACAGTCACGTGTACGATACGATACTGTGATTTTTATAGTTATAACCGTCCACTAGGGACATTTGTATAACTTTTATAGCTACCATATCGGTAGCCATTTAGGTGGGAGGGGTTGTTACTCCCTCCCTTAAAAGTGGTGGATGGCCGCCATGCTTGTTAATCCTTACATTCACGGCGGTCATGTTTGTCTTCAGTCGTAGTTAGTACGAGTAGCTACCTCTATGTCCTCTCCAGTCACGTGTATGGCAATCCTATCTTATATAGTTGCTCGTATGTACCACTTAATTGATGCAACTCTGAAGGTTATGTAAGATGAGGTGCTATACCGCACAACTGCCATAGCACGCCTTGTCACACGAAAAACACGATTTTGGACCCCTAAACCCCCTGATATACCGCTGTTTCTAAAAACGCTATTTTCTGGAAAATTAGCCACGAAGCTTTGTCAACAGAAAACATCCCTATGTGTCTTGACAAATGCGACATATACCTGTAATATCTAGTATGTATGAACATTAACGGTCCTATGTTTCATTACAAATTCGAAATATACCTGTAATATCTAGTATATATGCACATTAACGGTCATATGTTTCATTACAAATGCGAAATATACCTGTTATATCTAGTATGTATGACCATTCTATGTTTCATTACAAATGCGAAATATACCTGTAATATCTAGTATGTATGAACATTAACGGTCCTATGTTTCATTACAAATTCGAAATATACCTGTAATATCTAGTATATATGCACATTAACGGTTATATGTTTCATTACAAATGCGAAATATACCTGTTTCATTACAAATGCGAAATATACCTGTAATATCTAGTATATATGCACATTAACGGTCATATGTTTCATTACAAATGCGAAATATACCTGTTATATCTAGTATGTATGAACATTCTATGTTTCATTACAAATGCGAAATATACCTGTTATATCTAGTATGTATGAACATTCTATGTTTCATTACAAATGCGAAATATACCTGTAATATCTAGTATGTATGAACATTAACGGTCCTATGTTTCATTACAAATTCGAAATATACCTGTAATATCTAGTATATATGCACATTAACGGTCATATGTTTCATTACAAATGCGAAATATACCTGTTATATCTAGTATGTATGAACATTCTATGTTTCATTACAAATGCGAAATATACCTGTAATATCTAGTATATATGCACATTAACGGTCATATGTTTCATTACAAATGCGAAATATACCTGTTATATCTAGTATGTATGAACATTCTATGTTTCATTACAAATGCGAAATATACCTGTTATATCTAGTATGTATGAACATTCTATGTTTCATTACAAATGCGAAATATACCTGTAATATCTAGTATGTATGAACATTAACGGTCCTATGTTTCATTACAAATTCGAAATATACCTGTAATATCTAGAATATATGCACATTAACGGTCATATGTTTCATTACAAATGCGAAATATACCTGTTATATCTAGTATGTATGAACATTCTATGTTTCATTACAAATGCGTACTATACCTGTAATATCTAGTATGTATGAACATTAACGGTCCTATGTTTCATTACAAATTCGAAATGTACATGTAATATCTAGTATGTATGAACATTAACGGTCCTGCTCAAAGCTCAGATAAACTTTTCCTCGGGGAATACAGGTGACATAAGGCAATGGAAAGGTAAGTCGGTCAAAATAACAACCTATCAGAGATTGCTTAATTAGCTGACAAAAACAAGGACAATGTGTCATGTCAAATTATGTTGTTCATTTACGGTTACCCCATTGCTTATGCACACATATTAGAACTCGTACAAACCTAAGTATATCAAATACATGTGCTGAAGAACTGATGTTATTATACACAACGGAAAAGAACAAGAAAGTTGAAGCCATTATTGATTAAGATTGTGATCATTGGCAACGTTTATCTGAAGACGTATTTTTACTTCAAATATACAACTCAAAACGTAATTATTTCAATTCTGGAGATAGTGCTCAATGGTGAATGATATTTAATGAGTGTGATTCATGACACAGTACGCCATTAGCTATGGGCAAACATTACAAATAATTAATGGACAACAACATATACACCTTTTACACTCGCTAAAGGTTCCTCTGAGAAAATAGACATACAGTGAAACGTTATTCTATCAAACAAACACATCTATGAGTACCCTCTCTATGCGAGAATATAGTGTACCCAATTATCCCCAAAAATGGTTAAGATTTTGGCCATATTTTTTACATCAGACCCGATTACAAGTTTTGACAGTAATTCGTTTCTTCTCAGAAAACAATTTACAAATACCGAACAAAATTTGAAGAAAAAAAACAGGAATTTCCAGCATCTGTCGAAAATACACCGTCATGAGACAAATAACTGGGACGCAAAACACACTGTAAAGATGCAAATAACCAGAACGAAAGACAAAACTATAAGAACGGTTACTAAACGAGAAGAAAGGCATAACGTTGGACGATTTACAACACGTTGATAACGATGGTGGGCAATGTAATGTGACCTAGTGCGTTGACAGAAAGAACCAACTAGCACGTAGCGAAGTTATTATATAATCGGGTGAGAGAGAACCGATATCGCTCTCCCAAGTTGGAGGAAAATGACACCGGGGAACTTATCCCAGTGAAAACAATCCTCCAAAATTGTGAAACAAGGGTACCAGACATACTCAGAATTGATGTCCACATCATGCGGCAAATGGCGATTAGAACTTAGAAGCGTCTACTTACTGTGATGAGATGCCAAGAGGTAACCACACACAAAGAGAAGCTTTATGGAAATACCAACAAAAAACCCAACACAAACTCTTACATGCGCACAGCAAGATGTTTTCAAATAAGCCCGTGCTGTAAGAGATAAAACAAATAAATAAAACTAGAGACGTATCACGTACACACAACAGTCATGTGACAGTATATACAAGTTGCTAAGTCTCTCTTGTATATAATTTTGTTTGTTTTTATAGAACTATAAATCATATAATCTGTCTCTTCTAAAAATGAAGTAAAAATTATCACAAGATGCAAAGAAGAAACTATAAACCGAGAACCGATATTATTAACGTTACATGTATATAGAACTTTTTTCTTTTAAATCTCAACCTTATCAAAGTAAATAAAAATTCCAAAATGACAACAACAAAAAAAAATACACTGTACATCAGAAACAACACACTATAGCAAATACACTGTATATCATACACCAGACTATAGGACGATGTCTGGAAAAGATCACGCCAAACGAAAGTTGAAAGGAAACCATTCAAGAGAATAAATGTCTGAGGATGGGAGTACAACCCATCTATACTTTACAATTTAAACCAAGGTGTGGGAAGTCATGATACCTGAGAACAGGATATAGACGAGTACAAACGTATATAAAACCACTGAGGAACATATAAACACCCAACCAAGATTTATTTCTAAATAACATTTTGATAAAACTTCTCTCTAGTTTATCTGCAACCCACAACCCACACATTCAAATCTTTTGGGAAAAATAAACACATGCAAAAACCTTTATCAAAATTTGAAACACCTCAGAGGTTAATGCATAATATAGCTTGATTGGGTTTCACAGATAAAAACGCGATCAGCAAATCCTAGCAAACATAAATTTCAAAACTACCGACTGCAAATACCCTGAGGTGGCACAATGCCGCATTAGTTACCTCTGTGTTTTTAACCATAAATTGGCAAAGTGCTTCTTCATCTGTAACAAGTTACCTACCATGAGTTGGCACAATGTTGCCCTATACAACACATTAAATAACCGTGAGATGACCCAGTGATATATCCTTTTAGCAAAGGTCTATTAAGTATGTGTTGTCTGAAAGCTGCAGCATTTCCAAACAAGACTGTAATCATGAGTTACCCAAGAGCTGCAACATTTACGCACATGTTAGTAACCCAATGTTGACCTTATGCATTATCATTTACCTTATGCATTATCATTTACCTTATGCATTATCATTTACCTTATGCATTATCATTTACCTTGCGTTGATCTACAGGGCAGTTTAGCAGAGTCAGTCCTTTAGTGTCATTATTTCTGCAGGAGGACGACCCTCCAACACTCAATACAAGTTTATAATTCATTCCAGCCACAACCTGTTGAATATAGAAAGCATATTAATTACACTTTAAATGAAACGTCTTACGCACTTGAATAAAAAGCAGGTATTATCACTGCTCACACCAATGCAATCTATACCGATGCACACCTTTACTTAAACTCAACCACGTGCACTGATACTCTGGGGTTTCCTCTCTTTCGGTCTTCTGTACATTTGGTGAAATATACATCATATCACAGAAGTTATAACTGCCGCCGAAAGATACTGTAAGGTTACTGTTAGATTTATCTTGATCTTAATGACTGTGGCCTTCACTGATTGCAGGATTCTTTGCCTCATAGTTAAGAAACACGTTCGTCTGGGTGAATTGACACAGAATTTAATTTGAACATAAATCAATTTAAATATATTATCACCATCAGCCGCATTATAACAATATGATTCTCGTTTGTTTGCAAAGCAGTCTCCTTCAATCAATCATGGAGACGTGATTTTGGTTGCAAGACACGATTATATGTTAGCTATATAATCGAAATGATTCATATGTAGCCTGAAAAAGGTCAATCATGGCAGAAATGTGGTTGTCATAGAAGGCACACAACGGCCATGTAAAATAAACAAAAATCATAACGTTGGTACAGTCTTATCAGATTAATGGCTCTACTAATGTCATGACAAAATAATTTTGCCCAGCAGTTGTAATGGTGGGTGGCATCAACATTATATCGAAATGAAAATCACAGGTTGCTTGAAAAACTACCCAAACGTTCCCGGGAAACATTCATGCAAAAGAAGAACGTTTCTAATTATAAGAAACGAAATGTGGAAGAGTCAGATGAGAAGTAAAGTAAAAACTCAAACTAAATCCAATTTTTTGCTCATTTGCAAATATGCAAGAATAGATTCAACATACCGATACATAATTCTAACGTTTAGAACGTGAAGCAAATTTTCTATATGGCGTGTCACAAATTAACATTCATGTTCTACCCAAATGTTGATAAGTAAAAGATATCGAGAAATGCTCAACATTATTTCCGCAAAATATTGCTTGAAAACAGATTCATTCATGACACCAATTATAACAAACTCGTGTATTTCCACCACTTCACACACACACACACACACACTCTCTCTCTCTCTCTCTCTCTCTCTCTCTCTCTCTCTCTCTCTCTCTCTCTCTCTCTATATATATATATATATATATATATATATATATATATATAATATGCCGAAATTAACAAAAGTCTGGAAACACTGCATCATGAACTTTTAACAATTATTAAAAGAAAAGACTTGTTTTTATTTGTTTTCTTTGTTTGCTTGGACGCCCTTCAGTTTCTTTAGAACATGGTTTTATCCGATTTCAATCAATATTCAAAGTTAATCTGATAGGGAGTAGCGTCAGAGATAGATGGATAATGGACGACAGTATAAAAGAATATATAAAATAAAGTGTAATCTGGAACTCACTAAGTGTTATTAGAAAATAGTAAAGAAGGATGCACTACTGTTATACATTAAAATCTCACTGTCATAAGCAGGACGGACACAACATTTACATATGCGGAATAAAAAAAAAAACTGTACCTGCTGTTGGGCGCTGACCACTTCAATCAGCATGTTTCTGTACATGGAGTTTGACCGTTTATTGATCGTATCAACCGCAAACGTTGCTGCTGCCTGAACTGCAGGGGAAGTACTATCAACGTTTTGGTATCCTCCAATAGGCTGAGGGTTTACGGTTCGACATTCTGGGGTGCCATTAAGGTCAATGTAGTCCAGCCAAGACTTTTCCAATACTACTACATCACAGAGCGTCTGAAAACAGTTTAAACCGCAAAACCTAGTTTCCTTTATATATTGTCACCCATATGACAGACATTAATATTTGGCATTGACAATTCTAGTCAGATATTTCTAAATGCCATGCTGCTCTAGCTCAGAGATGGAATTAGAATGCTTAAACTGATCTCTGCCATTTAGATGTTTATTACAATATAACAATGCAACAAATGGAGTTTCCAATTATACACTTGTTACACATTAAACTGATTTTATTTGTATTTATCTGTACAAGGGCCTGATAAGCTGATGATTTAGATCCTTCTAAATCTACATTCCATGCTCTAGCTTGCTAATTTGGCTTACCGTATCTGGTACACCGTACACACACACACACACACACACACACACACACACACACACACACACACACACTATTGTGCTATGTAATGTTCCTGTCAAAAGTTCAAGTGTGCAAATGATGTACTGCATTTTCATTCTGACGTTTCTGTAAGGCATTTGTAAATTAGTGACATTGCACCACATGATAGGACACATGTAGATCTTTAATCCTCATAAACTGGTACGTTTTATCGAAAACCACAAACATACCTTAGAAGCGAAGCATGTGACCCATGAATGGGGTACAACACTATATCTCTTCTATGTATTATGTTGGTGGACTATGACAAGCACTCACTTGTACTTTATGAATAATAATGACCTGTCCATTACCACAACATTGAATAAGTCATCACAATTTCAATATATAAGACAGTACCTATATATTAGACAATTAAGCTAAACATGGACTTTGAATGCTTACAAAACAACCACGACATATGTTTCACCATGACTTAACAAATTTAACTGTATAGTATTTTGAGCCATTAAATTCAAAATATCTGGAAGTCGCAGGTGACATATTCTTTTGTTTTTCACTATGATAATCCAGTGTATGTGAACTAATTATGAAACCTGAAGATGTTGTTTCTACTGATCATAACTTTATTTCTAATTTCTACTTAATCTTATTTTCTCGGCATTCAAAACATGAACCTTTTCCACATCCCTTGAACAATATTTCAACAGAGTATCTCAACCTGAAGGCAACTCTGATGACAGACTGTAAGAGATAACAAAATACCAAATATGCTATGAGTAGTAGATACTTCACAATTAAACGTACAGAAAAAAATTTGAAATAGTTGGAAATCGTGTTAGTTGTGAATCCATCTAAAGCGAAATGTAAACTTGGATTCAGTCCCATGTACAATATGAAACGTCAAAAGAAAATTTGCTCAAAGTTGTAAAAATGTTCAAAAGCTTATAAAATCAACAAGCCATTTGGAAGGTTATACTAGAGCGATGGGTTGACATCAAGACTTGGTGGAAAAACTTTAAACAAGTGAAATGGAATATAAACCAGAGTAAAGCAAGTCTGACAACACTTTCCTTTGAAATTAATCTCAAAGAACAATTATTTTGGTACTAATAAATGGTTTGATGTAGAATCTAGAAAATAATCATTCCACTAAGTGATATGGAATTTAATTTGGAGTTTACAAAAATCAGGTATAATGTTTTGTTTGAAAAAAACGTTAAGACGTAAACTATGTTTGCACAGTGTAATGGCTTGAGTTGTTTGTAATGAAATTAAATAATAATTTTTATAAATGTTTTCACACTGACTCTTTTGTATAAGTACATAGTTCTGAAAGGCAAATCAACGCTGAAAACTAACATATTGTAAGGATCTGCGTGTCTCGTTAGAGGGTACACCTTTCAATCATTATGATAAAATAGGTTGTGACCTGGGAATAAGTAGAATTATCAGCCAGGTTATGCACTTACATAGGCCTCAAGTTCTGAAAAATATTTTATTTGAACACTGTTCTTTGTCCAAGAATCTAATCTCTCCAAGTCACAGCCATCTTTCAGCCATCTGTACTGTCAGGAACTGCAGAAGTGTCCGATTCGATGTAGATGGTTTCAATTATAGTCATCTACCAACTCATTGCGTCTTAGTCATCTACCAACTCATTGCGTCTTAGTCATCTACCAACTTATTGCGTCTTAGTCATCTACCAACTCATTGCTTCTTTTCTAACAGGTATTTCAAATTTATCATTCACAATTTCACAAGCAAATTGTTTATAATATTTTTCCACCTCAACTATCTACTACTCCGAGTTGAAAAATAGAGAAAGTCGAATTTTACAATATTTGTTAATGTGTGTATTTGCAGGAATGGTCAGTTGCTGATTCAGTTTCTAGAATGTTTCAGTGGATCTGACAGGCTTTTCTAAGCGTCTTCATACATTTAACAAATTTTCTTTTCGTGATTATTATGGAAAAACAGAGGGTTCCAGCAATCTTGTGCTGGCATTTTCATACCAATGGCCTTGTGCTAATGCTGGCATTTACTTAACATATCTTGCCCTTAATGAGTACATAACAATGAATATTACAATCCAAATGTTATTTAAAACCACAGCATGAGTTAATGTGTTGTTAAATTTGAATATCAAAACCATGAACAACATTTAATCATTGCATACAAGAAAAAATAAATGAATAGAAGTTGATAAAATGGTGATAAATGTTGTTTTGCTACATTTAATAAAAACAAAGTCATGAATATACATCTCGTTCAAAACAAGGGGTCAGTGAACCATATAGGCCTCAACCAATAAGCTGCATCGAAAAGCACCTTTTAAAAAATATCCGAAAACAAACCCTATATTTCGTTGTGTATTTATTTGTCTTTTAAATGTCTATTTGGTTAATTATAAGGGACTGTTTTATATTCGAAATTCAATACAACCTGGGCTTGGGTCTCTCTCAGATTCTTAAGGAGCCCGATTTTAAATCAAATTAATAACAACATTGTCCAATAAATCACTTTCCAAAACGGCATCGATTACTAATTTACGTTATTATGACAAATATCGTCTGTTCTCGCGATACGAAATGTCATGTATACACCTGTCAACACACAGACCTGTATATTTCTCGAGGCGCATGAGCTACGATTGACTGAACCAAAACCTGTTGTATGGAAGTGTACTACTGGCTAGTTTGTTTGTAAGTTACTTGGATACCCATCAGGTTCAAAACAGAAGCTAGCATTCGTTAATTTATGTATGCATTCATTTTACTTGGAGATGTAGCAATGTATTACCATATGATAAAACAACCAAATAAATGTGACATTTGTTTACCATTAGAATAACGTACAACTGACGTTTAGTGAGAATGACATATAGCTGCCCCCCCTCCCTGTCATGGTAGTGGCTATATACTAACATACTTACAACGTTATTGTCAGCGCTTGTGAACTTCAAGGTCAGCTTGTACAGTGTTCCTGCCACAACCTGTAATAACGTTGGCAGATTGATAGTTGAAAAGATTTAATTATGGATATCCAGTGCTTTCTAAAGAATGTATTTGCCATGCATTGGTCTCGAAATGTAATTATGTTTCCAATAAGTTGATTACAAATAGGATATATATTGCACAAATAAAAGAATGAGGACACTTATGTGTATTTCAAAATAGCTGTGATACATTTTTGTACACTATAGATAAACAATTTTAAACTTATTTAAACTTAAACACACTTATTTACCATAGACTGTCATATAAGTACTACATGTTACATATATAAACATACAAGGTAAATTAAATCACTCTAAGCATAATGCAATTCAATTTTGTTTACAAATAACATAAACAGAGGATCTCATGTGGGTAACGATTTAATATTGAATTTATGAAAAGAGCTGAACAAAGTCCAGCTTTTGCGACCCTTGATAAAAAGAACCAGTAGATTTACCCGTGTGAACTATTTATGTAAATTTGCTAGCTGCATACTAAGTATATAGTACGCGCTCTGTTTACACAACATGAATAACTAAGTAAGTTCCATTATTTTTCATTATTATAAAATATTATGTATCGTCAGAACCTGATATAAATCGACGAAGACCTTATTTTATATATATATATATATATATATATATATATATATATACATACATATATATATATATATATATATATATATATATATATATATATATATATGTCTGTGTGCGTGCGTACGTGCGTGTGTGTATGTGGATAGAGAGAGAAAGAGAATTTGACTAGTTTTTCCTCTCCATTTATTGAAAATAAACGTTGATGGCATTACTGTAACTGAACCTTGGATTCATTTCATATGATATATCCTTTCTGTATAATTAGTTTGTTGTTTGCTTGTTGTAGTGATTAATTCCATTTTTCAGCACACGACCCACGAGAAGCTACTGGCAAGCTTTCTCACATACCCATATTAGCCAAATCTTTCTGTATAATTAGTACAAGATTACACTGTTGGTCTAATAAATGTTTCTATTAATTTAAAACTGACGACAATTATGGAACAGCTAAGAAAGGTAGCGATTCTAGCTTATAATATATATCCAGTAGAAGCTTTGATCTTTGGGAGAAATTGTTCTGCATTTTATTGAACATTCAGTCAGAACGTGCTTAGGCTAGCCCATAAATAATTACAAAAGCACGTCACTAATATTACAGAAGCACGTCATTAATATTACAGAAGCACGTCACTAATATTACAGAAGCAGGCATTACATACTCACGTGCCTTCTGTATAGAAAATGCCCGAAAGTGCGCATTACACATACCGTCGAAATTTTTTTTTTATTACAATCGCGTTTTCTTAGCTGAATTATTTCTTTTCTGAAACATGAATTGACTAGTAGATTTCTGTACTGAATTTGTGCAGAGTATTTAGTAAGGATATCATAATACGTTTGACAAGGTTCGCTTACGGTTGTAAAGCTTGTGACAGCTTTCCACCAGTTTGTGGCAATTTGCCCATTTTAAGCTGAATCGTTCCTTCAAAGTAATTGGGGTCCTATTGCATGAACACAACCTCTAATGCTCATTTGATCAAATAAAGTAGGAACTGGGACTCACAACTTGGAATTGTATGGTCCCAGTAATTTCTATGGTTGTCCTGCAATCATGGAGAAAGCAGAAACCGGACACAAATGTATTTGTTCTTATGGATCTAAAATATTACTATATACATAATTTACATTTATATGAGGGACCCGTGTGGCCGAGTGACTAAAGCGCTCTCCGTTACGGATCACTGCCATCTCACCTCTGTCTGCGTGGGTTCAAGTCTCGGATTCAGCCAATATGGGAATATGAGAAAGCTTGCCAGTAGCTTCTCGTGGGTCGGTGGTTCTTTACGGAGTTGTCCCGGCTTCTTCCTCCACCATTAATACTGGCCGCTATGTATACCATATCTTGTGCTGAATAATGTCGTTAAACCCTAAAACAACAACAACAAAAACAACATTTATATGCATCACGAGGTTGACGTGCAAACTGAGAGACAATTGCTTATAGCTTTGGAGTTGATATGCTGTATCTCCGGGCTAAATGTTCTGCAGCCATCAATCACTCCAACAAAACAAACTCGTACACATTCACATTCACAGACATATGTTTTATTAACTAATTAATCATTAAAACAGTGATTATGAATTAAATGTGCAAGTATCGTCAACATGAAATAATTGGACATACTTACAAATTCGACAGTGTTTCTTAGGGACCAACCATTTATTTTTCCCAGATGACATCACTTAAGAACAGCAGAAACTATGCATTGTAATTAATTGTACCAGTGTCTACCATGGTAATCGAATTGCTTCTCCACACAGATGTGATATCAACACTGGGTTCTCACCAGAAGTATTTAGATGTCTAATTGATGCAATACGAAAACTGTGTTCACCTGAAGTCTTGTATATCCGTAATAGCTGCCATCTTGAAAAATCTTCAGTTTCCTTTGAACTCCTAAATTGCAAATCATATTGACATGGGGGACAACAGAAGACTAATTAAGTCATGTTGTTTTTATCCTGAATAAAATGAATGCCGATTTAACCTTACATACGGCTGCCTCAATAAACATAATTACAATTTTGTCATAATTCAATTAAATGGTTGGTCGCATCAGCACGGGGTTTAAACAAAAGGTTTTAATTGTGTTAAGTTTGTCCTAAACCTAAATGGTACCATTCTTAATCCAGTGTGGCTGCTAAAGTGTCTAATTAGAAAATCGTATCTGTCAAGAATATAGGATTGTTTTCAACACATAGTAGTTAAACGAATTCGATTTGTTTTCAATACTTCGTATTAAAAAAGAAGCGATGTTTTTTTTCACCCTTGAATTCCTGGAAATTCATTTCGGACCATTTAATGCCAATCCATATACTGCCAGTTTATTCTCGAGGCTCTTCTTAAATGATCATATGAATTAGGAATTACCTGAAATTAAATTTGCGCGGCCATGTTTGAACGCGACTCGCTAAAGGAAATGAAGGACACAATATATCGGCTGTCTGAATATGGATATGTTCCCCCACAGGGGTTTGTTATGTCAGGTATAACAATATCATGATGAGAATCATGGCGTATAACTACAAGACACGAACAACAATAAGAAAGTTAAAATAAGGGTATTTCTTATTTGGTGGCGGGATGGTGGGAAGGAGCGGTATATCTGTAACATAAATACAGAATCCATATAGAAGCGAGGTTTAAATGTTAGCTTTAATAATTCACCTCTGTTTCACAGAAGAATTAGTACATAAATGGGTCTCCTAACTGACAGAAGTTTATCTAACCACATCATCTTTACGGGGTATATATGGGATGAAAATCTGACTCAAAATGAAATTTGTTTACGCCTTCTGTACATTATATTATTCAGTCAAATACTGCAGTGAATTAAATGTGAGAATTTCTGCATCCAGTAATCCTATTTCACATAAAAAAAATCGCAACAATGTAATGTTTAGTTCTGAAAGTGACATTTTAGGGTAAACATTTACTATATGCGTACTGTTTACCATATCAAACAATGTAGCACCACATCGCATTTATCATTCTGTTATGAAAAACGAATTTGTGGTTATAACATGCTCTGTTTATTCAGGTGGACACTTGTTCTTTGATTTATAGTTTGTAAAAAAAAGTACAATCTACTTTTACTAGCTCAGCATTTGTTTGGGACTATATTTTATGCACAACAAATGAAAGGTGAACTGTCTGTCAGAATGAACCAAATTATTCACTATTCTTTATATGTAAATAAATTTTCACTGAAATAAAAACTATGATAAAATAAATCTCAAATGGGAAATGATTTATTATTACATTTATTAAAACTTGCAGTTAACTTTGAGGGTGGTATGTTTTGTTCACGATTTGGATGAAAATGGATGTTGATATTTATTTATTATCTGCTTTCACTAAAATTGGTAAAGAAAGATAACTAGTCTTATATTAGCTTGATTTGTTTAAAAATTACGCCATCATTTTGTGAAAAGTATATCTTTTATTCCATGCAATGAAGCTTTAAGATACTCAGCATAGAAAATAACGAGAAATATATTCTAAACAACTAAAACTGTCACACCTACATTTAGGACGAAAATTAATAATATTCCACGTGGATGGAAGCTTCCGGTAATATTGTCTGCATACTCTCTGTCCAACAATTATCCTCATGCACACATTTTATCTTGCAACCTTATGTTTTAAGTAACACTCGATGCTATTCTCACCTGGGTTGATGCTGCAACGACTTCGTAGTTTTGACCATACCGAGCGGAGAGAGAAACTGAATTCTGTTTGTCTGTGTAAGTCGCCGCTACTAGTGCTGGCTTCTGAAATATTGGATCTGTGGGTTCCCTCTTCGACACACCGCCAGGCTTAATCTGGCAGGACACTAATCCAAACATAACGGAGAAAAGAATCAAATTCATCGTTATGAATCTTGTCTTCTACCTGGATAAATATTGTTCAGATCTTGTGACTCCGTTGTTTATATCTTTGAGGGTCATTTGGAATACCTTGGTTCATTTTAGTGTATGATGTAAACGGGCAACATAAACCTACTGATTAAAGAGAGTTTATCGTGGGAAACGTCCTTTGTCATCAAAAGGAGAGAGGCCGCCTACCTTCATCGTTCTAACTGAACCTTTTGCACCATACGTCACGGGGACGTGGGCTGAGATTAATGTATGGACATTAAACTAAACTGTGATTTATGCAATATATGAGGTCATAATTATAATAAAATTATATTTCTTGGCACATGCAGGATCAGGATAATTCATATGTACATCACGTGTTGTATTGTTTATGCGTTTTTACCTATGCGATATAAATCAATGAAAATGTATCTGTTGCGACTGGATAACTCACATCACAGACTAGTTCCAGGAGAATTATCTCTCCTAATTGCAATGGAGTACATGGTTATGTCATTGATAAATTGACAATCTAACTCTTTGATAGGGTTTGGCACGCATGCTTAAGAGGGATAAAAAGTACCTTTATTTACTAAACGTTGGCACTGAGGTCTATGGAAAACAATTTGTACCATGAAAACTTCTTCATGCTCCTCGGAGTTGATACTATTTCGGAATATTTTACCTTCAAAATGGTGGTAGGGCCTTAATAGCCGAGTGGTCTAAAGCGCTCTCCGTTACGGGTCACTGCCATCTCACATTTGTCTGCGTGGGTTCGAGTCTAGGGCTCGGCCAATGTGGGTACGTGAGAAAACTGGTAGTAGCTTCTCGTGGCTCGGAGGTTCTTTCTGGGGTTTTCCTGGGTTCTGATTCCACACCTTCTGCAGGTCGCCATATATAGCCTATCCTGTGCTGAAAATGGCGTTAAACCGTACAACAACAACTTGTCCGCACACACCGGTGTGCATTTTAGATATGTATTTAACGCGTCTATAAACTAAACGAAATCTATATACATTTTTGATGTAATAATGCCGTAAACTATTTTTTCTTCAAAAACTCGTGCTGTTTTAGTCTTTGATTCTTGAATTTTGTTTATAAACATTTTCATACTTTTTTCTTCTTTTTTTTCTACACATTCATTGTATATTTTCGGAAACTTCATTTCTGTTTTATTTTTTTGTACCTCGGTTGGTAAACAACAAATACAGATGTACACTAATATATTGAAGCTTGACTAAAAACTTATTATTTGTATCCGTAGCTACGGACGTTTGACACATTTATTGAAATCAATTATTCAATTTGTTCAAATAATTACATTAAAATGAAAACTCTGATAAATTTAAGATTATCAGCTTTAAAACATAATCCATCTACTATAGGAACTCATTAAATCACGGACAATGTGGGTACGTGAGTTAGCTGGCCAGTAGCTTCTCATGAAGAAACCAATTTTGAAGAAATTTCAAAGGCCACTTCACTCCACATCCATACAGATGTGTACATTTTCAAATTCACCAGACCATGGGAAAAAACGGATCGGCGTAAAGATTTGCAAAACAAAGTTAATACTTGTATGATACTTACCATTTTATTCACACGAAATTCCCATCATGCAAGAAATAAAAATAATTAAGACATGTTACTCCCCGAACCCCATAAAGAATCTATACTAAACAAGATCGGAGATATTTCACGTACAATGCCGAGACCATTATGCTACAGATTGTTAGCAAAAACGACGTTGAGACTTGGTTACTCACTAACATTGTATAGCAATATATGTATGGGTGTCTCCCACCACCGATACCAGGTAATTATCCAATTCCCACATCATTTTTGCACATCGTTAGAACATTTCCAAGCAAATCCGAGCGGTTGAAGTCTACGTCTCAAAAGATGTTAGAGGAGCCGTGCTTACTTAGGTATGGAACCCACCTACTCGAGCTCGTCTGGTCAGTCAGGAACACATAATCGTAAAATTTCGTCGATAACTTTGGAAAGAAAAAGTGATCTGAAAAATCAACAAGTTCGAAGAAATTCTCTCATCCTCTCAGAAAATAATCATTGAATCACGTTTAAAATCTGAATGCTTGCATAATAGTGAGTACACGTTTCATTAATTCAAATCAAATTCATGGAAGACCTTTTGCAGAAATCTACAGTCGAAAAATAACGTCCATGATGTTTACCAAAACGGTGGCCTGGTCCTAAAAATATTTGTCTCGGTCGTGATGACAGAGCATAATGGCAAAGGTGAGGATAAACGTTTTTTCTTTTTTAAAAAAAACAACATATTATACATATATCATTCAATAATATTCATTCTATTTGATATTCATGTTAATCTGAGAAAGTAAGGTATATAGATAACAATAATAAAGCAATTGCAATAATGAATATACATAAAATACACATGGTAGATAATATGAACGTAGCAAACACTTCATCATTTATATACAATTTAGAGATTCAAATATAAGTTGTAACTTATATTAAATACTAGCTCTAAGTATATTTCACCCAGCAAGCCATATATATATATATATATGTATATATATATATATATATATATATATATATATATATATATATATATATATATATATATATATATATATATACTAAACAATAATAAAGCTCAGCTGCCTCGATGCCTTGGGTAAGACAATATATTTGCTGAGTCCATGGGTAAGACAATTTAGTAGTTGAGATCTTGGGCAAGACAATTTACTCGTTGAGGTCTTGGGCAAAACAATGTACTTGTTGAGAAACAAAGAAAAATAAAACCTATATAAATAAAAAATATTTAAGACTCCGATGAAGATAAAAATCAATCTTGAAAGCGGGCTTAATCCATAAAAAACCCAGAAAATACGTTGTGCCTCTTTGATTTGCACCAATAATCCAAAGGGCAGAGATGCTCATTTATTTGCTGGGTTACAAAGATTACAACGGAGAACTACATCGTTTAATGTTTATGCCAGCATAGTGTCTTGTCTTTATCTTATAGTTTTTTCTCATTGTCTTCAATGTTTTTAAAAAAAGTTCTTACGGAATACACGTACTGTTTAAAGAGAACTTGTTTTAAGCAAGTCAGACATTTGTTGCACCTATCTATTACACATTAAACGTTTAAAACCCTTTTTCTATGATAGAGAAAACAAAACATAAGTAAACTTGAATCATAAAGTAGGATTTTCTCAGTCATATTGTATAATGTATGTATCGCAAGCTCATAAGTAACTATAAAAGTTATTTAGATCTCTTGAGTTCTTTTTTGGCGCAATCTAACTTGAAGTGAGCCTGGCATTACGAAAATTAGGTTTTGTACTGCGTCCGTCCCTCCTGTACACGAATAATACGGTTGATTATGTTCCTTACGAATACTCATATCAGCAATATAATTTGTATGGGTACATAATTAATTGAAATTAAAACATCATGAGCAACCCTCCTGAAATACTTTTTCATAATTCCCCATCTTTTGAGCCAATCTTGACCATTGTTCCATAGAGCAATATATATGCTCATATTAATATTCATCTTAAGGTCATAAGGATCAGTATGTAGTATACAAACTAATAAATAAATTTAGATATTGCTAGGGATTTTAAAAATGTTAATGTTTCTAACAATGTCAAGTTCTTTCTCCAAATCATTAGGGTAATATTTAATCTTCCTTCGTTGGTTAAACATTTCTACAACCGCTTAAGTGTCTATTATTTCTTTAATAGTCTTTATCAATTGTTGAACAAAATTATACTTCTTAAATAGAGATTTGTTGAGTATCTAATCAACCTCTTTCACTTTTATGTA
The DNA here is from genome assembly GCA_029339505.1 of Unio delphinus. NCBI lineage: Eukaryota > Metazoa > Mollusca > Bivalvia > Unionida > Unionidae > Unio > Unio delphinus. The sequence goes on from JAQISU010000104.1 coordinate 361,298, forward strand.
ATCTTAAATTTAGTACAATTGTTCCTACTTCCATCTCATATTGCATTCCATAATTCATGTGGCAAAATATCTTATAACAAACGGCCAGCAGCTTTTCTGGACAATTTTCTATAGAAATTTAAGATGCTAGATGATCATGGCCGTTTTTTCAACATTAATAAATTAATATTTTTGCATGATTTTCTTAAATTGTAAATGCACTGAAAAGTGTATTACTCATATTACCGCATCTATTGTTTGACCATTCAACCTAACAACGTTAAATAAAATGGGTGACTGTAAGTTTTATGCTATCACGGAACTCTAGTTTAAACAAATATCAACATATCAGTCATGATTTGATAGCAAATCATTTCTGCAAAAATCCTGCCAACTTCATGTTGAACAATTAGCTGACCGCCCTGTGTTTGGTTTGTCCGTTGTATTTGTGTTTGTTCCCATAAATATTTACATTATCTCAATTTGTTTCTACTGATTATATATATATATATATATATATATATATATATATATATATATATATATATATATATATATATTGCTATGCCGTTACTTCATGTATCTTTCGATCAGCTGATTCTAGCGACTGCACGTTGTTGTGGTCGAGCGTAGCCATTTTGAGATGTCCCCTTGTATATCGCTATGCTCGTTAACCATTCGCGTATTTTGTACAACAATACAATATTTTAATATTAAAGTACCTGCATAAACATTCGAAGATGAGAATAATATATTCCAATAGATTTGTCAAGACTGATTATATCGTATTACATTATGTTAAATTAGGAGAATTCAAACACGGAGTTGTGTGTACTTCTGTCGTGACGTCATGTCCCGTCAGCATGGTCGATTTGGATTGGCTGATCGATTGCAATACCCACCAATCCATGCTTTGTTTACCAGAATGTTTACACGTGCTAAACTTGTATATAAGGAGCGTCGCTGCTCCAAATCGGGACCAGATAGGGTTAGGGCAGATAGGGGAAAAAGGAAAAAGCAGACGACACACTGACTTCAATGTAGAAGAAATACCATAGGACTAACCTAGAGTGATTCTTACTAATTGATCATCATGTGGTATATGTCTCCACTAATCTTTTACTAATCTCATATATAGGAGTAGAAAGGAAAAGGCAGACGACACATTGACTTCAATGTAGAAGAAATACCATAGGACTAACCTTGAGTGATTCTTACTAATTGATCATTGTGTGGTATATTTCTCCACTAATCTTTTACTAATCTCATTAATCATTTTCTTACTATACTTTTTCATTCACTTTTCATCTTAACTTTTTCATTTTCTTTTCACATTTTTATTATTGTCTTTGCGTTTGACTAAAGTTTGTATTTGTGTTATTTTATTTTTGCAATCGCAAAAAATGTCCGGACCGATGTCAAATCTAGAACAGATTTACAGGAAGCACTTTAGGTGCGATGTAGAAGAAAAATCCGGGGGAAGACTACTAAAAGCCCACAGGGGACAATGGGTGCAGGCAATAGACCTGTCCCACATACAAATCAATTTGAGACCAAATGCCCCGACCTTACTGGCCCTATTGGGAGCTAGGGGGGTAAACGAGAACACGGTTGAGTCCCTGACATACAATGGGAGGGGGATATTTTTGTTGTATCCCAAAGAAAAGGGATTTCTTCTCCCAATGGGAGATATTGATATCGACTCTTTTGTGGCGAACATAAGACCAGCTCCCCCAATCAATCATCTATTTGAGAGAAAGACGGTCGATGTATTTGTATCGCAATTCCCGTATGAAATCCCTCTCTCAATTTTCAGAGAGGGATTAGAACAACGCCTGCGAATAAATGTTCTAAATGTCAGGAGGGAAACATACAAAACATGTCCTAATGTAAACACTGGGAAAATAGTAGTTAAAGTAGACTCAAGGGATGTAGCAAGCATGCCCCAATTTTTTAAGGTTTACGGTTTCATAGTAAATACATGGTATGCTGGATGCATACACATAAGAAAATGTGACAATTGCAGTAAGACGGGTCATGATAAATGGAGGTGCCCCCAACAGCCTGTTGGAGGTGCTTCCAATATCGTGAGAGGGCAGGGGTCCCAAAACAGACAACCAAACAACACAATCAACAACAATACTACCACTACTGCTCCCAGCACAACAAACAAGTCACCAAACAAATCATATGCTCATGTCACTGTCTCGGGGTTGACAGATAACAAATCAACAAAACAAAATGAAAGTGACAATGAAAATGAGAATGATGAACTTGTTCTGGAAAATGATCTGAGAATATCGGATGATGAGATGATACCAGACACCCAAAACAACTGGGAGACACCCAGAAGAAGAAAAAAGACAAAAAACACAAGACTCAATAAAGGAATCAAGAGAACAAGAGTGCTGTTTGATGAAGTGAATGAAGTGACGGAAGAAAATCTAGAAGATAAAGTACAAGAAAAAAAACAAGAAGATGACATAGAAAATGAAGAAAAGAAAGTTGAAGAGAACGGAAGAATAAATGATAGTGAGAAGAGAGTAGAAGAAACAAAGAAAAAAGAAAATAACCAAACCAATGAAGATATGGACAATGAAAATGAAAATGAAGAAATTGAAGAACTTGCAACACAGGAAAAAGAAGAAAACAAAACCAATGAAGATATGGACAATGAAAATGAAGAAATTGAAGATTTCGTAACACCGGATGAAGAAAAAGATGTTTCAATGGAAATTGAAGGTTTCACATTAGAATTTGTAGAAAAGGAAACTGAAGAAAACAAAAAGAAAGAAGATCCCAATGGAAATGAAAATGAAAATAATGAAGAAATGTGGAAGGATGTAAATGAAGAAAGAAAAACTAGTGACAAAGACAATATAGATAAGAAATGGAGAGAAGCAATGACCAAATTGAAAGCAAAATCAAAAAGAAAATCAACTATGTCAATTTCACCAGCCATCAGAAAAAAGAAAACTGTTCAAGTTGAAACCCCAAGAACAGCTGCAATCAAGAAAATGTTGAGTGAAATTAACAAAACAGTACCTCCACCCAAACCTACTAGGATGAAACAACTTGACACTACACAACATTCAGATACCATAACACAAAATTATCAATAACAAATATCCCTTACACTACACAAACTGCAGCCCAAACTGCAAATGTCACTTTAAATTTTGAGCATATATGGATGAATATAAAATTCTAAAACTTGCCTCTATAAATGTTAGAGGTTTATCTTTAGATAAAGCTAAAAATTTAATAAAACTTTTAGACAATTTTGATATAGTAGCCTTACAAGAGCTACACAACATCCATACAAAAACTGTAAATTACATTGAAGATACATTAGATGCTTTATTTTTGGTACAAATTAACCCTTCTGAACCTAGTTCAGGAGTAGGTTTCATAATTCTAAATAAAACATTACAAAAAAAACTGGAAATTAATACCAACTCCCAATAACTTAAAAGGTAGATTGATACACATTCTACTGGATAACACAAACTTGATAAATATTTATGCTCCATCAAGTGCGAAATTCAAAAATGTTTTTTATGACAAACTAAATAGCCACGTATCCATGTATGCTCAAGAAGACATAGTGATTTTTGGCGATTTTAATGCATGTATTGAAAAAATAGACAGATCAACTCTAAAAATTAGAAACCAACAAGCTTTGATATTAAATCAATTTATTAAAACTAACAACATTTTAGATGCTTTTAGAATATTACACAAAAATGACATAAAATATACTTTTGAACTGAAAAATACACCTTTTAAGTCAAGAATAGATCACTTTTATGTATCACAAAGAAATAAAGATAATGTAATAAAATGTGAAATTTTGGATCAACTATTTGCAGATCATAAAACAATCTATTTAGAATATAAAACTCAATATTTTAAGAAATGGGGAAAAGGATATTGGAAATTGAATTCTAGTGTACTGAAACTCCAGGAACTACAATATGAAAATAAAAATGAAATAGAATCTTTTTATTTTGAGAACCTAAAATCATGGGATGAATTAAAAGAAAAATTTAAAACAATTTGTCAAAAATATTCAAGACTTCAAAGTAAAAACAACCAAATCTTGGAAAAAGAATGTAAAAGAATTATAGAAAATGAGAATACCACTGAAGATCAGAAATCAAAAAGTAAAGAAATTTTAGATATTCTAAAAAAATATAAAAATAAAGGAGAAAAACAAAGAGCTGGTTTTTGCCATGATATATATGATATAGGAAAAGATATTTATAGAAGAGAGGAATTAAAAAAAGGAAATGAGAAATTAATTACTAAATTAAAAATAAATGACCAAATTACTGAAGATAAAAAAGAAATTATAGATAATATTAAAGAATTTTACACAAAACTATACCAAAGCAAGCATATATCCGAATATAAGATAGATAAATATTTAGAAAATGTAACTCTATCCACTATTACAGAAGAAGACAAAGAAATATGTGATAACTCGATAGGATTATTAGAGATAGAAAAAGCAATTGATAACCTTTCTAAAAATAAAGCACCTGGATTAGATGGACTAACTACAGAATTTTACAAGAAATTTAAAATTCAACTTTTACCACTTCTACAAAACTTATATAACTATATATTTCACTGTGAAATAATGAGTAACTCAATGAGAACAGGCTTGATAACACTCATATACAAGAAAAAAGGAGAAACTACCGATTTAAAAAATTGGAGACCGGTGTCTCTTCTCAACATAGACTACAAAATATTAAGTACTATTTTGGCAAATAGACTGAAAAACACACTAGGTGAAATAACTATGAACAACCAAACCTGTGGAGCACTAGGAAGGCAAATATCTGACAATATTCTTTCTATTAAGACCATAATTGAATATATGGCAACCAACAAATTAGGCGGTGCTTTAATACAATTTGATCAGGAAAAAGCATTTGATAAGATTGAAATAAACTTTATAATTAAAACTCTTGAAAAAAATGGATTTGGCCCAAATTTTATCAAATGGATAAAAAATATTGTATAACCAAATTAAGTCTAAAATACAAATTAATGGGGCACAAACAAACACTTTCCCTATTACAAGATCAGTAAGACAGGGATGCCCAATATCAATGCTACTATATGTGATTGGAATAGAAACACTTAATGTTTCTATCCAGAATGATGATTTGATAAAAGGAATTTCACTTCCAAATATAACGAAACCAACAAAAACTTTCTTACATGCAGATGACTTAACAAATTTTATTACTACTAATAACTCTTATGAAAACTTAATTAAACAATTTAAAAAGTTCAGTAATGCTTCAGGATCTGAACTAAATCAAGAAAAAACAGAGATTTTTATGATTGGAAGTTGGACAAAAGAAAAATATTTAACATTTCCTAAAGAAAAAATTAAAGAACAAATAAAAGTTTTAGGAGTATATTTAGGGAAAAATAACAAAATGAAAAATCTACAGCAAATTCTTAATAAAATTCAAACTCATAAAGACACATGGAACCTGAGGGCCTATAGCTTCATGGGAAAAGCTCATATCACTAAAAACTATCTTTTTAATTCAATTTGGCATGAATTTGACATAATAGATTTTGACATATACCATATTAAAAAAATTGAACAATCAATTTATAATTTTCTGTGGTCAAAGGTACATAAAATATCTAAAACCTCCTTACAGTACAATAAAGAAATGGGAGGAATAAATCTTCCAAACTTAAGATTAAAACAATCCTCTAACTATTTATATAGATTAATGACACTTGATAATCCACCACAATATCCATGGCAGGGTGTTTACATTTACTGGTTTGGCTTGTCTTTACCATATAACAAAAAGATATACTACAATAATAGAATTTTAAAAACTTTAAATCCTCCAACAATCCTAAAAAGACAGATTACAAATCTAAAGAGATATAAAAAAAGACAGATATCAAATATCTTTAGATTTGTAATCTGTCTTTTTGTATATCTAAAGAGATATACAAAAAGACAGATTACAAATCTAAAGAGATAAAAATACTCACAATTAATATGGAAATCATCCAAAAAGTTAGAAATATATGATATACTCAAAAAACTTATGTTACCTAAACATAAGATTGAAATAAAAATACCTAATTTGAATTGGACAATCATTTGGAGAAAGTGGTCTCAAATAAAAACTTTTTATAAATCTAATTCAATTTTTAACTACCTACATGATATTTGGTGGACAAGTGAAATTGCTTTTAAAAGAAAACTAATCCCTAAAATTTTAAAATGTACATTATGTAACAACTTCCAAGATAGTAAATTCCATTTAATACTACAATGTAATGTGTTTAAGAATGAAAGAGAGAAAATTATAAATAAAATAAAAAGTATAAATGGTAGATTTGAAAACAATGACTTGCTATATACTAACAACATTAATGATAAAAACTTTATCAAGATGTTGCAAATTATATAACACAAATAATAAGGAAAAGGAATAAAGTTCTAGAAAATATATAATATTAATAATTTGATATTACTTGTTATGGGCAGTGGGCTACAAAAGACACTGGATAGCCAATTGGCTAGTTGTATAACACCAGATGTGGTACTTTCTGAATTTGATAAATTATAAGAATTGATATCCCAGAATAAAAGTAAATAATATTTCAAACGCAAATGAAAATTTTTTTTTTCTTCTTTCTATCCAAACTCAACAAATACTTGTATTGAATAATTAGGAGTTTTACAGTTTAACCCAATTCTATAAAGTGATTTGACCTATACATGATACTAACATGCCTGGATCGACAAAATACCATGTGACTGAAGTAGTAGTAAAATCACGTGATCTACTATAAACAGAAACTACTATGAACTGTAAAAATTAACAACAACTTCGACAGATTAGAAAGAAAAATACTAAACTAGTCTGTTGAGAAAATTAAAAACACTTTTTGAACTAACCATCGCCTTCCCCTCCAACTAAGGTGAACACCGTGAACAGTTCTGACATACTGAGAAATTTCATTGGTAATGAATCGATATATTGTCCAATGGTAAGTCCTGGACAAGAAGGCTCCAATAAGAACATGATTTATACCTCGATGGATATAAACTTGAACCAATCTCTTGAGATTCTCTATAAGCTCAGAAGGGGATAAATATCCGACCTCATTCTCCCCTATTTGAATACAAATGGCGTCTGGGAAAGGGCCAGGCAAAAATCCATCTAAGCTCCAGGAATTCCGTAATATGATACAGTTAATCCAGAGGGTATCCGACATGAACCCAAAAGAAAACGATCAGAACTTAATCTGGCAATAATACTATTACCAACAAACAAGAGATGCATGTTGTCAACTGAGACTGAATGCTAAACACCACTAATATATGCCAAACTTATGCTGCCACCTACAGAGTAGATGTGGAGTTGTGGAGAAATTTACTTTTTATTCCTTCTTCTCTCTATCACTATTTTAATTATATCCACATAATGAACAAGAAAATCACTCATTAGTTTACTATAAACTAATTCAAAATTCACGTCAATAACTAAATTTCCAAAATATGGAGAAAAAAAATTAATAATTACTTATATATTCTAATTACAAAGTGAGTAATGTGTTACTCCAAAAAACAGTCTTATCTAGACTAAGTGATCAAAGGGAAACAACTGTGAGAACTGGACGACCTAATTGAACGATAAAACAAAACGCTTCTAGACATAACAATTTTGGCTATGCCACTGCATATAAAAAGAAATAATAGAGAACACATAAAGATAAATTATTTAAATAAATTACACCATTGGACCTAAAGTTGATTCTAAATATTAATTTTATTTTCTTTTTTATACAAAAAAAAATTAAAAAAAATAAAATAAAGATTCAAAATTTCACAAAAATATTTATTTAGAATTTCAACTCAAAATATATGATTTAGATAGTGCTGTCCATACAACAACATATTACAACAAACAGACTAAAAACACAAAAGGCATACACAATGGACAAATGACTCTGGCAAAGTCAACTAGGAAATAATAAATATTTCATTTTATTAAGAAAAGGAAAGGAAATCGGCCCTGGAACTTAATAGTTCTAAGAGATGAGAGTACGATCCTAAGTTCGGGAATCAGATTGTAAAGAAATCAATATTCATCACAGCACAAGTGGAGAATATATGTCATAGGTCAACTCTGACTTGTGATAGAAAGTAATATCAGTCTGATTCTCTTAGTGAGTTAATGAGACTTATTATTATTTGGTGAACAGAGCAAAGATTAACCGTCAGAAATTTTTTAAAATAAATATCTAATAAAAGTATATACAATAATATATACATTACTTAATACACTCATGGGATGGACAAGGAAAACATTACACCATCGTAAGACACTTTTGGCATAGAGACGGTGTCCCTCAATCAACTTGAACCAGCTTGTGCTGGGGAGAGAAACGAGGGTCAACACCAGGAAAAAGCAGAAGACAGATAGGAAAAGGACTCGTGGAATTTGATATCCAGAATAAGGAGAGAAAATGAGAGAGGTAATTGTTTAAAGGAAAAAGATTGATTGTATGAAATTTAGAAACGAAATTTGGAACTTAGATTTTAAAGTATAAGTTCTCATGAGCAGACGAAATTTCTACACCCGAATTTCAGAACCCAAAGTAGGATTCTGAAATTCAGATCTTATAACTTTAAAAGAACATAAGATGCCCACTAAATAATTTTTAACACTCGGACTTGGTTTTAGTAATTTATGAAGTGTTTTAGATAATCGAGATATGACCACTATGGGTCTTTTTATTGATGTATTTCACGACGTAAAATTTGAATATGTAATCTGGTAAAAGGATGTAATTTGTCTAACAAATGAGAAATGATTGAATAAATATGTCCTGAATTTTTAATCTTTCTATATTGTTTTTTTTATCTCTAATGCTAGAGTCAGACGAACCCTTGTAGCTTCAGGGTCTGAAAATGATAGTTTAAACCCCGGAATGATTTTCCAGACCCCTTGAGGTTACAGATTTGGTGTCAGATTTGGTGTCAGAAGTGGGATCAAAATGATCTAATTAAAAAAAAAAAAAATAATAAAAAAAAAAAAATATAACACCATAAATCAGTTCTTAAATTTTATTAACAAAATCTTATCTTCTTGAAAGTCTGGTAGAATCGATCTTCCTGACTCCAGCAATAGTAGATAAAATATATACAAACAGTTTCAAAATGGAGGAAAATGATCATTTGTTACGTTTGGAAGATATATGAGATCTGAAACAGGAAATGAAACTGAAATTGTGACAAGTGAAATTGATGAGAACAGTGATGGAATAAGATCAAGGGATTCAAGTCCCTATGGCTATGGTAAACTGGAGAGTAATTTAGAAAAACAAATGACAAGTTTAGCTACAGAAGTGAAAGATACAGTGCTCAACCTAGCAGATCACATGAAATCTACATTTGAACATTTTGAATCAAAATTGCTAAATTTACAGAAAAAGTTACATTTGATTGAAAATAGAAATGAAAATTCCAGATCTAGAGAAATAGAAAACCCCAGCTTTCAGAGTAACAGTGAAATCAGAAGTAGTAGAGAAAACACACATGCTCATCAGAAAATTGGAAACAATAAACAGTCTAGAATGAAACCTCAGCTATATGATGGTCAGACTGACATAGATGAATATTTAACTCAATTTACTATTATTGCTGAACTTAATGACTGGGATTATCATTCAAAGTCATTGTATTTAGCTAGCAGTCTCACTGGTACTGCTCGCTCCTTGCTTAATGAAATTGAACCTGAACAAAGGAAAGATTACTACCATCTCGTAAAAGTGTTAAAATCCAGATTTGGTACTCTAAATAAAGCTGAAATATACAGAACTCAACTTAAATCTCGAGTTCGCGAAAAAGGATAATCAATTTCTGAATTGGCACAAAACATCAAGAAACTGACTAGACAGGCATATCCTGATGCAACTGGTGAAATTATTGAAATTTTAGCTCTAGATTATTTTATTGATGCCTTGCTAGACTCTGAAACCAGACTAAGACTAAGAGAATGTGGGTCAAAAACACTAAATGAGGCTGAAACCATAGCTGTTAAGATGGAAGCTCACAAACTAGCTGATAAACAGAGACAGAAAAATGTGAACTCCCCGTCTGAAATAGAAACTGTACCTAACGAAGGAAAGCTAGATAAAATTGTACAAAGACTCGAACAGTTGTCTGATAAAGTAGAAAAATTGCAGTCAGAAACAGAAAAGAATGTGTACAAAAACTGGAACAGAAAACAAGTAGATAGAAAGGACAATGTTAGAAGAAATGTTTGCTAAAGAGATTACAATGGGAAATGGTTTCAGAACTTTTCAAAAAGTACTGACAGAAAACAAATTCTTGAACAGAGAGATAGAAATCAAAATCAAAGGTACAAGCCAAACTATAGTTTTAGAAACAAATGGGAAAATAATGACAGACAGACCAGAAGTCAGGGAAACATGAATGGGTCAAGCTTGGGGACCGAAGCGCGACTGTAAAGAACGAATGGTCCAAATTGATCAAACTAAACAATCTAGGAACTGATACAGGATATTTTGTAAATGTTAAAATAAATGGAAATTGCATTTCTTTGTTGTGTGACACTGGAGCAAATGTTACAATTCTAAGTAGTAGGGTAGTAAAATCTTGGTCAGAAAACTCACAACCAGTGGTGAATCCTGTAAAAAGTATGCTTTTAACTGTAACAGGCGAAAGCCAACCCTTTGATGGCAAAGCAGAGGTAGACATTATGTTGGGGACTCATACTTTCACACATGAAGTATTGTTAGCAGACATACAACAAGATGGCATACTTGGTATTGATTTCTTAAAGAAACACCAGTGTGACCCTATTATTAGTACAGGTTATTTAAATGTAAAAGGTGAAAAAGTACCATGCTATATGAAGTCAGATGAAAAGAAAACTGTGTGCTGTAGAATCGCTTTAACTGAAAATGTTGTGATATTGCCTAAATCTGAAGTAATTGTAAATGGCAGACCAATTGACCTGTATGATAAAGACACAATGGGCTTAACTGAACCATTCTCAAAATTTGTGGAGAAAACTGGTCTACTAGTAGCAAAAGTTTTAGTACATCCTAAAAATGGATACATTCCTCTCAGAATAGCAAATTTAGGAGAAAAACCAGTTCAATTGTATAAAAATACTGTTACTGCAGAATTGCAACCAGTACAAGTTGTACACAGTACATCTGTTGGTACAATAAACCAAAAAGGAGGTAGTGTTCAACAATTACCAGAACATGTAACAGAAATGTTTGTAAGATCTTCAAAAAATCTGGATAAAGAACAAACAGAACAGTTAAAACAATTTTTGATGAAACATCAGAGTATCTTTTCTGCATCATCAAGTGATATAGGTCATTCGACCTTGATAAAACATCAAATTGACACAAGAGATGCAAAACCTGTTAAAAAGTATCCGTACCGAATACCACTTGCTAAAAGACAAGTTGCAGACAATGAAATTAAAAAGATGGCAGAAGATGGAATAATAGAAAAATGTCCACAAAGCCCTTGGAATGCTCCCATTGTAATGGTGACCAAATCTGATGGTTCTGTAAGGTTCTGTTGTGATTTTCGAGGATTGAATGATGTTACTGTCAAAGATTCTCAACCATTGCCTAGAATAGATGATAGTTTAGATGCTTTAGCAGGATCAAAATGGTGGTCTTGTCTGGACATGAAATCAGGTTATTGGCAAGTAGAAATTGATGAAAAAGATAGACATAAAACTGCATTCTCCATACCAGGAGGGGAACAATGGCAATGGCGAAGATTAGCATTTGGTCTCTGCAATGCACCTGCAACTTTTACTCGTCTTGTCCAGATGGCATTTTCAGGTCTCTTGTGGAAAATGGTCATTTTGTACCTTGATAATATCATCTGCTATTCAAAAACCTTTGAAGAACACTTCACCAATTTGGAAATAGTTTTTCAAAGATTGAAAAATGCCAATTTGAAATTGAATCCGAAGAAATGCAATTCGTTTCAAAAAGAGGTCACATTTTTAGGTCATACTATAAGTGAATCTGGTGTAGGCACAAGCACAGATAAAATCACAGCAGTAAGAGACTGGCCAACCCCTAAAATGTAAAAGAAGCTAGAAGCTTCATTTCTTTGGCAAGTTATTACAGATCGTATGTGTATCAGTTTGCAACTTTGGCCAAACCTATACATGAATTGTCTGAAAAGGGTAGAAAATATGTATGGACTGAGAAATGTGAGCAGTCCTTCAAGGACATAAAACATGCACTCATAAATGCACCAATCTTGGCATTCCCTACTGAAAATGATGTATTTATTTTAGATTGTGATGCCTCAAATGTTGGTCAAGGAGCAGTACTCTCCCAAATCCAAAATGGAAAAGAGAAAGTAATTAGCTACTTTAGTAAATGTTTCTCAAAAACTGAAAGAAAATATTGTGTCACAAGACGTGAACTTCTTGCAGAGGTAAATGCAGTCAAACACTTTCATCACTATCTCTATGGAAAGAAGTTTACAGTGAGGACTGATCATGGCAGTCTGAAATGGCTGATAAATTTCAAAATGGTAGAAGGTCAGTTAGCTAGGTGGTTGACTTTTCTGGCTACCTTTGATTTTGAGATTATACACAGAGCTGGTAGATTACACTCTAATGCAGATGCTTTATCAAGGCGTCCATGTGTAGAAATGAACTGTACCTATTGTGAAAGAGTTGAAAATAATGCTGAAAGTGAATCAGATAAAGAACTGGTAGCTTGTATTTCTAAGCTCCCAAATCAAATAGATTCTGTGTCTATTCCATCCCATGTAAATTTAAAGAACAAGGAGATAAATATAGAGTTATATAAAAATGGTATTTTCATATCACTCATCACAATATTTTTACTATGCCTATTCCCCATAGAACCAATATATATTATTTGCTTCATTCTGACTATGTGTTCTGTGGTATTTGGATATTCTTTTAATGACAATACTCTAGTGAGAAATCTGTCAGAGATTCTACATGGTGAAAAACCAAGAGTATTGAGTGAAAATTGTAATTACATGGAGGGTGAAAGTGATAAACTCTGTTATGTTACAAAAGAGGTTAGGAAGAAACTCCCATCTCCTGACAGTAGCATAATTACAGAGACAAATAGTAATTATCAGTCCAAAGATGACATGGACAACTTGGATATGTCCAAATTACCCTATTTACAAAATTATGATACAGTTCTGAAAGTGGTAAAGGGGATGGTGACAAGTAAAAAGAAATATGAATGGTCAGATATTTCACAGTACTGTCATGAAATAAAATACTACTGGAAACAAGTTGATTCCTTTGTAGTAGAAAATGATATCCTGTATAGGAAATGGGAAAGTGATGAAGGAATGACAGTCACCATGAAAATTGTTGTCCCAGAAAGCTTAAAATGTTGTATACTTACACAGTTACATAACAGTGTCACAGCTGCACACTTAGGAGTTGCAAAGACTCTGCAGGAAGTGCGACAGAGATTTTTTTGGTATGGGCTGAATAAAGATGTTGAAAATTGGTGCAAGAAATGTGATGTGTGTGCCAGTAGAAAATCTTCCCTTAGAAAACCAAAAGCACCCATGAAAACCTACAATGTAGGTGCTCTTATGGAAAGGGTGGCTATTGATTTTATTGGTCCACTTCCCAGGACCAAACAGGGAAATAAATACATAATGGTCATAGGTGACTATTTTACCAAATGGACAGAGGCATACCCTGTAGAAAAGATTGATGCTAAAACCACAGCAAAAGAACTGATTGATAATTTTATCACAAGATTTGGAATTCCTCTTCTTATTCACACTGATCAAGGTAAAAACTTTGAATCAGAACTTTTTAAAGAGATCTGTATAATATTAGGAATTGAGAAAACACGAACTTCTATTGCCAGACCTCAAAGTGATGGCATGATAGAGAGAGCTAACATAACTATTTATAACATGCTTTCAGCATTTGTGTCTTCACATCAAGATAATTGGGATGAAATTTTACCTTTGGTCATGATGGCGTACAGATCATCTGTACATGAATCAACTGGAATAACTCCCAGCATGATGACATTTGGTAGAGAAATAGTTCTTCCCATTGACATGGTACTTGGAAAACCTGAAATAAATGAGACTGATAATGAACAAAGATACAGAACAGAGTATGCAAATAATCTTGAATATAAGATTAAAAATGTACACGAGTTTGCAAGAAAAAGAATGAATTTCTCCAGCAAATGTATGAAAAGAAACTATGACACAAAAATAAATTTTGATAAATATAAAGAAGGTGATGCTGTTTGGTATTACAATCCAATCAGAAAAATTGGGTTAAGTAAAAAATTACAACGACCATGGAAAGGTCCCTATCAAATCTTGAAGAAAGTTAATGATGTATTGTATAGAATAAAAGGAGGGCCTAAGCAAAAACCGAAAGTGGTCCACCATGACAAATTAAGGCTATATGAAGGTGCAAATATACCTCAATGGTTTACCAAACTATAATTATTATGGTCATTTTAGCACTTAAACATTATTCTTTGTAAATAATTTTTTTTTTCCATACAGATAATATCCTACCAGTGTGGTATTTGTGAGGACTTGACATTTCAACTCAAGTCACGATGCATAACACATCTGAGGGAACAGCATTCTGGAGTGGCCTATAAATGCAATAAATGTTTAAAAATATTCAGGCGGAATGACAACCCCCATAATTGTAGGGCTCAAAAAGAAGATTTTTATCTATTTTCACACTCAACGGGTTTAAAAAGGGAAGAAGCTGAAGCTGAGTTAGGACGTTTCATGGAGAATGCCATTGAGAAATTAATAAAAGAAATTCGCATCCCACAAGGCTCAACCAGTAGCCAATATGAAAGAAAAAGAATGCTACCTATGCCTGTTTTTGCAGGAAAGATCAGGAACAACAGCATTTCACCCTCTAGAAAATCTCTATCTTCCATATCCTCAATAACATCATCAAGTTCGTCACTGGATAATTGGACATCATCCTCTGACAATGAAAAATTTTTTACGAGAAATTGGTGAGAAAGTGGAGTTAAAAAGAAAACAACAACAGATGCAAGAAATACCATTTGAAGAGTTAGAAGAACCGGATATATACCTGGAAGAACTATTCAGGAATTTAACCAATATATGCCATACCAAAACCGGAAAAGCAAAAACAGATGAGAAAGAAAAATCATTTGGGAAGAGGGAAATTGTAAACCTAGAAAAGAAAAAAGGAGAAATGGTAGAACAAAAATTAACAGAAACTGAGGATGAAGGAGCAAAGAAAGCACAAGGAAATAAAGAGAATGAAAAGTGTGAAAATGGAAAAACAAGTAGAAATGTACAAGGTTTAATATCAAATAAAGAAAAAGATAAGGCACCATTAAGGGGAGAAATTCGAGAAATGGAGAAAGAGAATATCAAATTAATGCAAAACAAGAAAGAAAAAGAGAAAGGCTTAGAACAATGTCCAGAAAAAAACAAAAAATGAAAAATCTGGTATACACAAGGAAGAAAGAAATGGGCAGAAACTAATACAAAAGAAAGAGAAAGGAAAAGAAAATGGAACAGAAAAGATACTAGAAAGGGTATCAAACGAGAAAGTGAAGAAAGAAAAAGCAGAGAAAAAGGAGAAAACAACTCCAAGTATAGAAAAAGAGAAATTGAAAAACAATGAAATCGGTCCAAGTTCCACAATATCAAAAGAGAATAATGACAACTCTGATTTGATGAACTTAAATGTGGGGGGAACAGTATTTTTAACAACAAGAACAACTCTAAACAAAATTGAAAATACAAAATTAGCAGATATAAACACTGGGAAAGGGGGAAATCAGAATCCAATATTTTTTTATAGAGATCCAACTCATTTTAGGGTAATCTTAAATTATATGAGAGATGCACCAGAATTCCCAATAGGTCTACTCCCAAAAGGGACTCAAGAATTATTTGAGATGCTATTAGAGGCAAGATTTTATAACATTAAGGGACTGATCCAGTTGGTGGAGAAAAGATCAGAAAACTTAAGGGGATAGACTCTTATTCTCTATAGGAACTTTGAACAGTTACAGTTATCTTAATTCAAATGTCCAATGAATTTTAGTAATATTTTAAATAGTTGAAAATATAGTATTTGCATGAATAATATTTATTTTAAGTGTCTGGTTAGTCATATTACTTTCTGCATATTCAAGTCCCAGTAAGAATCAAGTAGATTAGAATCTTATCAGATCTTATGCAGTCATGGAGTGTATAGTTATGAAAACGTATATTGAGAACAGTTTTTGATACTGATTGTGAATTAATGATTGATGTATAATGTTTTCAATGAAGTGAGTATTGCTTGGAAAATGATAACATGAAAACAGATATTATAATGATAATGAATCACATGCTTGAAACTGAAACTGTTTATGAAACTGATGTTGAAAATTTGAAAACTGGTTCCTGTTTTGGATTTGCTTTTTGAACTGTCTAGTGTGGATATTCATCAAGAATTTCTTCTTCCTGGGATCAATATTCTAAATGTGACATTCATAACTTTTCGGAAGGACAGCAATGGATACAGGGATTGAGCAACTTCAAGTGGATACAAGTGATTCAAGAACTATGAACTTCTGATATAAGTGTTACTTTAAATAGAACTCTTATTTATTAAGTTATAATATTGTCATTACAGATGACAATATTTATTGTGTATATGTGTATTTAAATTCTTTCATGTAGGTAAGCATGAAATATTGTATCAATAATATATGTTAAGAAAATATTGAATAATTTCAGTATAAACAAAAATGGTGTCTCTAAATATGTATATAAATAATATTTCATATTATTGTTATAAGTGATAATATGCTGTTAAATTCAACTCAAAGTTCTTTTAACTTATTGCATTTGAAATGATTGTTGCTGGATATGTCATGTACAATTGTTGAGAGAGAGAGAGAGAGAGAGAGAGAGAGAGAGAGAGAGAGAGAGAGAGAGAGAGAGAGAGAGATTATTGTCATGTACAAGGCACGAACTGTTCAGCTCTGTTTTCACATATTGTATTTTGATTGTTCAATATTAAGCGGCTTAGCCTTGTGTAATGTAATGTAAATATAAAGTTTTATTAGAGTCAAATACAGATAAAATTGATATTGCACGAAATCTCGTATTTGTTTGCAAAATGAACATGTTGGTAACGTGCATTTCGAGCTTAACTTACCGTATTTCCAAAAACTTTGCTTTCTTGTAATCGCTGAATTGGGGACCAATTCTTAGAAGGTGGGGGTAGTGCTATGCCGTTACTTCATGTATCTTTCGATCAGCTGATTCTAGCGACTGCACGTGGTTGTGGTCGAGCGTAGCCATTTTGAGATGTCCCCTTGTATATCGATATGCTCGTTACCCATTCGCGTATTTTGTACAACAATACAATATTTTAATATTAAAGTACCTGCATAAACATTCGAAGATGAAAATAATATATTCCAATAGATTTGTCAAGACTGATTATATCGTATTACATTATGTTAAATTAGGAGAATTCAAACACGGAGTTGTGTGTACTTCTGTCGTGACGTCATGTCCCGTCAGCATGGTCGATTTGGATTGGCTGATCGATTGCAATACCCACCAATCCATGCTTTGTTTACCAGAATGTTTACACGTGCTAAACTTGTATATAAGGAGCGTCGCTGCTCCAAATCGGGACCAGATAGGGTTAGGGCAGATAGGGGTAGAAAAGGAAAAAAACATAAAACAAAAACATCATAAAACAATCTATTTAGAATATAAAACTCAATATTTTAAGAAATGGGGAAAAGGATATTGGAAATTGAATTCTAGTGTACTGAAACTCCAGGAACTACAATTTGAAATAAAAAATGAAATAGAATCTTTTTATTTTGAGAACCTAAAATCATGGGATGAAATGAAAGAAAAATTTAAAACAATTTGTCAAAAATATTCAAGACTTCAAAGTAAAAACAACCAAATCTTGGAAAAAGAATGTAAAAGAATTATAGAAAATGAGAATACCACTGAAGATCAGAAATCAAAAAGTAAAGAAATTTTAGATATTCTAAAAAAATATAAAAATAAAGGAGAAAAACAAAGAGCTGGTTTTTACCATGATATATATGATATAGGAAAAGATATTTATAGAAGAGAGGAATTAAAAAAAGGAAATGAGAAATTAATTACTAAATTAAAAATAAATGACCAAATTACTGAAGATAAAAAAGAAATTATAGATAATATTAAAGAATTTTACACAAAACTATACCAAAGCAAGCATATATCCGAATATAAGATAGATAAATATTTAGAAAATGTAACTCTATCCACTATTACAGAAGAAGACAAAGAAATATGTGATAACTCGATAGGATTATTAGAGATAGAAAAAGCAATTGATAACCTTTCTAAAAATAAAGCACCTGGATTAGATGGACTAACTACAGAATTTTACAAGAAATTTAAAATTCAACTTTTACCACTTCTACAAAACTTATATAACTATATATTTCACTGTGAAATAATGAGTAACTCAATGAGAACAGGCTTGATAACACTCATATACAAGAAAAAAGGAGAAACTACCGATTTAAAAAATTGGAGACCGGTGTCTCTTCTCAACATAGACTACAAAATATTAAGTACTATTTTGGCAAATAGACTGAAAAACACACTAGGTGAAATAACTATGAACAACCAAACCTGTGGAGCACTAGGAAGGCAAATATCTGACAATATTCTTTCTATTAAGACCATAATTGAATATATGGCAACCAACAAATTAGGCGGTGCTTTAATACAATTTGATCAGGAAAAAGCATTTGATAAGATTGAAATAAACTTTATAATTAAAACTCTTGAAAAAAATGGATTTGGCCCAAATTTTATCAAATGGATAAAAAATATTGTATAACCAAATTAAGTCTAAAATACAAATTAATGGGGCACAAACAAACACTTTCCCTATTACAAGATCAGTAAGACAGGGATGCCCAATATCAATGCTACTATATGTGATTGGAATATAAACACTTAATGTTTCTATCCAGAATGATGATTTGATAAAAGGAATTTCACTTCCAAATATAACGAAACCAACAAAAACTTTCTTACATGCAGATGACTTAACAAATTTTATTACTACTAATAACTCTTATGAAAACTTAATTAAACAATTTAAAAAGTTCAGTAATGCTTCAGGATCTGAACTAAATCAAGAAAAAACAGAGATTTTTATGATTGGAAGTTGGACAAAAGAAAAATATTTAACATTTCCTAAAGAAAAAATTAAAGAACAAATAAAAGTTTTAGGAGTATATTTAGGGAAAAATAACAAAATGAAAAATCTACAGCAAATTCTTAATAAAATTCAAACTCATAAAGACACATGGAACCTGAGGGCCTATAGCTTCATGGGAAAAGCTCATATCACTAAAAACTATCTTTTTAATTCAATTTGGCATGAATTTGACATAATAGATTTTGACATATACCATATTAAAAAAATTGAACAATCAATTTATAATTTTCTGTGGTCAAAGGTACATAAAATATCTAAAACCTCCTTACAGTACAATAAAGAAATGGGAGGAATAAATCTTCCAAACTTAAGATTAAAACAATCCTCTAACTATTTATATAGATTAATGACACTTGATAATCCACCACAATATCCATGGCAGGGTGTTTACATTTACTGGTTTGGCTTGTCTTTACCATATAACAAAAAGATATACTACAATAATAGAATTTTAAAAACTTTAAATCCTCAAACAATCCTAAAAAGACAGATTACAAATCTAAAGAGATATAAATACTCACAATTAATATGGAAATCATCCAAAAAGTTAGAAATATATGATATACTCAAAAAACTTATGTTACCTAAACATAAGATTGAAATAAAAATACCTAATTTGAATTGGACAATCATTTGGAGAAAGTGGTCTCAAATAAAAACTTTTTATAAATCTAATTCAATTTTTAACTACCTACATGATATTTGGTGGACAAGTGAAATTGCTTTTAAAAGAAAACTAATCCCTAAAATTTTAAAATGTACATTATGTAACAACTTCCAAGATAGTAAATTCCATTTAATACTACAATGCAATGTTTTTAAGAATGAAAGAGAGAAAATTATAAATAAAATAAAAAGTATAAATGGTAGATTTGAAAACAATGACTTGGTATATACTAACAACATTAATGATAAAAAAAACTTTATCAAGATGTTGTAAATTATATAACACAAATAATAAGGAAAAGGAATAAAGTTCTAGAAAATATATAATATTAATAATTTGATATTACTTGTTATGGGCAGTGGGCTACAAAAGACACTGAATAGCCAATTGGCTAGTTGTATAACACCAGATGTGGTACTTTCTGAATTTGATAAATTATAAGAATTGATATCCCAGAATAAAAGTAAATAATATTTCAAACGCAAATGACAATGTTCTATTTCTTCTTTCTATCCAAACTCCACAAATACTTGTATTGAATAATTAGGAGTTTTACAGTTTAACCCAATTCTATAAAGTGATTTGACCTATACATGATACTAACATGCCTGGATCGACAAAATACCACGTGACTGAAGTAGTAGTAAAATCACGTGATCTACTATAAACAGAAACTACTATGAACTGTAAAAATTAACAACAACTTCGACAGATTAGAAAGAAAAATACTAAACTAGTCTGTTGAGAAAATTAAAAACACTTTTTGAACTAACCATCGCCTTCCCCTCCAACTAAGGTGAACACCGTGAACAGTTCTGACATACTGAGAAATTTCATTGGTAATGAATCGATATATTGTCCAATGGTAAGTCCTGGACAAGAAGGCTCCAATAAGAACATGATTTATACCTCGATGGATATAAACTTGAACCAATCTCTTGAGATTCTCTATAAGCTCAGAAGAGGATAAATATCCGACCTCATTCTCCCCTATTTGAATACAAATGGCGTCTGGGAAAGGGCCAGGCAAAAATCCATCTAAGCTCCAGGAATTCCGTAATATGATACAGTTAATCCAGAGGGTATCCGACATGAACCCAAAAGAAAACGATCAGAACTTAATCTGGCAATAATACTATGACCAACAAACAAGAGATGCATGTTGTCAACTGAGACTGAATGCTAAACACCACTAATATATGCAAAACTTATGCTGCCACCTACAGAGTAGATGTGGAGTTGTGGAGAACTTTACTTTTTATTCCTTCTTCTCTCTATCACTATTTTAATTATATCCACACAATGAACAAGAAAATCACTCATTAGTTTACTATAAACTAATTCAAAATTCACGTCAATAACTAAATTTCCAAAATCTGGAGAAAAAAATAATAATTACTTATATATTCTAATTACAAAGTGAGTAATGTGTTACTCCCAAAAACAGTCTTATCTAGACTAAGTGATCAAAGGGAAACAACTGTGAGAACTGGACGACCTAATTGAACGATAAAACAAACGCTTCTAGACATAACAATTTTGGCTATGCCACTGCATATAAAAAGAAATAATTGAGAACACATAAAGATAAATTATTTAAATAAATTACACCATTGGACCTAAAGTTGATTCTAAATATTAATTTTATTTTCTTTTTTATACAAAAAAAAATTAAAAAAAATAAAATAAAGATTCAAAATTTCACAAAAATATTTATTTAGAATTTCAACTCAAAATATATGATTTAGATAGTGCTGTCCATACAACAACATATTACAACAAACAGACTAAAAACACAAAAGGCATACACAATGGACAAATGACTCTGGCAAAGTCAACTAGGAAATAATAAATATTTCATTTTATTAAGAAAAGGAAAGGAAATCGGCCCTGGAACTTAATAGTTCTAAGAGATGAGAGTACGATCCTAAGTTCGGGAATCAGATTGTAAAGAAATCAATATTCATCACAGCACAAGTGGAGAATATATGTCATAGGTCAACTCTGACTTGTGATAGAAAGTAATATCAGTCTGATTCTCTTAGTGGGTTAATGAGACTTATTATTATTTGGTGAACAGAGCAAAGATTAACCGTCAGAAAATTTTTAAAATAAATATCTAATAAAAGTATATACAATAATATATACATTACTTAATACACTCATGGGATGGACAAGGAAAACATTACACCAACGTAAGACACTTTTGGCATAGAGACAGTGTCCCTCAATCAACTTGAACCAGCTTGTGCTGGGGAGAGAAACGAGGGTCAACACCAAGGAAAAAGGTAGAAGACAGATAGGAAAAGGACTCGTGGAATTTGATATCCAGAATAAGGAGAGAAAATGAGAGAGGTAATTGTTTAAAGGAAAAAGATTTATTGTATGAAAATTTAGAAACGAAATTTGGAACTTAGATTTTAAAGTACAAATTCTCATAAGCAGACGAAATTTCTACACCCGAATTTCAGAACCCAAAGTAAGATTCTGAAATTCATTTCTTATAACTTTAAAAGAACATAAGATGCCCACTAAATAATTTTTAACACTCGGACTTGGTTTTAGTAATTTATGAAATGTTTTAGATAATCGAGATATGTCCACTATGGTTCTATTTACTGATATATTTCACTACGTATGTAATCTGGTAAAAGGATGTAATTTGCTTTAACAAATGAGAAATGATTAAATAAATATGTCCTGAATTTTTAATCTTTCTATATTGTTGTTTTATCTCTAATGTTAGAGTCAGACGAACCCTTGTAGCTTCAGGGTCTGAAAGTGACAGCTTAAATCCCGGAATAATCTTCCAGACCCCTTGAGGTTACAATATATATTATATATATATATATATATATATATATCTATATCTATATCTATATATATATATATATATATATATATATATATATATATATATATATATATATATATATATATATATTATATTAGAACTTTCATACTATCTCTTGTGGATGATTTTAACACAACCTGAACAGTGTATACGCAATGTGGCTATATATTATTTCATTATTATTTTCTAACAGCTTTTACGAAAGGCATATTGTCATCATTATAAGCATTTCAGTAGCGCTTACACCATATATGAGCACAAGAAATCTAGATGATAAACATTCCCTAATTCATCGACATTGCCTTTGTAACGGGTCTTTAGCATAACGTCTCTTCATTACAAAGATGGCAGCCAAATAAACAACGAATGCTATCAGAAGTATCCCTCCTACCACTCCAAGGCCATTGAAAATTTTATTTCCCTCGTTGAAAAAAAATGAACGAAGGTTTAATGAAAGTCATTCATAACCGCTGTACGCATTAGACTTCGTGAGTATACCATAAAAAATATAGACTGGGTTTTCTTCAAGTACTTTTCACTTAATAACCATATGTCTTGAACAAGAATCCTTTAAGTCATTAGTCATATACGTCACACAGAGTCTGAGTGAAATAAATTCTTATCTTATTGAATGCATATAATATAAAATAATATTTATAAATAAGTGTAGTTTGAATTGTGTGGAATGTTTGTTATAAACCAGGCACATAAATTAGATGATGTGAACTGAAAATCATTCCAACTGTTTTTTTTTCTTCATTATTAATGTGGAAATGTGTAATGCTAGTTAATCTTTTGATCAAAGTTTATTCTCATTCTTTCCTACCTATCTGTCTTACACATTTGCTACCTTTAATAACGAGAAGTGTTTGGTTATTTTGTAAATCTTGTACATTAATGTTACAGCTATCGTCATTTTATGATTCAAATGGCTGTTATCTTTATTTAAAGATTGCTAAGCATAACGTCTGTTTTTTTGTGCTCAAATCCATCAAGGGGTGATCTGGTTTCGTAATGCGCGGTTTTAAAGTTTAATTGGGACAACACATTACGATAAGTTTTATATTTTCTATGCTAAATATCACAAATCAGAGCAAAACATTAATGGTAAACCGCTGACATCATGCGGGATTCAGTTAGATATATGATACTTCAGTCTTTAAAACGGTAAGTCTTGCTTGCCAATAAGTCTGAATAAGAAATGAAACAACCATTAACTTGCTATGGATATATCGCATCTCGTGGGTGGAATACTTTAGCTTTGTCAGGAGTGAAAAAGTCCAGAGTACAAATACTTATGTATTTCATCCACTCAATGAAATATTTCCGCTATTTACTCGTTTTAAGTAAATACTCTCTTTATTAATTGGATAACGTTGACTGTACATCTACCTGATCTAAATGTTACAGTTATGTCCTAAAATGTGTTCATATGTCTAAAGAAAATCTTCACTTGTGAGATATGTTCAAAAACGAAGAACGAATGATCAGTGCATTGTTGAATGCCTTTTCTAGATTATTCATCTTGTGTAATTTCGATAATTGAAAAATAACTCACTTATAATTGAAAGTTTGTGTGTTCATATAACTCGTTACATTTCTTATAATAACACATACCGGAACACCATGATAAAAATATTAAACAAATATTGCTGTTAACTTTCTTACAAGATCACACTGAAAACAGATAATATTAGTTGAGCAAAGTTATGTATAATTTATCCCAGGCAACAGAGATACATTAGCAGATTCCAGGATGTGCTTTGAATACCCCACACAGCTGTATAACGGATGGCCAACTAGAAGAGGTGCTTGAATTAACGGCGATGTTACAGAGTATGATAGGGCTTACCATTAAGATCACATGCAGATGATGTTAAACTTCAAAACTTCAGTCAATTATAAAGATACCAATATATATATATATATATATATATATATATATATATATATATATATATATATATATATATATATATATATATATATATATATATAACTCTGTGTGTGTGTGTGTGTGTGTGTGTGTGTGTGTGTGTGTGTGTGTGTATGTGTGCCCACTGTTCATATATAATTCAAGTAAACAATTATGTTTTCCATAAGGGAAGGAAAAATTAAATCGATATACAAAGTACACACGTTTGCATACCGAAAAGACTGTTATCTGATCTATCTACTGAGATTGATATATAATACTTATCAAAATTAAATAATTTATTGCATATACCATATATATATATATATATATATATATATATATATATATATATATATATATATATATATATATATATATAGAGAGAGAGAGAGAGAGAGAGAGAGAGAGAGAGAGAGAGAGAGAGAGAGAGAGAGAGAGAGAGAGAGAGAGAGTGTGTGTGTGTGTGTGTGTGTGTGTTAGGTATATCTGATTTGATACATGTTTGTTTTAATATTACTTGCCAGTTTTAAATTCTTTATTTAATTTGCATTATATTCTATTGTAATGTAAATTTAGACACTATAGATGCTATTCTTTTAAAAATTTTGGTTGACCGAATTTTCTTTGGTAAACAAGTAATGTGTTGACAAAGATTTTGGCCGTGATTAAAGCTTAGTGCCCAACACGTAAACAGGTTTCATAATATTTTAAAATGATTGGTTGTTGTCAAGGTCAAGATGGGACTAGCTAAGAAGTAAACAACTTTTTATTCTTAAAATATAACTGGTAGGTTCTCGTCAGGGTCATGTTAGAAGTATGTAATATATACGTGATTTCGCATTTTGGTGATTTTTTTTGGAACTGCGTATTAGAATTAGATATAATCTTTGCTTTAGTGAAATATAATCGGTTCTGGGCTTTTGCCAATAACTTAAAGTAATTTTCTTTTGTTGTAGCTAACGTTTTGAATCCATGTTAACAATTCTTTAATTCATTTGGATTTTAAAGAATTAATTCGTATCTCATACCGAATTCTTAGACAAAGACAGTTTATCAAAATGTTATTCGAATTTCCAACACCGGAATGTTAAATACTGAGATTCTACAAGGAACTATAGATAAACTCTAAAGAGACTTAAGCATATGTCATCGTCTTCCATCTTGGAGTTTCCAACAAGACTTGAACTACGCAATCGTCTTCCATCTTGGATTACCAACATGACTAGATCTTTAATCTTTTAGAACATTTCATTACTAGGACTTTTATAATTTAATTTGTGGATTATTCTTGGATTATTTTTGGATTTGATTCTTAAAACTGTAAGGTCTTGTTTTTCAATTTTACAATGTTTTTCCTGTTTTTCCAGGGAATAAATTATTTTTAAAATTTTACAAGCTTATGTATACACATGCACACACACACACATCTATACATATATATTTACACACACACACACACACACACACGCACACACACATATATATATATATATATATATATATATATATATATATATATATATATATATATATATATATATATATATATATATACATACACCACTGACATCTCTTTTAAAAGGGTATAGTGATTGGTATACAAGCTTACAATGCATTGGAAACTTTCAAATCACTGTTAATTCTGTAGATTGATGTTGTTTGGTCTCTAGCTATTTTTACTTTCTCAGAAGATTACACTAAGCAAGAACGACTACAACTTTCATAAACCAATGATATGTAAGTTAGTCTGTTTACCTGTCATTGTCATTGTCATTTATGTTTCATGACGTTGCACTCAGTCTAAGGCAACTTAAGGCTAAGAACATCTAATCAGGCCATACATCATAAATAGCTATTTGCAAAGATGCAGATTAATCTGAGTTTTTAGTAAGATATTTATGTTTTCTTCTTTTCTTTCTTCCTTTTGATGGTGGTGAGGTATGGTTGGACTTAACGTTATTAACATCCTCAGCTGGCAGAACAGTCTGGCACACTGTTCCAACCACTGCTGACTCTCAAGTTCAAATGTAATGTTTCTTCATGTGCAAGAGAAGGTATGATGTTGAATTGAAATAAATTATTTCAAAACATTTATCTATGGGCAACTTGCCAATGCCATTCATAGACTAATACTCTTAGATCATGGTGATTCTAAACCGTTCTTGCTGAAATGGTGGAATATTCTCCGCATATACCTTGTGTCTTCACAAGCTAGATTTTGTAAATGTTTTAACATTTAAATGCCATTCGCTGCACATACTCTATAAGCAGGAAGTCCTTCCTGATATGTTTTCCTCATACAATTACAATTTTTTATATTGGCCCTTGCTAAAGATATCAAAGAGATGAAATAATTTTCGATATGGGCCTTTGCTAAACATAGCAAAGAGCTGAAATCAATTTCGATATGGGCGTTTGCTAAAGATAGCAAAGAAGAGAAATCATTTTTGATATGGGCCTTTGCTAAACATAGCAAAGAGCTGAAATCAATTTTGATATGGGCCTTTGCTAAAGATAGCAAAGAAGTGAAATCAATTTCGATATGGGCCTTTGCTAAAGATAGCAAAGAAGAGAAATCATTTTTGATATGGGCCTTTGCTAAAGATAGCAAAGAGCTGAAATCAATTTCGATATGGGCCTTTGCTAAAGATAGCAAAGAAGTGAAATCAATTTCGATATGGGCCTTTGCTAAAGATAGCAAAGAAGAGAAATCATTTTTGATATGGGCCTTTGCTAAAGATAGCAAAGAGCTGAAATCAATTTCGATATGGGCCTTTGCTAAACATAGCAAAGAATTGAAATAATCTTCGATATGGGCCTTTGCTAAACATAGCAAAGAGTTGAAATCATTTTCGATATGGGCCTTTGCTAAACATAGCAAAGAGGTGAAGTAATCTTTGATATGGGCGATTGCTAAAGATAGCAAAGAAGTGAAATCATTTTCGATATGGGCCTTTGCTAAAGATAGCAAAGAAGTGGAATCATTTTCGATATGGGCCTTCACTAAACATAGCAAAGAAGTGAAATCATTTTCGATATGGGCCTTTGCTAAAGATAGCAAAGAGGTGAAATCATTTTGAATGATGTGACTTTGAATGATTGCCTGAATAATCCCAATGTGTGTCTGCATTTGTGTGATGCATGTATGTGATGCAGAATGGCATTAGCGTACATGCATTGTTTAGATTCAAGTTATGTATGTGTGTGTGTATCTGACACAGGAAAAATACATGTGTATGTGTTTATTTGCATGTGTGTCATGCATTAGTATACCTGTGGATCTGTGTTTAATATACAAGAGGTATATGTGCATATATGTGAATGATACAGGAGGTATATATGTATGTGTCTGTATGATACAGGAGGAATGTGTGTATGATGCTGGAGGTATATCTGTATGTATTTGCATGATATAGGTGGAATATGTGTATGTGTGTGTATGATACAGGATGCATATGTGAATGTGTATGATGCAGGAGGTATATGTGTATGTATTTGCATGAAACAGGAGGAATATGTGTATGCGTGTGTGTGATACAGGAGGTATATGTGTATGCATGTATGTGCATGATACAGGAGGTATATGTGTATGTGTGTGTGTGTATTGATAGAGCTGGTATGAAAATATACATTTCTATAGCAGATTAGTCCTAAGTTCTGATAATTCTTTATCAAGTAAATAATAGAGTGTTTTTCAATTATAAATGTGACCATAAGAATCAGGGAGACTAGTTACGTTTATGATAAGTGAACAGAAGTATTCATTTTTGTTACTGCTACAATACATGCTAAATGTGTTCATATCGGTTTCTGGTCCATCAGTGGGACCTGCTACACTGCATCTAAATCTGTTAATATCTGTTTCTGATCAGTGTGTGTGTGATTTGGAATTTTAATGTAGCTTTAATAATTTTTCAGTCATATCGCTACGATGTCTGCAGTGAGGCAGTTTATAGTGATGTCTAGCACTGGGGCATCATGTCTCAGACATGTAGAATGATGTCCCACCCAATCACATCATCCTGACACCAGGCTAAACAGTCATAACACTAACCTCTCAATGCTAAGCACAAAGTCTTTGGTATGACTCGCCTAGGATTGAATCCATGACCTTCTGCATCCAAGGCAGATGCACTAATCACTAGGCCACCAAAGTGATCTCTGATCGGTGGGAACTACACTACATGCTAAATGTGTTAATATATGTTTGTAACTGGTCTGTGGGAAATGCTACACTACATGCTAAATGTATTATTATCTATGTCTGGTCAGTCTGTGGGAAATGCTACACTACATGCTAAATGTATTATTATCTATGTCTGGTCAGTCTGTGGTCAGTCTGTGGGAAATGCTACACTACATGCTAAATGTATTATTATCTATGTCTGGTCAGTCAGTGGGAAACGCTACACTACATGCTAAATGTATTATTATCTATGTCTGGTCAGTCAGTGGGAAATGCTACACTACATGCTAAATGTATTATTATCTATGTCTGGTCAGTCTGTGGTCAGTCAGTGGGAAATGCTACACTACATGCTAAATGTATTATTATCTATATCTGGTCATTCAGTGGGAAATGCTACACTACATGCTAAATGTATTATTATCTATGTCTGGTCAGTCTGTGGGAAATGCTACACTACATGCTATGTGTGTTAATGTTTTTGATGTCTGAATAATGGAGAACTGCTACACTACCTGCTGAATGAGTTAAATGGCTTTAAACTTTACGAGTGAGTTAAATGGTTTTAAACTTTATGAGTGAGTTAAATGGTTTTAAACTTTATGAGTGAGTTAAATGGTTTTAAACTTCATGAGAGAGTCAAATGGTTTTAAACTTCATGAGAGAGTCAAATGGTTTTAAACTTCATGAGAGAGTCAAATGGTTTTAAACTTCATGAGTGACTTGAATGGCTCTGAACTTTATGTGTGAATTATATGGCTTTAAACTGAATGAGTGAGTTCCCAGGCCAAATAACTTTTTAATTTCATAAAAGTAAAATTTGTTTGAACATGAGCTAGGAGAGCTGCAGGTGTTCCTTACCCAAGGGCCAGTGATTGCTCTCTATGACCCTGTGATCAATGGGTAACTGTTACATTACCATGCTTGCTGAATGGTTCTCATTTGGAATTAAGGGACACAGTAGCTCTGATGATGAAGTGTAGTATAGAATTAGAAAACCACATGTATCTGTTAAATAGTTTATTGAATAATTTCTCAATCATGATTCATGTTCTGACTACATTTTGTTGCTTCAGTCAATCACAGCTTGCAAAGTCTGTTAGTACCAACACACAGTGCCAAATCCATTCCATGCATTACTGGCAAAAGAAATATTATCATGCATTTTGAATCAAGAAATGTTTAGGAAGATACATTGTATATCGACAAGTACATAGAGTGAACATAATAAGCAGATCATAAATAATTTATTTCAAGCATATAAAATCAATCACGATTCATGTTCTGACTACATTTCGTTGCTTCAGTCAATCACAGCTTGCAAAGTCTGTTAGTACCAACACACAGTGCCAAATCCATTCCATGTATTACTGGCAAAAGAAATATTATCATGCATTTAAATCAAGAAATGTTTAGGAAGATACATTGTATATTGACAAGTACATAGAGTGAACACAATAAGCAGATCATAAATAATTTTTTTTAAGCATATGAAATGATTTTCAATGGTAAATGAACCTTTAAACTTTTTTGTTTCTAAAATCATAAGGTTTCTTCATATCTCATAGTAATGGAAATGTAGAATTGAGAAAGGCTTGTAAGTTGTAAGACAGACCTAAAAGCATCCAGCAAACAGGAATATGTAGTAACTAGTAATGCAACCAGTCTGAATATTAATCTCTAGCATTCAACCAGTCTATGAAGATTAATCAATAACATGCAACCAGTCTGTGAAGATTAACCTACAACATGCAACCAGTTCGTGAAAAACTCTCTGACAGAGCAAAATATTCATGCTCTCTCTCTATTTACAGGTTTTACATTAAGAAGCTATAATAAAAAGACTGTATAAAAGATAGTTGTGGTCATGAACACTGTTTTTTGAAATCGAACCTAGACTGTTTAAAACAATTACTGCCTGTCATTAAGTTTTACACTTCTAATCCATCCTGATACTAGGTAATATCCCACTTCAAATTACTTATCTAAGAAGTATTTGGAAAAATTGGTTGGAACACTTAGAATTAATGAATCTTGAATTAACACTATTTATTATTAAGCATAAATTAGATGTGGGTCTAGGTACTCACCTGACAATGGAAACTGGTCAGCTCATACCTTGGAGTTCTCCATGGTTGGTCCCACACGATCACAACACATCTTTGCTGTAACAAAAAAAACCCCACAAAATTATATCTCAAAACTAATATGCTTTTATCTTTTCAATGTTCCGACTCTTACTCACATGCTTTTGAATATCAATTGTGATGGCATTCATGGTTATTGTAAATGATGCATCTCAAGACACAACAAGCATTATAAACATTCTGTAGAAACAATTAGAACAAGCAAATTCATGAAATCAAAAAAGGAAGATACCTGGTATGATTTTTTTTTGCAGAATACATATGATGAACAAACATAATATTTAGCCTCACAAGCTTAGTATCAGTAGCACATGCAACATACTACGGGCTGATAACCTGCCTTTGATCACATGATTCTAGTATTGATCTTTATGTACCTTTAACCTTATACACCTATACACATGTCTACAGGTGAGAAAGATGGATTGCTATATTTCATAACTGCTGTCATAACATGACTTGTTGCAACACTACTCAGGACTCCCAAACACCCAACAGGGTCATGTTAGGACTCCCAAACACCCAACAGGGTCATGTTAGGACTCCCAAACACCCAACAGGGTCATGTTAGGATAAAAATGATTTTATGGAATCTTAGCCCCGAAGTTTTAGCAGCAAACAACCTTATATTTCTTGACCACCTCTACATATGCCGGTAATCTGTATTGCTTAAGAGCAGGAAACAGTTATGTGCAAAGCTGAGCTAAACCTAGCCACATTGCGTACAGCTGAAATACAGGCAATTAAAAGTTAATGCAGTCAGAAATAACCACCATGCATAAAAAAGTCAACTGGTTAGCAATATCTAGGGCGTTGTGTCATGATAAATTCTTATGTGGGGGAGACATTAGGAAAAATCATAGGTAACAAACACAAAGTAGAACAACCCAATTCATCTAAAGTAAAGTACTTCAGAGACATGTGCTAAACAAACAGACATATCGGCATAAAATGAGAATATTTCAGCCATTTGAAAAAAAGACAGATCGGTTGCAATGATTCATTTAAGTCAGCTGATTATTCTATATAGACAACAAAAAAAAACGTCACTATATTCAATTGTTGGAATAGTGTTCATGCGTGATTCATAATTAGAGAGTGGTATTCAGCAAGCAATAGGCAAACAGCAAAACAAAGTAAAATTAAAGTTCGAAACTCAAAGTTGATCAAGTTTTACATTATCAAGCACAGCAGTAAGTGGCACGATGACATTTAATTCTTTGCATATACAGCAAGCAGCATAATTACATTATTCACTCTGAAGTCTAATATGTCAATGGAAATTGGAGTATATCCTATATATAACACATCCAATTAAACACTCACCTTATCTTATTAGTTTTCGTTATCTTAATATTGCTAAAATATCAACGATTAATTAATCAATGCATATCATGATGGTTTAAGCTGAGAAATATATAGATTGAAAGCAAATTTTTTAGTAAAAATTATGTTTCTCCGAGAATACTTACCCAATCACATTACTTTAGGGATATAAGCCTGCTACCTCGCGAATCCAGCCCTACCAAAAGAAGAAAATTCGTCTTTTCTGTCTATGTCATATAGACAAAAGGGCAATTACTCTTGCCCCTTACCTCCCCTAGCTACCCACTAGGTATCGCCAGTTTTTAAGCTGAGCGGTATATAAAATACGAGGATGCTCGCATGGCGGGGTGGTTGGGAGGGTTTCTTAGTAATGTGATCGGGTAAGTATTCTCGGAGAAACATAATTTACTAAAAAATTTGCTTTCTCCTTTGAATACGTTCCCCGATCACATTACTTTAGGAGAATAGGTAATAGGAGGAGGAAATGCGGAGCATCCGACCTCCACCCCGGGTATCCTCTAGGGAAATGATGGCTAGATTCCCCATTTGAACGATAACCTGGTCTCCTAATTTTAATCAGCAACAAAGCCCAGGGTCACGTGATATGTAACCCCATTATACGGTTAAGATGATAGTTATTGAAATCTTCTTACCTACAAAAAATTATTTGGCGAATCCAGCGAAGCTAATAGGCTGTGCTAATTGTTGTACATGGGTCTGGTGGGCATCTAGGCTGCCGACACCGGACCTACTAGATTCAAAGTTTTGCCTCTGCGAGGTCAAATCTTTAAGATAAAACTGGAGAAGGTTGACTCTGCATGCCAGATAACAGCTTCTATGAGGTGACTATGAGGTGACTCTGATCTTGTGAAACCTTAAAGTACGCTGAGCGTATAACCCACTTCAGCCATGAAGCAAGGGCTTGAATGGTGATATCTCATGTCCCAGCTATCACCAGAAGAAAGAGGTGCTTGTATGTGACCTGACTCATCTCTATGCCTTTAAATGGTGCTAGAGTGCACAAACAGGATCTTGCATGGCTGCTGAACCTGACTTATCTATAAAAGAAAGCGAGCTAATGACGACTCGTTGATTGCCAATGGATGGTAACCTATATGTTGGCTACTAAGCCTGGCTGCGTCAAGAGGACCACCGAACCATCGGATCTGAACGGAAGATAGTTCGAGTCACTAGAAAGGACCTGTAACTCACACACCTGCATGCTGCAGCTAAGACTATCAAGAAACCCAATTTGTATGATAGTAGCTTTAACGAATTGTGGGCTAAAGACTCAATACTGTCTGAATTGAGTCATGTTAAAACCGAGGACAGATTCCATTTGGAAACAGGGTGAGGGATATTAGTCAATTTAACTCTAAAGTGGCTAAGAGATTTGACAGATCTTTGTCATGGCTGATATCACATGTACCATAATGGCGGAATGTGTCTGATATCATGGAGCGGTAGCATTTGATAATAATTGGGGCCAGCTGTTTCTCCTCGAAACGCCAGAGAAAAAGTCGGCCAGTTGAGGGATTGTGACACTCAGAGGAACGATGTTAATGATATGGTACCAGTCCCCGAAAACATGCCACTTGCCCTCGTAAGCCTTCAAAGTAGAGGGCCTTCTTGCTCTCGAGATCCTCTCCACAATCAAAGATTTAAATTGTCTTGCAAGGCTGTCTGTACAAGAGACAAGCTTGCATATAAAGACGGTCCGGACAGGGGTGGAATACCCCTGGCCGCGGTTGCTGGAGAAGATTTTGAGCTGACTGTAATCTTCCTGGGTAGATCTATCGCCAGATCGAGTAGATCGGAGACCTAGGAGTTGTTCAATCTGAGAGGGGCAATCAGAACCATCTGACAGTTCTGACCCCTTAACCTCTGGAGTATGTTCAGTACTAAGACCGTGGGAGGGTAGGAGAATGACCACAACCCTGCCCAGCTGATTGACCGAGCATCCACAGCACAAGCTTCTGGGTCTGGAACCTAGGAGACGAAGATGGACAACTTGCGATTCCACCATGTTGCAAAAGATCGATTATCGGACGTCCCCAAAGTGTGTCGATTGGAAGAAAGCCCGATTGATGGAGTGACCATTCCGTGTGAATGACTGGATAGAGCGTCAGCCAAGACATTGAGTCTGCCAGGAATGTGTCTGATGTGTACCTTGAGGTGGAGATTGTCGTGGTGCCTCCTTGTGTTGAGGAGGCAAGTCAACACCACAAAGTTGTCTGACATAAGGAAGACAGATTGCAATAAGAGTTGATCCTGCCAGAAAAAAAAGACATTGATGACAGCCGTTATTTTTGAAAGGTTGATGTGGAGAGGACTCGCCCCTGGCACTTACGTGCCGCTGACGGTATCGAAGTCCAGCAACAGGTGGGCACACCAACCGTAGGTACTAGCGGCGAAACATACCGTTATCTCCGCCTGGGGTATCTCCAGAGTAATCCCTGTGGACAGCCCACAGGTGTTGTGCCACTGACTCAAGAATGATATTATCTCTGGCGTGAGCATGATTGTGTGATCGAAGGGACTTAATAAGGGCGCCATTACACTAGCAACGTCCTTTGTAAAGGACGCATAAAAAGACGGTTGAGCGGGATCAAGTCCACTGCCGCATTGAATAATCCGAGGAGTTGCAAGAACTCTCTCGCTAAAATGCGGATCCTGAGAGAAACTGACTCTACGAGTACGATTATCTGGATGATCGCAAACTCGAGGAAGCCTTACCAGATTCAGATCGGGGAGAAACTCCACAACCAGATGGACCAAAACTCTGGGCTGCACAGAGATCGGACTTTATCCAGTTCACGAGAAAGCCTATATGATGTAAAGTGAGATAAGATCGTTTCTGCCTTTGAGCAGAGTAGAACTTAACATATGTTTCTGGAGGATGTCGTCCAAGTATACTGCCGACGCTATAGATGAAGTCGAGCGGAACATGGTGACGACGTAATCCATAACCTTGGTACAAGCCCAAGGGCTGAAGCTGAGGCCAAAAGGTATGACCTGCAACTGATAAACAGAGTCCCGACAAGCACAACGGAAAAATGTCCGTGACTCGTGGGATAGAGACGTAAAATGTGCGTCGGTCAGATCTAGACTGACAGCATACCCATGGGATGGCTGGATCACGCCATCGCCACATTGAATTTCAGGGTGGTTGAGGCGGCTCAGGTCGATGAACGGCCTCTGGATAAGAAACAGCCATGAAAAAGGGGTCCCGTGGTCCTGAAAATGCAAGAGGCAGCGGCCCACAGGTAGGTAGTCAGCTGGCGGTGGACAGGGTATGTCAACGTCTAGAGTTAGGAGGTGTGAAAGCGGAGAAACTTGGGTTCTTGCCGCCTCTGTATGGTTGTCACCTAGCTTGATTAGACTTGTGGGCTCCCAGCATTGGGTTGGGATCTATACTACACATTTGATTGCAAGGATCCCTTTTCCCTGGTCCGCCCATCATCCCTCCACTGTGTCAGGGGATGATTGCTTCGAAACGCCTGCGAAAGATGGGCGACGAGTTGGAGGGGCAGTTCCTGAGCTACCTGAATCCGAACTTTTTCAATTTTCCCCCAAAGTGTAATGGTGACCCAAACAGACATCCGTAAAATCCGAGTGGGATGGGGCTTGAGCGCGTGGACCACCTACAGGCGTCATGTCGTATCAGGTCGAAGTCGACAGAATCAGTCAACGCATTGGTCATGGAATGGTGAGCTGCCCTGTTAACAACTCTAGCAATCCAGGCCGTCACTTCACAAGCGTGGTCATTGCCGGATTTGCCAAGGAGTCGGAAAAAAAATGGTTAGTGAAGCCAAATCTAACAATGAAGACTTAGCGACTACGTTTCGGACTAGCTTTGAGCTTTGACGTGACATTGTATATCAGTTCTGAAGGCGTCTGATAGAGTTTTCGTACCAGGTACACTAGAACGTAGCTGAAAGTTAGCTTCCTGTTTTTTTTTTTTGTTTTTTTTTAACCTACTGGGGAAGAAGCAGGAAGGACATCGTCTCTTCCTCCCATTCAAGATATACGGATGCCGTAACTGTGTAGTCTTGAATGGCATTAGGAGGTGGTGGGCATTCTGAAGTTCCCAACAACCTATAAATTTGTTCCCCTGCGTCCTTGGCGCTAAGTTCAGTCCGTTCTATGACCGGATCTGTGGACGGTTGAAAGTGTTACGTCACACTCACTGTGTGCTGAGTCGTGTTCTGGTCAACTCAGGCATCCGTGTACTGCTGATTTGCCTGCGATTCGTCAGACACACTGTATGTCGAGTCCTGTTCTGGTAAAGCTGCCATATCTGGGCAGTGCATACCAGGTGGCATAGATAACTCAATTCCGTCCTCTCTGATAATGTCACTAACTCTCCCTTGTGGATAAGCCGTGAACCGATGGACGGCCGGCAATGCCGACTGATTTTTCTGGCATATGGTCGGCCGGAATGTCAGCGACGGTCCGGCTATGACCGGGACCGGTCGCTCCAATAGTCTGGTTGGACGGATAGATTCCCTTATAACATCTCCGTTATGGTAGTGATATGTAACCGGTAGTACAGATTGACGGACGGATACATCACTAAAATCCCCGTAACTCCGACCTGGTCAGATCGCGGTATGAAAAAGTCCCCATGTTGGTACAGCGGTACTGCCGGATTTGTCACTAAAATCCCCGTAAATCGTAGCAGGTCGGCCTGTTAAATCTATAAGGTGACCCTGCTGGGATGGCTGGTGCCGGCTTCACGGCCGGTGCCGGCTAGGCTGGACGGTCGGTGCCTGCTGGACGGTCGGTGCCTGCTGCGCTTGACGGCCGGTGCCGGCTTGTGCCGGCTGGACGGACGGTGCCGGCTGGTGCTGGCTGGACGATCGGCTGGACGGCCGGTGCCGGCTTGTGCTGGCTGGACGGACAGTGCTGGCTGGTGCCGGCTGGACGGCCGGTGCCGACTGGACGGTCGGCTGGACGGCCGGTGACGGTTGGATGGCCGGCTGATTTGCCTGGCATGTGGTCCGCCGGAATGTCGGTGACGGTCCTGCTATCACCGGTACCAGCCGCTGTCATGGCTTGGCTGGACGGATAGATTTCTCATGAAAATCTCCGTCATAATATTGTCATGTTGCCTGCGGTACAGCTTGACGGGCAGATTTGGCACTAAAAATCCCCGTAAATCATAATTGGTCGGACCGTGTTAGCAATACAAAGGGACGGCTGGACGCCTGGCTGGACGGCCGGCTGGACGGCGGTGCGGTGACTGCGAAATCGCATAATGAAATGGATGCGATGGAACCTGTAAAAAACCCATGCGTCCTGACTTACAGACCCGAAAGCCATGCACGGACATGCGGTGGGACTTACGCCCACTGGGCAGCCTAAAAAGATTGGGGGAACACTCCCCAAATGTACCCAACTACGCATCTGTTCAAAGGCGGACTGTTGTACCATGTCACATCATTTTCCTACATAGCCACATTGCCACCACCCGTTTTGCCATTTATGCCTTCGTTATCGACTTTGCTACTGAAACGACAAAAGAAGAGAACAAAGCACAAATTAACAATTCAGCATATTATTAAATCGATAATACTATAACCGTTACTAACGGAGTAGGCAAAATTATTCCTTGCCGTGTTAACTCGTAATGTCAACACTAGTTACCGCGATGAACGTGTGCAACGGGTCGTTCAAAGACGAAGTCTACTGAAACGACAAAAGAAGATAGCAAAGCACAAATTAGCAATTCAGCACGTTATTAATTCGCTATTACCATAACCGTTACTAACGGAGGAAGCGAAATGATAGTGTCGCGCGAAATTATTCATCGCCGCGTGTCGGACATGCTAGTACCGCCATAAGCGTGCTCTGACCACGTTGCAGCCTGGTCCGAAGTCTAGAAAGGTGACAAAGTCACTCAAAATTGGAAAATATTGTAAAATAATGTATACAACCTGTAGAGGAATTATCCAACACAGTAATTCCAAATTTAACTTCGGATGCTAGTACCGCCATAAGCGTGCTCTGACCACGTTGCAACCTGGTCCGAAGTCTAGAAAGGTGACAAAGTCACTCAAAATTGGAAAATATTGTAAAATAATGTATACAACCTGTAGAGGAATGATTATCCAACACAGTAATTCCAAATTTAACTTCGGATGGTCCGAATTTACACTAAGATGGCTTGGATTCATTGGAGGTCTAATTGTACGTGTTTTAACCGTACAGCGAAGCTTAAAAACTGGCGACACCTAGTGGGTGGCAAGGGGAGGTAAGGGGCAAGAGTTATTGCCCTTTGTCTATATGACAGACAGAAAAGAAGAATTTTCGTCTTTTGGTAGGGCTGGATTCGCGAGGTAGCAAGCTTATATCCCTAAAGTAATGTGATCGGGGAACGTATTCAAAGGAGAAAGACAATAACAAGTACACGCTCATATTTTCACAATTTCAGATTTGTATTGAGAAAGCAAAGACACCCATGTGACAAGCATATATCATGTGACAAACATATAATATATCGAGCGAAAGCATATATTGAGTGAAAGCATAAATTGTGTGACAAGCATATATAGAGCGACAAGCATATATTGTGGCCAAACTGCATCAGACAATGACAACATTCTAGTCATCATGATCAACTCATTTTCAACCAGGAATCACTCAGAAAATCCAGTAGGTTGGTTCAGACAACAGTGTCATCAAGTGGCTAATAAGTGCATGAATGAACTTTAATAACGTGAATTACTTTTAAACTCCCAAATGAATTACTGAGAGCAGCAAAGAATGTGTCAAATTATGGATAAAGTTTGCCATCCAATGCAGGTTATAGACAGAAACTTGATGTATGTTTTCACTTAAAGAAATGGTTTTGATTATGTGACTGACTGCAGATGTGTAGGTGTATGCCATTTAAATTTGACAATGCTAAGTCTACCAACTGTTTCTTTCTTTGTAAGTGTATTATATGTTTTGAAACAAAAACCAGACAAATGCTTCTTATATTCATATTTGAACTAATAATCATTTTTTGTAGTCTTCTATGAAACTATAGGTCATTCTCAACTGGAGAACAATGCATGCTCTTGGTTATGCACACTGAGCACATTGCAACCTCGAAGCACATTTTTTTGTGTCCAACCCCCCCCCCCCTCCCAGCCAACACTGTCTGGGAAAAGGCTCCATATGCATGCATCATTTAGCAAACTACTTTGATCCAGCAATATATGTTAAACATTGCAAAGATATGCATCCTTGATATGGATTCAATTTTACCCAATTTGTTAATGTAATGAATAGTAATTTAGAGGGCAATAATCATGAGTTGGTTCAATGCTGAAATATTTACAGATAATTGACCTGGTAGTTGTGTTTAATCTTGTTCACCACTTGCTTTTGTCTACACATAGAAAAACATGAACTGAGCACCATGCATATGGGAAGCTATCACAGTGTTGCCAAATATAATTGCTGATTTAGTAAAATCCTTCATTATTTACTGACTGGGAAGTAACCATGCTTTGATCCAATGCTACAGATTTTACCCACAAGGCAGTTATAAAGCGTTGATCAAATATTTTATCATTTAATTGTGGGTCAGTAAACATATATGGCCTGTTACTGACCATCAACAGCAAGGCCATGATCATATACTGGCTTGCCAATGATGTGCCATTTACCCCATTGCATTAACTGTTAGTTGGCCCAGTAATGTATCATTTACCAAAAGGCATTAACAATTGGTTGGCCCACTGCTGCACTATTTATCACAATGCATTATCCATGTGTTGGCCCAGTGGTGAACCATACAGTGATGGCAGTAAACTAGAGTTGGTCCAAAGCTACTGCAATTATGAGAAGGTATTGATCTTGAGTTGGTCTAAAGCTATACCAACCTTGAGTTGGTCCAAAGCTACAGCAATTATGAGAAGGTATTGACATTGAGTTGGTCTAAAGTTACAGCAATTATGAGAAGGTATTGACCTTGAGTTGGTCGAAAGCTACACCAACCTTGAGTTGGTCCAAAGCTACAGCAATTATGATAAGGTATTGACCTTGAATTGGTATAAGGCTACAGCAATTATGAGAAGGTATTGACCTTGAGTTTGTCTAAAGCTATGTGGATGTGGATCCAATGTTACCCAATTTGTTAATGTAATGAATAGTAATTTTGATAGCAATAATCATGAGTTGGTTCAATGCTGAAATATTTACAGATAATTGACCTGGTAGTTGTGTTTAATCTTGCTCACCACTTGCTTTTGTCTACACATAGAAAAACATGAACTGAGCACCATGCATATGGGAAGCTATCACAGTGTTGCCTAATATAATTGCTGATTTAGTAAAATCCCTCATTAATTACTGACTGGGAAGTAACCATGCTTTGATCCAATGCTACAGATTTTACCCACAAGGCAGTTATAAAGTGTTGATCAAATATTTTATCATTTAATTGTAGGTCAGTAAACATATATGGCCTGTTACTGACCATCAACAGCAAGGCCATGATCATATACTGGCTTGCCAATGATGTGCCATTTACCCCATTGCATTAACTGTTAGTTGGCCCAGTAATGTATCATTTACCAAAAGGCATTAACAATTGGTTGGCCCACTGCTGCACTATTTACCACAATGCATTATCCATGTGTTGGCCCAGTGGTGAACCATACAGTGATGGCAGTAAACTTGAGTTGGTCCAAAGCTACTGCAATTATGAGAAGGTATTGATCCTGAGTTGGTCTAAAGCTACACCAACCTTAAGTTGGTCTAAAGCTATACCAACCTTGAGTTGGTCCAAAGCTACAGCAACTATGAGAAGGTATTGACACTGAGTTGGTCTAAAGCTACAGCAATTATGAAAAGGTATTGATCTTGCGTTGGTATAAGGCTACAGCAATTATGAGAAGGTATAAATCTTGAGTTTGTCTAAAGCTACACCAACCTTGAGTTGGTCCAAAGCTACAGCAATTATGAGAAGGTATTGACCTTGAGTTTTGTATAAGGCTGCAGCAATTATGAGAAGGTATTGACCTTGAGTTGGTCTAAAGCTACACTGTTTTACCTTAAGTTATTGACCTTGAGTTAGCCCATTGTTACATATAGACTGTAATCATGGGTTAGCTAAGAGCTGCAACATTTACGCACATGTGAGTAACCCAATGTTGACCTTATGTATTATCATTTACTAATACCTTGCGTTTATCTACAGGGCAATTCAGAAGAGTCAGTCCTGTAGTGCCATCATTTCTGCAGGAGGATGACACTCCAACACTCAATACAAGTTTATAGTTCATTCCAGCCACAACCTGGTGAGTATAAAAAACATATCAACTATACTATTAAGTTGTATTACTCATTCAAATAAACTAAGCAACTTCTATAAATATTAGCACGAATGTAATCTATAAAAAATGTACATTTACTTAACCATGACTGCAAACATTAATAACACTAAACGTGCGGTTTCTTCTCTTGCCACAATAAAAGTATTATGTGCACTTGGTGAAAATATAAAGAATATCACAGAAAATATAATCGCTGTTCCTAAGATACTATAAGATTATTCTCAGGTTTGTTTTAATCTTAATGACTATAGCCTACTCTGATGAAAGTTTGATTTGCCCCATAGGCAAGTAACATATTCACCTTGGCAAATGGTACAGAATTTAGATCTAGTATAAACTAATGTAAATATCTTGTCATCAGCAGTATCATTATGGATATCTTGCTTGTAAAACAGTGTCATCAAATCAGTGATGGCAACATAATTTTGATTGCATGCCATGTTTCATCTGGTTGATATAGAATCTAAATTGGGAAGCCTGTGAAAAGTAAGCCACAGTCGGACTATGGTTACAACACAACGTACACAATTGCCATGGGAAGCAAACCATCAAATGCACAACTTGGTAAAGTTTGTCCCGAGTAACAATCCTAATTAAAAAAAAATGGCTCAGTAGTTATAACAGGGCATCGACAAAATATCGATATGATTATCACATGGTTGCTTTAACAACAACCCAAACTTTCTTAAGAAACATTGATACATAATACTTTTAAAGTGGCTTAGTATTATTGGAGATGTTGAATACATTTTCTAAAATATTGATCCCAATCAGTGGCGTTGCTAGGGGTCTGTGGGGGGTGCATACCACACCTGGTAACACCATCTCAGAGGGGTGACACCAAAATGAAAAATTGCAAATTTTACAGAGCACACACTTATTTTAAGAAGACGAAATCCATGGAGGAAGTCTGGAGGGGTAACACAATGAGTTTACCGCACTGGGTGACACCAACCCTAGCGACGACGCTGATCCCAATAACACTTCAAAATCTTTATAGATGCAAAGGAATACACAAAAAGTAACTGGAGCAGCATGTCCTTCAAACTTTTCAAACAAGGCTTAATCAGAATTGACATGGTAGATTGCTAAACTGACAGTTCACACACAGATCAATATATCTCATTCATAGCTTAGCAGACTCCACCATACATTGGGCATATACTCACTATAAAATTATTATTTGTAAAACACAGCACATTAATTACTGTTTGTATATAAGAAAATGTCTTTGATATGCATGAATTTTGAACAGTACAAGTATTTAATATTTTAAAGTGCGAACAATGGAAGAAGTTACTTCTTTCATCAAATGAACAATCATGGAAGAAACATCATGAAAGAAATCAGGGATTAGTCAAATTAAATTTATGCATGTATTGATTCAGTAGACATTACATAATTTTTATGTTTTAAAATGAAGTCATGTTTCTACATGGTGTGTAAATCGTTATCAATTAAAATGTTATTGACAAATATATAATAAAAAGTTGAGCAAAATATTGTTTGATAAAGATCTGTCCATGACACTAATTATAAAAACTCAGGTGTACACCAATTATAAAAACTGAGGTGTACACCAATTATAAAAACTCAGGTGTACACCAACTTATAATATATCAATCTTATAAAGAAATCAACAACAGCCTGAAAATATCTTTCATCAAGAACTGTTAAAACATATTTAAATAAATGCTTTTATTCACTCTTTTATTTCCTTAAGTGTTTGTTTAATTTCTGATTTTCCCAGAACTATTATGATTCCAAATAACATTTTAACTTGTATCAGGGAGAAATGGTATAGTTGATTGCACATTTGGTTGAGCAGCAGGTAACATTTTTAAAAGAAGATCAAAAAAACAGAGTCACTAAGTGACATTAACAAGCCTTAAAAACATGAGAGGAATTTGTTTCTGTTATTCATCCAACATGACTGCAATAAAAATGCTGGACACAAAATTTGCATATGAGTAATCTAAGAAGTTGTACCTGTCGTTTGGCGCTTATTACTTTAATTAGGATGTTTCTGTACAAGGAGTTTGACTGTTTGTTCATGGCATCAACAGCAAAGGTTGCTGCTGCCTGTACTTCATGGGAGGTACTATCAACGTTTTGGTATCCTCCAAGAACTTGCTTCTTTACGTTTACGGCATGGCAATCTGGGGTGCCACTAAGACCAATATAGTTGCGCCAAGACTGTTCCAGTACTTCCACATTACATAGTGTCTGCAAAGGAAATACATCTATGTTGTAGGCAACACAAATATAAACTGCAAAACCCTGTCACCTTTGTAGATTGTCACCTATATAACATACATTATTACTTCTCAATGAAAATTATATGGTGACGATTTTGAATTTCATATAACTCATAAATGGAATTAAGATTTTTTTTCAAAAGATATACATCCTAAGTAAAAAGGAATGAAATTATATATTTCTTTTTTCAGTTCATGATTTTCTGCCATGCAGATGCATATGTCAATGCACAAATGGCG
Organism: Unio delphinus; assembly: GCA_029339505.1. Taxonomy (NCBI): domain Eukaryota; kingdom Metazoa; phylum Mollusca; class Bivalvia; order Unionida; family Unionidae; genus Unio; species Unio delphinus. Next base: position 405,569 of record JAQISU010000104.1, read on the forward strand.
TTACTGTTTGGTGATGCTATTGTTACACATTAAACTGACTTACATTTTTTCTTTACAAAAGTCAAATAGTCTCAAATTTTATATCCGTTTAAATCGATATTGTGCACTTTCAGCTTACCATATGCAAACACCATCAGACATGAAAAATTGCACTATGTAATTTTCCTGACAAAAGCATAAGTACACCATGATGTGTTGTGTTTTCACTCTGAAGCTGCTGAAAGACAATACTAAATTAATGATCAACCCCCTCCCCCATTATGAATCTATTTGTAGACTGCTCATCCATATGACTTTTCCATTGCTAAGTGGTATCGAAAGCTATAAACGTTGCTTAGAAAGCGATCCCTGTAACCCATCAATGACAAACAACCAGGGCCGGCGCTTCCGCTAGGCGAACTAGGCAATCGCCCCGGGCGCTGGGCTAAGGGTTTATTTCATGATGGGCGGGTGGGGCAGGGCGTTAGTGGAAGGGGGCGCCGGATATCTGATCTCGCCTAGGGCGCCAAAATGCCTTGCACCGGCGCTGCAAACAACACTACAATTAGCCATTACCAAACAAATTATTGGACAATTATTTAAATATATAGAGTGTTACATATGAAATCTGCTTTTACTCTAAGTTGGGGAATTAGCCATTGAAAGAAAGCATCCAAGACATGTTTGTGAAATCAAATGTTCAAGGCAGAAAGGAGGAAATTCATTGAGAAATTAAAAACTATTTGGCATCAGGTACTTGAAGAAACCTTTTATACGTAAAATGGAACCCAAACTAGCCTGAAACAAATCAGACATAAATGTTGTTCAAACAAGCATACTTTTATTTTGGTTCTGAGAAATGGCTTGAAGCAGAATTAGGAAAATAATCATTGAAGCGAGTGACATAGAATTGAAACTGGAGTGAACAAAATCAGATTTTTAAAACAGTGTGAGGCTTAAAGTAATTTGGTATGGAGTACTGACTTACATGGCATGTAATGAAATAATGTTAGCAAATGAGATCACATTCACTTGTTTTCAGAAAAAAATACTGTTGAAAGGTAAATAAACACCAAAAATGTGTTTATTTAAAAGTATTTGGCATGCCTCTATTTTTTGAGAGTATAGAAATACTGTGAATAGAATACCCGTGTCAAAATAATTTATGACCATTTTGAGATCAGTGGAATTATGAGGCAGGGCAAGTATATTTCTTAAAGACACTTGCCCAGACCTATATAGGAGAAAGTTTTTCTGTGGACACTGTTCTTTGTCCAAGGTTTGAATTGCTAAAAACACACACATCATTTTATTCATCGGTACTTTCGGTAATACTATACAGAAGCTGTTAAAATCTAAACACTTGCCTTCTTCTAGCATGTTTCACATCGCTCCTTCACAAATTCACAAGCAAATTGTTTAGCACATTTTCCAGTTCAATTATTTATCTACTATTATAGATGTTTAAGATGAACAAAATGATAGCTTTAAAATTATTCTCTAATTCCATTAATAATAATAATAATCCCATAATAATAATAATAATAATAATAATAATAATAATAATAATAATAACAATAATAATGACTTTCTATAGCGCCTAATCTTTAGAAGCTCTAAATGCTTTACAACATTGGTAAACACCTATAACATAAACACAAATATAATGATATGATTACAAACACAGAAACATTATGAAATTAGAAAACATAAAACAAGCTGAAAATATTTAAGGTGAGAAGCATTATTAGGTCTTTAAATTTGTTCTTGCATTAGAAATAGGTAAGTTTTAAGAGCACTCTTGATTGGGATTAATGTGTCTTTGCGTCAACTTTCAATGGGCAATTCGTTCCACATTGATGGGGCCAATTATGCAAACGAACGTTGTCCATATGACTTCGGTTTCACAGTGGGGATAATGAGTGTATAATTGTCAGAAGAGGAGCGTAAGTATCTTGCTGGTGTGTACATATGGGTGAGGTCGGATAAGTATACTGACTGGAGTCCGTCAGTGAAATGTTGTTCAGAGAACAAACTGTGTGTTTATTTCTGGATCGAATAGATAGCCAGTGTAGGGTACGTGTCAGCCCAGAGGTGTCTTCTGATCGTGGGACTCTACGGATGATCCGAGCGGCTGTGTTTTAAAAGTTTCTGGAGTTCTGGAGTAGATATTGAGACGAACCAGACCGAACTGAGTTACAATAGTCCAGTCATGAAAGTACTAATGAACACACATTTTAGTGGAATAAACTGAAAGATATTTGCGAAGATATGCAGCCTTGCATATGTTCATGACATGTTGGTGCAATGCTTGTTCAATTATGTGACATGTACTGTTGTATTGTTATGTACACGAAACATTAACTGCTGTTTCAGTTACTAACGTATTTCAATTGGAACCTACTAGCCCTGACCAAGAAGCAAACAAAGAAAGTTTCTTTGTTCCTAAGACTGGCAGTTTATATTTGTCCATAATGGACGTATAATCACGTACAAGTCCATTACTGCTTTTTCAGGCATTTTCTAAAAAATCGCGTTATCTAGCATACTGGTGGTATTTTCCTAGCATAGCTTAGCCCACAATAAATGACAGCTGTGAGTGACTAGTAAATATTACAATATGCATTTATTTAACCATACATTATGTGACCATGGTCTTATTAAATTCGTGATCTAAAAACAATGAATTAATTTTCACAGTGAATGCAATCAGCTCATCAACCATTGGTAATTTTTCTTAGCTATAACTTAATTTTTAACAGAAAAATACCATGATTATATAAATGCCAAATCAGAAAAAAGACACATTATAGCCCTCAAGCCCCAAGTGGTCTCGAAAAACGTATTTTGTTTTGTTTTATTTTTGTTTTTTAGGTTTAACGCTATTTTTCAGCACAATATAGGCAATACATGGCGGCCAGTATTAATGGTGGAGGAAGAACCTGAAAAACCCCGGAAAGAACCACCGACCCACGAGAAGCTACTGGCAAGCTTTCTCACATAACTACATTTGCCGAACCTTAGAATCGAACGCGGAAAAACGTATTTTAAATAAACAATTCGGAAAGCATTAATATGCTATGTCGAGTACATGTACTTAGATGCGTTTAACATCTCTACATAACAAATAATATGGGGTTTAAGAGCTGAAAAACCCGAAAAGGGCCGTGCCTTTCGAAGTGGCTCTGACCACTCTCAATCTCTGAAAAGGTCTAATTTTATAATGAACCAATGTGAATATAGCTGGATAAATCATCCCCAAAACACACACACACACACACACATATATATATATATATATATATATATATATATATATATATATATATATATATATATATATATATATATATATATATATATATATATATATATATATATGGTGGGAATTTCTGGTTTTCTGGTTCTTGCGTCCTTTGTATATAAAATGCAAGAGCGAAGCAATATAAATACGGATAAAATTTCTGGCGATCTATCTTGAACCCATTAGCTGAGACCAGATAACCATTAATTAGATTTCTAGAGAATGGACGCAAATCAATCAATACACTGCCATGATCGTGATGTTATTTCGAGGGGAGAATGCTTTCTTTAAGTAAGCAACTGTTTGGACAGCAGCCAGACGGACTATTACGGGCACAGTAAACGTTATTTTCAGGGTAAACAATCGAAAATCCAAAGGTAATGCTAAATGTTTCGTCCACAATCAGACACGTTCGCAAACTAATTGAACAAAAATTAACATCATTCAGAGGCTCAAAGTATACTTATCCGACTCTGTTTAATTGAAAACTGGGTTAGTGTAAGTTCAAGTTTGCAAAGTAGATGCCTGCGGGCGAGTAAAAGTTTGAGAGAGGCTGAGTGAACGAGGAAAAGAGGTCGTGCTCATTTCGTAATGCTTTATATTATCTATGTTTTATACTCTGCGACCTGGCCTCCCTTCATATATCAGCATCTTTATATATCGCTATTCTGTAATGCATTTTTTTAAAAACTTAACTACCCCAGATTCTTTAACTTTCGATCCTGTATTACATACTGTATTATCATATTTGAAGTCAATGTCATTGTCAGTTTCGCAATATCTTTCTCAGAAAAATAATGTTATTTATTGCAAACATATTTTGTTCAACAATATGGGATTGGGCAGGAGCTGACTGACTCTTACGTGCTTTCCTAAGAGATGCAAATATGATTCAAAGATGACATTCATTTAAGAACAACACAAGTACATGAACAACCATATAGCATGGTAAAATGCTCCGTATATTAGAAGATGGGAAACCCGTCTAAATTTAAGAAAATAAGCGTAAAATGTATGTAGTTCATTTAATAAAATTTGCGATGTAGACACTAATTAATTACAGAAGTATGTTCCCCATGAATGGGAGCCTGTTCCTGGCAACGAAAGATCGAGTAGGTATGAACGATGCTTACCCAGCTTGCCAGAACTGCACGTAGTTTGGGTCATAGATAGAACATATATTTCGCTAATCCTGCCTGTTGCTCTCTAATGTAGCGAGGAGGGAGGTTTTATACGACAGGCGAACCAACGAAGCTCATGAGGGCAAAACAGTGGCTTATTGTTCATCCAGGTTAATACCCATGATAGATTCCACTTTGGACAAATATCCAACATCATTTGGCCTTTGTAATAAAAGATGCACACAAAAATATAATGTCCTTATTTTAACATATAATCTCTGTTCCATGATGACTCAGTGATAGTCGAACAGTAGCCTTAAATTGTGTTTCTCGTCAAGTAGCCATATAATGAAGGTAGCTTCTGATGTATGGATGCCTGCAGTGACATAACATGTTCTTTTGCACACTACTAGGTGTGAAGATGTTCCATTTGCCTTCGTATTCCTTTAAAGTGAAGGGATCGCAGCTTGCGTGGGTTGGTGTGTGCGAGTGATCTTGAATTTTAGCTTAACTTTCCGAGTTTAATCATATCGCTACTACGTATGCAGTGTGGCAGCGTATTGTGATGTCTAGCATTGGGGCATCATACCACATCCATGCGGCATCATGTCTCAACCAGTCACATTATCCTGACACCAGACCAAGCAATAGCATGTTAATGCTGAATGCTAAGCGAGGCAGCAGTAAGTACCCTTTTAATAAGTTTCTGATATGAATCAGTTGGGGTTTTATCTGCGACCTCCCAAATCCGAAGCAGACACTCTAACTACTTAGGCCACCAGAGCTGTCGACACGCATCTTGTAAGTACACGGGCTGTATAGTTTCCGTAATGGACGGCATTTAGAACCCCACGCGGATTTCCATATTGAAACAAGGGGCAAAAATTAGTTCTTTTGAGTGCAATTAGGCTGACGACACAACAAATAGTGCCCAGTTTGTAGCCGATATAATCCGGAGCTAAAGAAAAAGTACACTGAAAGTGATACGGCGACCCTAGTAAAATCACTTGTCGGTTTCCATATGTCGTCAGTGGGGCTGTTTATACTGACGTCTAGCACTGGGGTATCATGCCGCAGACATGTAACATGATGTCCCACCCAGTCACGTTATCTTGAAATCAGGCCGACCAGTCCAAACACTGACCTCTTAATTTGAACGCCTAGCTAGGAAGCTGTTAGTGCCATTTTCATAGTTTTTGGTATGTCTCGGCTAGAGATGGAATCCACGACCTCTTGCATTTGAGGGGACAGTCTGACCACTTGGACACCGAACCTGTACCTCTAAAAGGACGGTTGTGGCCTGAAGAAATATCGTATTGGAGTATCGCTATTATTACTTACGAAATAGACGCTGTGATATTGGAATAAATATTACGTGTAAGAAAAACCGACTGACTATCTTTACTAGCAAGATCTTTACACATATGAAAATCTCTTAAGATTATTCTATTTCTGATTAAGTTTGGCCTAAAACACGTCGAAAACTATGCCATGAACTTTCAGGAGAAAGACCAAAATAATTTGGAATTCCAAATTGTTCAGGGCAATTTCCCAAGTAAAGGGGTTAAATACATGTGTCTATAATGTACAATGATGTGTGCGGACAAGCTTTGTTGTTGTTGTTGTAGGGTTTAATGCCATTTTTTCAGAACAGGATAGATATGCTATACATGGCGCCAGTATAAATGGTGAGAAGAACCCGGGAAAACCTCGGAAAGAACCACCGATACACAATAAGCTACTGGCAAGCTTTCTCACATACCCACATTGGCCGAGTGTGCGGACAATAGAGTTGCATCAAATTTGAGATTTTAAAAAATAAAGGAGATCATCTACCCAAGTAGACAATAGGTATTAGGTTTGAGGGCTGATTTATCAGGATAATGCCATTGCATCTGAATGCGTGTTTGCATTTGTTTGGTGCATTTAGGGATGACAGTTCCCATTCTTACTGTTTGAAGTGCCTTGGGCAGAAATTTTCTAAGTTCCCTGGATGGTCATTAGGTCGAATGCAGAAGCTGAAATTCATTTGATGCGAAACAAAAGATTGATTACAAGAAATAAATTTATTTATGCATTAATTTTACTTCGAGAAGTAACGAAGTATTACCAAATAAAGAGAAAAGACATTTAAATATTACATTTGTATAATATTACAATAATGTATAATTGATGGATAGTGAGAATGAGAGTCATTTGCCCCTCACTGCCATTACAGTGGGGATATATCGTAACGTACTTACAACACGATTTTTAGCGCTTGTGAACTTCATGGTCATCCGGTAAAGTATTCCTGCCACAACCTGTAACAACATTACTATATTGACAATATCAAGAAATCTAAGTAAATTACATTTAAAAATGTACTTTATCTCATGGTTTGCATTTTCTTCCAAATTTATATTTTTCCACCAGCGTGATGAAGAAAAGATTTAAGTACACCAGGAATGAAGAAATGAAAGGGAACTTAAACAAGATTTTATATTTTTTGCACATGGAAGATAAACTATTTAATTTATATGGAACACAATTATATAACATACATTGCCGAAAGATCACTAGAAATTAGTTATATAAATCAAAGGAGATTTAATCTATCTAAGCATGCAAAATTCAATTTGTGATAAATAAGAACATGTAAATAATGTTAATTATGCCCTCAATACAGTTACACAATATGGGCAAATTCTGCAGTGGTAGTCAAACTGTCTTACTTGGTCTGTGTTATATACTCCCTAAATCTGGTCAATCAAAGTTTGACTGTTTATATATATATATCCATCCTTTGATCGAGTCAAAGATTTAACTACCAACTCTTGACAGGTCTTCCTGCTGTCCTAGGTAACTGTCATCATGAGATAAAACCAAATCTGACCGAAATCAGAATTTAAGTCAAAGCGTAGCTAATGTATTTTTTTTTAATGGTTTAACGCCATTTTTCAGCACAATATAGGCTATACATGGCGGCCAGTATTATTGGTGGAGGAAGAACCCGGACAAACCCCGGAAAGAACCACCGACCCACGAGAAGCTACTGGCAAGCTTTCTCACATAACTACATTTGCTGAATCTTAGACTCGAACACACGCAGACAGAGGTGAGATGGCAGTGGTCCGTAACGGAGAGTGCTTTAGACCACTCGGCCACTCGGGGCCCCTCGTAGCTAATGTATAAATATGTAGTTAATATGTGATCGTTTTAAGACCAAGTTAAAAAGGTTTTTAAGAAACCCATGCATAATTTAACATGATTTAAACTAATTTCATGTTTTGTAATTTCTAAGTCATATACCATTAAACAATATATAATTAAACAAGAGTTTCTAGAAAGGACAGACACTCTACTGTACAAACTGAATTTCCAGGAATTATTGATAAGACCATTTCTTTTTTCATATATATATATATATATATATATATATATATATATATATATATATATATATATATATATATATACATGGTGGATACAAATCATTCCTACTCTACGGAGATTCCGAACCCGGGACAGCGGGTAAACTGTACTTTTCGCCTTGGTACCGCTAGTGGTTAGAGCGTCCACCTCGGATGCGGGGGTTCGTGGGTTCAAACCCCAGCCGAGTCATACTAAAGAGTTATAATATTAGTACGAACAGCTGCCTCGCTAGGCGCTCAGCATTAATAGGTTTGTGTTAGAACTGGTCAGCCTGGTGTCAGGATAATGTGACTAGATATCACTATAAACTGTCACACTGCAGACATAGTAGCGCTATGAGTGAATTTTGTTTAAAGTTACGTTAACAATCCAAATCATTCACACACATAAATACGCACGTATCGCCTTGCCTTTAAGCACAGACTCCTATAACGTATCGAACATGCACACAACACCAATAAAAGGATGTTACGATGTCGGTGATATTAGTAAGTCGTGCCTAAAAGACACACAAGTCTAACCAGTAATTAATTATTGTCCGTATTAGTCATTCCAGATTCCTAAGTCAGAAATCAAGGTATTTGTAAATAATTATAGACGATACCAAACAAAACCGAAAGAGATATCCCTCGATACTAAAGAAAATACCTCACACCACTAACCTGATTTTACTAATTACGAATACATAAGCAATATAATACAGGTTAGAGGATTTTAATTCGTACGGGTAAACTCAGCACCTGGCATGCAGGCCTCAACTCCTCTACTATCTCGACCATGCGCAAATCACTAGTAACTACGCTACATTGTCGGTGGTTTAGGCATCCGTGCGTATCATCAGATACACACACACACATCATAACGTATAATTAATTCTCGTCGGTAAGCAGTCATTCCGTATTAATAACACAGATCAATTTATCCGGAAATAATTTTAGAAGATTACAAATATACACCAAACAGAACGTAAGTGCTTTCTTTGGATTCTAAAGGTGAACACTTGATATTACTAACGTAACATTTACTTTGAATTAATTGTTTTCTCATGCAGGATAGATAATTTTAATTCACACTCTACGAAAATTCGAACCACCCATTGCCTTGCCTGTAATCACAGACTCCTAAACCATCTCGACCATGCATACGTCACTAGTAAATGATGTTACATTCTCGGTGGTATAGGAATCCGTGCGTAGCAGCAGACGCACCCATATGTTAACGAGTAATAAATTCTCATAGGTACACAGTCATTCCGAATTCCTAAAACCGAAATCAAGGTATACAGCAATAATTATAGACGATTACAAATGTTGTTGTTCTTGGGTTTACCACCATTTTTTAGCACACGATAGGCTATACACGGAGGCCAGTATTAATGGTGGAGGAAGAACCGGGAAACCCTCCAGAAAGAACCACCGACCAACGAAAAGCTACTGGCAAGCTTTCTCACATCCCCACATTGGCCGAATCTGAGACTCGAATCCAGGCAGACAGAGGTGAGATGGAAATAGATTTACAACACTCGGTCACTCGGGGCCCCAATTACAAATGTACACCAAACAGAACGTAAAGAGCTTTCTCTCGATTCTTCAGGAAAATATTTGTTATTACCAAACTAATGTTTTTATAAATACCAATAAATAGCTTTATCAAACTGGTTAAAGAATTAATGTTAATTTGTACTCTACGTAGATTTGAACCAGGGCCGGTGGTTAAACAGCACCAATCACCTTGCCTGCAAGCACAGACTCCTACATCATTTCTATCGTGTCGTGCTATTTATTCGTATTTATACATATGATCATATTATGTTAGTATTATTAATCATTCTACTGTAGAATCAAAAAACATCACATTCCTTTTTTTCTTCTGTTTGGTGTATATTTGCTCTCTCTCTCTCTCTCTCTCTCTCTCTCTCTCTCTCCGGCCTGGTATCATCATAATGTGATTGGGTTGGACATGATGCTACATGTCTGCGGCATCATGTCCTAGCCAGTAAAAGACATCACTAAAAATATTACGCTGCTGATATCGATATGACTGAAAAATTGTTAAAGCTACGTTAAATTTTCAAATCACAGGCACACACAAACATTATATATATATATATTATATATATATATATATATATATATATATATATATATATATATATATATATATATATATATATATATATATATATATATATATTAAAAACGTTAACATTTAAATTTAAAAAAACACAAGTTTGTAGGCAACACAAAAATCAATATTTTACTTATTTCCATGCTACATACCATTATTAAATTTTCACTTATACAAATATGAAAAAATGTCAAAAGTTTTAAACCATAGTCCAGATAACAGTGAAATTGTTTTCACTCAATGTCGTTATTACCATCTGACTGATCTAACCACTCTATTGTTTCCTCCATATAATTTATTTTCCTTCAGGCGAAGATTTGCATTCAGAAACACTACATATCGCACTCTCTTGCACTGCATACGGTTTAGCTTTATCGTGTGAATGAAGTCAAATGTTGACCAGTTTCTCTCGCAGATGGAATCGGAGAGTCACCTGTGCTAAGACCCTAACCACAACTTGTTGCAGCTCCAGAACGTGAGATCCGAATGACATCCACCACCTGTATGCTGGCATTTCTTTAGCATATGCAACCGCCATCGGTCGAGCAAATAATCATTGTCCTGCACGATACACGGCGTGCTGTTGTACGGCTTTCACCTGCGACTTAAGGTCGTCACGGTATATTCTTTCTATCAAATGCGTGAAAACCTGAGACGACTTCTTCGTTTTGATGTTGCAAAAAATGAGAATACTTAGGATCGAGCACAAAGCCAGCTGCATGTAGATATGTTGTATAAAACAAACGAGCGACAGCTTTCTCTGCATCTTTTTTTCGTAGCACTGGCGAACATAATGGGTAACATCTGCTTCTCACTCGCCTCTCTACTAGCGGCTTTTGTGGCTTTATCCAGTGCGTCGAGTTTCCGTTTTTTTTTTTCGCTTCCGCTGCTAATGTCACTGACTGCTGCTTCTGACATGGAACTTTTGAACATTTCCTAATGCCACACTTTGGATCTCCAAGTAGATGACCTCTTATACGTACAATACCACCGTGAAAATCTTTATTACAGTAACTAACTTTGCTCAAAGTGACGTTATCTTTTTCATCTAGTACTAAAACATGTTTCCATTATTCACTTTTTTCTTTCGGCATTTTAACGACTATACACATGAGGCATTTATTTCAATTTGGCAATTTACTATCAGACAATCTTAACCGCTACTGGTCCATTAGTTGCGTATGTGTAAGGTAACACTACGACTACTATGTGGAACATCGACTGAAAAGTTTCTAAAAGATGTTTTCGTAGTCAACTAGTCCTATAAAGTATAAAAACTATAAAGTATCAGTTTAATTGCTATTTTGTGAAATATATTTATCCTAATATGATGACAATAAAATACTCAAAAAACTACAAAACTTGGACTTTATAGCATGCGAAACGTTCCTAAAAAGGGAATGCAAAAGGTTAAACACAGCGTCATCTTCCCATGTATGCACGCATGGCCTTCAGTACCAGATATCAACACTATGTTGTAGGCTAGCAACATAGATTCATTATTGATCGATATTTGTTATCTTAGAGTATGACAAATGACCGATGATAAAAAAAAATATGGAAGTACCAAAGATAAAAAACGCAAAAAAACGTAAAAAAACCCCGCGTTTTTCGAGGTAAAATACAAAATGAAAAAAGTTTTAATCATCTAGTGATATTTTCGAAATAAGGCAAATGGATCTTACTCCTGTTGTATTTTACTAAAAACAGAGTGGACTAAAGAAAAATATTGTAATACTGCAAACAACGCTATATCAATCTGGCTAAGAAATACTTGTGATGTAAATTACATAAATCATTTGTAATTATTTTCCTTTTTAAATGCACTTTCAGTTCACACACACACACACATTTCCATATTGTCAGCTGTATGTGGAAAATAAAGTCTTCTGTCGATTTCTGGCCGATTTGAACCGTGTGAAGTATGATACAATAATTTAAAACAAAAGCAATGGAACGGACTTATCTTAATTTACTAGTTATTCCTGTTTTTCAAATCAAGTAAGATCTTTAAAAAGCTATGTTTCAGTTAGTAAAGTTACATAAACTTTCACAATATATACTGGTCGTTACACTGTGAAACTTTTTCCATGGACAGTGAAATATTACCAAAATATATATTATGTAGCTAACGTTGAGTACGGTGTTTTTGAATGAAATTGATGTTGGTATTTATTTATTTTCTACTTTCCCTTTTAAAATGGCAAAGAAAGATAGACAGTCTTATATTATTTCGTATGATTTGTTTACGAAACTACACCATTATTTCGTGACAATCGGGACTCGTGTCCCTTTAATTTCAATTTTGAAATAGTCAACATACCAGGAAAATAATGAGAAATCTATTTTAAACGACTATAAGTGTAGCATTTGCATCTACGTAGACGCTTTATATACTTCACATGGCTGGAATCAGCCCGTAATATTATCAGCATAAACCTTGCCTGAATCAGCCATGATCATAATCGACCTGAACCCATTCAATCTTGTAGCATGTAATGTAACTAAGGTAACTTTCGATGCTATTTTCACCTGGGTTGATGCAGCAACGACTTCGTAGCGTGGACCATACTGTGTGGACAGAGACAGTGGATTCTGGTTGTCTGTGTAGGTCGCCGCTACCCGGGCTGGCTTTTGAAACATCGGATCTTTGGGGTCCTGCTTCAAGACACCACCAGTTATAATCTGGCACGAAACTAATCCAGCCGTAACAGCCAAAATAAACAATTTCATCTTCGAAAATCTTGTCCCGATCTTGCGGAAGTTTTGTTCAGGTCTTGTGACCGTTGTTTATATATCCTTTAAGTGGCATTCGGAATACCTTTGTTTATTTTAATGTATATTGTGAACGGGCAACCAAAACATGCCGATTGCAGGGGATGAACGTAGGATATATCCGGTTTTCCACTTACAAAGAGGTCACCATTATCATGGTAAACGGTACTTGCTGCACGTGCCGTGACGGGAGAGATCGTGTGGGTGGAGACTAATTTAGAAAATTTTTATACAAAACTAGCTGTGATTCGTGCATTATATGTGTTATAGGGCTGTATCTGTCAGTCTTAAACGAAATTCGAGTCATTTGGCAACATCCGGGATCATGCTAATTACAATACAGATCATGTCATGTGTTTGTAAAGAGCTTTTACAACTTCAATATGCACCATTGTAAACGCTCTTGGATATATTTTATCTTTATATTGTCCCGGCAAATTTATCAGACCTAAATGCAGTGGAAAAAAATGAGACTCTAACTCTATGACAGTCATTGACACGCATGCTGAAATATAATACAAAGGTATATTTATTTCACGAAATTTTAGCACGGCGTTCATAATCATTCGGAATATGCTATCCACACAAATGGAGGTAACCTACCGTAAGGAGTATGTTGTATCCTAACATTTGTCAACATGTTTTGCTCCGTTACGTCTGCAATTTACTTGAAAAATGTGAACATACAATTGATAAACGAAAAGTAAACTATATATATTTGATAAAATAATGATTCTGTAAACCAGAGCTGTCCAACCGTTTTATCACTATGAACCACTGATTTTTTTTTTGAATCCGAGGGCTGCAGCAGAAACCGCAAAATCAACTTATACCAAATTGTTTACCTGGTTAAGCAGATATACAATGAAAATAGGCCATGAACTTTTTTTATTAATACATAAATGCACACAACATTGTTCGAGCTGTGGCGGGCCATTTTAAAATCTGCCTGCGGGCCACAGCATGGACAGCACTGTTGTTTGTAGTCAAAACCTCGTATTTTTTAAAATAGTTTTCTTATAACATTTATTAGTTTATGAGAAAACAAAATCATTTGTATTGCCCATTATCTCTTTTCATAGATCAGAGGATGTCATTAAATATTTGCGGACACTATTTCATTATCTACTCGGTTGTCGAACAACGGGTGTAGATATACAGTCAAAACTTAATACATTCACTGTGTACTACTACTAATAATAATGAAGACTTTGTTTAGCGTCTAATGTTCAGAAGCTCTAAGCGATTTACAACATTAAATGATATGACTATAACACCCCCCCCCCAAAAAAAAAAAAAAAAAAAAAAAAACACACCATAAAATTAGAAAACATAAAATATCATGAATAGTTAAGGTAGGAACCATTATTAGGTCTTTAAGTTTGTTCTTGCAGTCGAAAAATGTGTGCTTTAAGAGCATTCTTGAAAGTAATCACTGTCTTTGCGTCTATTTTTTTAAATTTATATGGAACACAATTATATTACATACATTTCAAAAATATCAATAGAAATTTGTTATATAAATCAAAGAAGATCTAATCTATCTAGGTATAAAAATTAAATTTATGGTAAATAAGAACATACAAATAATGTTAATTATGCCCTCAATACAGTTGCACAATATGGCAAAATTCTGCATAGGGCTATTTAAACTGTTTGCCATGGTCATATATATATGTCCATTGACCGAGTCAAAGATTTTAAGTTGCAAAATACGTGATCGTTTTAATACAAGGTATAATTTTTTTTTTAAAAAAACTCCATGCATAATTAAACTCGATTTAAACTAATTTCATTTGTTGTAATTCTTAAGTCACATATCATTAAACAAGAGTTTCTAGAGAGGACTGACACTCCGAAATTAATTTCCAGGAATTTATGATAAAATCCGGGTCAGCGGGTAAACGGTACTTATTACTTATCGCCTTGGTACCGCTCCAGTGGCCTAGTGGTTAGAGCGTCCGCCTCGGATGCAGGAGGTCGTGGGTTCAAACCCCAGCCGAGTCATACCAAAGATTTATAAAAATGGTACGAACAGCTGCCTCGCTAGGCTTTCAGCATTGAGAGGTTTGTGTTAGAATTGGCGGCATGATGCCCCAGTGCTAGACATCACTATAAACTGTCACACTGCAGACATCGTAGCGATATGACGAAGAATTGTTAAAGTTACGTTAACAATCCAAATCATTCACACACACAAACACGTGCGTATCGCCTTGCCTGTAATCATTGACCCCTATAACGTATCGAACATGCACATAGCAAGAAAATGATGTTACGATGTTGGTGGTATAGGAAGCCTTGCGTAAAAGACACAAGTCGACCCAGTAATTAATTCTTGTCCGTATACAGTCATTCCGGATTCCTAAGTCAGAAATCAAGGTATTTGTTAATAAATTATAGATGATACCAAACAAAATCGAGAGAGCTATACATTGTACCTAAAGAAAATACCTCACATCACTAACATGATTTTAATAATTACGAATAAAAAAGTAATGTAATACAGGTTAGAGGATTTTAGTTCGTGCGGGTAAAACTCATTGACTTGCTTGCAAGCTTAGACTCTTCTGCTATCTCGACAATGCATAAATCAGTAGCAAATAATGCCACATTGTCGGTGCATCCGTGCGTAGCATCAGATACACACATTCTGATCGTATAATTATTTCTCGTCGGAAAACCGTCATTCCGGATTAATAACACAGATCAATGTATGTGGAAATAATTTTAGAAGGTTATAAACATACAACAAACAGAGCGTAAGTGCAGGGCCGGTGCAAGGCATTTTGGCGCCCAAGGCGAGATCAGATATCTGACGCCCCCCTTCCACTCACGCCCTCCCCCACCCGCCCATTATGAAATAAACCCTTAGCCAGGCGCCCTAGGTGATTGTCTAGTTTGCCTAGCGGAAGCGCCGGCCCTGCGTAAGTGCTTTCCTTGGATTCTAAAGGTGAACGCTTGATAATTATAGCGTAATATCTGTTATGAATTAATTGTTTATTCATGCAGGTTAGATCATTTTAATTTACACTCTACGGGAATTCAAACCCCCGGCCCTCGCGTAGTAGGCACCAATTGCCTTGCCTATAAGCATAGACTCCTATACTATCTCGACTATGCATACGTCACCAGCAAATGATGTTACATTGTCGGTGGTATAGGAATCCGTGCGTAGCAGAAGACGCACCAACATATTGACCTAGTAATAAATTCTCATAGGGCCACATTCATTCCGGATTCCTAAAACCGAAATCAAGGTATACAGCAATAATTATAGAGGATTACAAATGTTGTTGTTCTTGGGTTTACCACCATTTTTAAGCACACGATAGGCTATACATGGAGGCCAGTATTAATGGTGGAGGACAAAACGGGAAACCCACCAGAAAGAACCATCGACCTACGATAAGCGACCAGCAAGCTTTCTCACATCCCCACATTGGCCGAATCTGAGACTCGAATCCACGCAGACTGAGGTGCGATGGATATAGCTTTAGACTATTCGGTCAATCGGGGCCCCAATTACAAATGTACACCAAACAGAACGTAAAGAGCTTTCCCTCGATTCTTCAGGAAAATATTTTTTAATACCAAACTAATTTTTATAAATACCAATAAATAGCTTTATCAAACAGGTTTGAGAATGAAATTGAATTCGTACTCTACGTAGATTTGAACCAGGGCGGGTGGTTGAACGGCACCAATCACCTTGCCTGCAAGCACAGACTCCTACACCATTTCGATCGTGCTATATATTCGTATTTATACATATTACGTTAGTATTATTAATCGTTCTCCTGTAGAATCAAAGAACATCACATTCCTTTATTTTCTTCTGTTTGGTGTATATTTGCACTCTGTCTCTCTCTGTCTCTCTCCCTGGTGGGCCTGGTATCATGATAATGTGATTGAGTGGGACATGATGCTGCAAGTCTCCGGCATCATGACCCACCCAATAAAATACATCACTATAAACTATCACGCTGCAGACATCATTATGACTGAAAATGTTTTAAAGCTACGTTAAATTTTCAAATGACACACAAATGACAACAGACTGACAACCAACAGTGCAAAACTAGTATCACTCAAGCCTGAGCGCTTTCGACTCTTAAGGAGTCTTTATCAAAGGCAAATACAGAACATAGACAAGACAGACAAGTAAAATACAAAAACCGTGTTTACAAAACTTTACATGCCTATTTCTACAGGAATTCAACCTTTAAATTTATTATGTTACAACTAGCTTCTTTCAACTTGTTGCGGATGCTGTAAAATGTCTGTATTGAGTTAGAAATCGATGAGCCAAAGCGACACATCTGTTTTTGTATGTATCCATTGCATTTGAAAGGACTTATATGCCATTTGATTTGTATTCGTATATATATATATATATATATATATATATATATATATATATATATATATATATATATATATATATCATAGATGTTGAAAACGTTAAAATTTAAAACGTAAAAACGCATTTTTCTCAATAGATAAAAAAACTAAAAAAAATTGTTTTTTAGGCAACACGCTACATACCAGTATTAAAGTTCCAGTGATACAAATATGAAAAAATGTCAAAAGTTTTAAACCGTAGTCTAGATAACATTGAAATATTTTTCACTCAATGTTTTTATCACCATTTAACTGATCTGACCACTCTGTGGTTTCCTCCATATAATTTATATTGTCCAGCTTTTCCTTTAGGCGAAGATTTGCATTCACAAACACTACATATCGCACTCTCTTGCACTGCATACGGTTTCGCTTTATCGTGTGAATGAAGTCAAATGTTGACCAGTTTCTCTCGCAGATGGAGGTGGACGTCACCTGTGCTAAGACCTTAACCACAACGTATTGCAGCTCCGGAACGTGAGCTCTGAATGACATCCACCACCTGTATGGTGGCATTGCTTTAGCATGTGCAACCGCCATCGGTCGAGCAAATAATCATTGTCCTGCACGATACACGGCGTCCTGTTGTACGGCTTTCACCTGCCACGGTTTATTCTTTATATTATCGCGTGAAAGCCTGAGACGAATTCTTCGTTTTGATGTTGCACAAAATGAGAATACTCAGGATCTAGCAAAACGCCGGTTGCATGTAAATCTGAATGCTACATTTTCCATCTGTCCATAACAAACTGGCGAATGTTTTTTTTTTTTTTCGTGCTGGTGGTAAAGCAGCAGCTTCCACAAGCTGATCGATTTGGAACATTTTCCAATATACTTTTCCTGTACAAGTTACTTCTCCGTCAGCTAGTCGCAGTAGCTCAACAATCGGCTCACACACTTTAGTTATTGTTTCCACCGAGCTCCAAAACGTTTCATTCAAAATCATGCTTGTGACTTCCTCGCCTTTCTTTTTATAAACTGTATCATTTAGCCATTTTTTGTACTAACGACTTATCACAGTTTCCTGCAGAGTATCATAAACTACACTCAAGCGTTGGAGCATAATAAAGTGAGTATCAAATCTCGTTTCGCCAGGCTTTAGAAGCTCTAGATGAGAATGATTGCGAAAACATGCCTGGGAATACTAGTGATTCGTGATGACTTAACGATATCTTTAGAATCAGTAATTACACTATCTATCCATGGCAGCTTCCCTATGCCTTCAAGTCAACGATCCAGACAGTGAGTCGTGCATGGCGAGAAAACTGTATTAAGATATTGCTGCTTTTACATCGTACGAGCTGCAACACAGTTTGATGCATTGTCCGTAATAACTTGTACAACATTTTTCATGTCATCCGATACAATGCACTTTGATATCTCACCAGCAATACACGATCGATCTTTGATTTCGTTGGAAGTATCCAAAGCATTGAGAAAAATACAGCCGTCACCAGTAACTACAAGAAAGTTAACAATGGGCTTGTTCTGCACATTTTCCCTACCATCAGGCATAAGCGTAACTCCGCGCCTGACGGCCTCTTCCTTAAAAGAGGCCATAGATTGTTCCACTTGATGTACTTCCTCAGCTAGCATTTCAGTTGAAATTTGATTCGGCTTGGTGTTTTACAGTGAGGAGCACATATTGCCACGGCAGCTATTGCAGCCTTAAAGTAAGTAATGTCGGCAATAGTGAAAGGTATGCCGCTTGTATAAAACAAACGAGCGCCTGCTTTGTCTGCATGTTTTCTCGTAACACTCGCGAACACAGAGGGTAACGAAATCTGCTTCTCACTCGCCTCTCTACTAGCGGCTTTTGCGGCTTTATCCAGTGCGTCGAGTTGCCGTTTTTTTTTTTTCGTCCGCTTCTAGTCTCACTGACTGCTGCTTCTGTAAGGCCTGCTGCACTTCGCATGGAACTTTGGAACATTTCCTTATGCCACACTTGGGATCTCCAAGTAGGTGACCTTTTATACGTACAAAACCACCGTGAAATTCTTTAGTACAGTAAATGCAACTAATTACTTTGTTCAAAGTGGCGTTATCTTTTTTATGTAGTACTAAAACATATTTCCATTCTTCACTTTTTCGTTCGGTATTTTAACGGCTTTACACAAGAGGTATTTATTTTAATTTCGTAATTTATTATCAGTCTTAATCGCTACTGGTCTGTTAGTTGTGTATGTAAGGCTTCAGCACGAGCCAGTAATCTTTCGGTAGCCCTGGCAGCTTGACCTACGCACCGAGCTGTCGCAGTTGGAGAAACACTAAGACTATTATGGGGAATATCAACTGAAAAGTTTCTAAAAGATGTTTTCGTAGTCAGCTAGTCCTATAAAGTATAAAAACTATAAAGTATCAGTTTAATTGCTTTTTTTGGTGAAATATATTTATCCTAATATGATGACAATAAAATACTCAAAAAACTACAAAACTTGGACTTTATAGCATGCGAAACGTTCCTAAAAAGGGACTGCAAAAGGTTAAACACAGCGTCATCTTCCAATGTATGCACGCATGGCCTTCAGTACCAGATATCAACACTATGTTGTAGCATGTTTACGTCAAGTATCGTAGGCTAGCAACATAGATTCATTATTGATCGATATTTGTTATCTTAGAGTATGACAAATGACCGATGATAAAAAAAAATATGGAAGTACCAAAGATAAAAAACGCAAAAAACCAAAAAAAAAAACTTTTTAAAAAACGCGTTTTTCGAGGTAAAATACAAAACGAAAAATGTTTTTATCATCTAGTGATATTTTCGAATAAATAAGGCAAATGGATTTTACTCCTGTTGTATTTTACTAAAAACATAGTTGACTAGAGAAGCATATTGTAATACTGCAAACAAAACTATATCAATCTGGCTAAGAAATACTTGTGATGTAAATTACATAAATCATTTGTAATTCTTTTCCTTTTTAAATGCACTTTCAGTTCAAACACACACACACAGACACAGACACACACACACACACACACACATTTCCGTATTGTCAGCTGTATGTGGAAAATAAAGTCTTCTGTCGATTTCTGGCCGATTTGAACCGTGTGAAGTATGATACAATAATTTAAAAATAAAACAATGGAACGGACTTATCTTAATTTACTAGTTATTCCTGTTTTGCAAATCAAGTAAGATCTTTAAAAAGCTATGTTTCAGTTAGTAAAGGTACATAAACTTTCACAATATATACTGGTCGTTGCACTGTGAAACTTTTTCCATGGACAGTGAAATATTACCAAAATATATTTATGTAGCTAACGTTGAGTACGGTGTTTTTGAATGAAATTGATGTTGGTATTTATTTATTTTCTACTTTCCCTTTTAAAATGGCAAAGAAAAATAGACAGTCTTATATTATTTCGTATGATTTGTTTACAAAACTACACCATTATTTCGTGACAATCGGGACTCATGTCCCTTTAATTTCAATTTTGAAATAGTCAACATACCAGGAAAATAATGAGAAATCTATTTTAAAAGACTATAAGTGTAGCATTTACATCTACGTAGACGCTTTATATACTTCACATGGCTGGAATCAGCCCGTAATATTATCAGCATAAACTTTGCCTGAATCAGCCATGATCATAATCGACCTGAACCCATTCAATCTTGTAGCATGTAATGTAACTAAGGTAACTTTCGATGCTATTTTCACCTGGGTAGATGCAGCAACGACTTCGTAGCGTGGACCATACTGTGCGGACAGAGACAGTGGGTTCTGGTTGTCTGTGTAGGTCGCCGCTACCCGGGCTGGCTTTTGAAACATCGGATCTTTGGGGTCCTGCTTCACGACACCACCAGGTTGGCACGAAACTAATCCAGCCGTAACAGCCAAAATGAACAATTTCATCTTCAAAAATCTTGTCCCGAACTTGCGGAAGTTTTGTTCAGGTCTTGTGACCGTTGTTTATATATCCTTTAAGTGGCATTCGGAATACCTTTGTTTATTTTGATGTATATTGTGAACGGGCAACCAAAACATACCGATTGCAGGGGATGAACGTGGGATATATTCGGTTTCACCACGTTCAAAGAGGTCACCATTATCATGGTAAACGGTACTTGCTGTACATGCCGTGACGGAAGAGATCGTGTGGGTGGAGACTAATTTGGAAAAATTATATGCAGAAATACACAACACAACTAGCTGTGATTGGTGCATTATATAAGTTATAGGGTTGTATCTGTCAGTATTAAACGAAATTCGAGTCATTTGGCAACATCCGGGATCATGCTAATTAACATGCAGATCATGTCATGTATTTGTAAAGAGCTTTTACAACTTCATTATGCACCATTGTAAACGCTCTTGGATATATTTTATCTTTATATTGTCCCGGCAAATTTATCAGACCCAAATGCAGTGGAAAAAAATGAGACTCTAACTCTATGACAGTCATTGACACGCATGCTGAAATATAATACAAAGGTATATTTATTTCACGAAATTTTAGCACGGCGTTCATAATCATTCGGAATATGCTATCCACACAAATGGAGGTAACCTACCGTAAGGAGTATGTTGTATCCTAACATTTGTCAACATTTATTGCTCCGTTACGTCTGCAATTTACTTGAAAAATGTAAACATACAATTGATAAACGAAAAGTAAACTATATATATTTTTATTAAAAAAATAATTCTGTAAACCAGTGCTGTCTCACCTTTTTGACACCATGGGGCACTGATTTTTTTTTCTTGAAGCCGAGGGCCGTAGCAGAAACCTCAAAATCAACTTATACCAAATTGTTTACCTGGTTAAGCAGATATACTATGAAAATAGGCCATTAACTTTTTTTTATTATTACATAAATGCACACAACATTGTTCAAGCTGTGGCGGGCCATTTTAAAATCAGCCCGCGAGCCACAGGATGGACATCACTGATGTAAACACATTTTATTCAAAAGCTCGTATTTTTTTAAAATAGTTTTCTTATAACATTTATTAGTTTATGAGAAAACAAAATCATTTGTATTGCCCATTATCTCTTTTCATAGATCAGAGGATGTCATTAAATATTTGCGGACACTATTTCATTATCTCCTCGGTTGTCGAACAACGGGTGTAGATATACATTCAAAACTTAGTACATTCACTGTGTACTACTACTAATAATAATGAAGACTTTGTTTAGCGTCTAATGTTTAGAAGCTCTAAGCGATTTACAACATATTAAATGATATGACTACAACAACAACAAAAAAAAAAAACGAAAAAAAAAAAAACAAAAAACAACAACACACCATGAAATTAGAAAACATAAAATATCATGAATAGTTAAGGTCGGAAACATTATTAGGTCTTTAAGTTTGTTCTTGCAGTCGAACAATGTGTGTTTTAAGAGCATTCTTGAAAGTAATCACTGAGTCTTTGCGTCTTAATTTCAATGGGCAGTTCGTTCCACGTTGCTGGGGCCAATTACGCAAAAGAACGTTGTCCATATGACTTCGGTTTCTTAGTGGGATTAATAAGTATACGATTGTCAGAAGAAGATCGTAAGCATCTTGCTGGCTAGTACACATCGGTGAAGCCAGATAGGTATGTTAGACTGGAGTCCATCAGAGAAATGTAACACAGAGAACACATTCTGTGTTTGATTCTGGATCGAATATATAGCCAGGGTAGGGTACAGAGCAGCGGTGAGGTGTGCTCTGATCGTGGTACTCGAAGGATGATTCGAGCAGCCGTGTTTTTAACTTTTTGATGTTTCTGGAGTAGATATTGAAACGAACCAGACAGACTTGAGATTGCTGAAGGTGTGCACAGTTCTTTACACGAATTATATATATTTTTTGCATTTAAATGACAACACTGATAAATGAGATATCATAATGATAAAAGGTACACTCTCGATACATTCATTTACCATTGGAAATCATTAAATAACGGTCTCAAAATGAAGAAACATATTCAGGATGTTGAAGCGATTTAAATGGCAATTTCACTAACACTAAAAAAGAATTATAGAAATAAAGGTTTAAGCATAACCAGCATTTAAATCCTCAGTATGGTAGAGATAAACAAAACAGTTTAGTTAACACCGCTGTCGACGTTGTATCCATTCCCATTACTAGTCACACGATATAATTAAAATATCTCCCCATTCATTCAATTGTATATGTTTTCACACTCACCAAACATTTTAGAAAATGAATCAGTATAATCATTTGCTAAAACGGGGCAACCCTTTTATGATTACCACCGTTATATTCACACGAATGTCCCACTATATCGGATGTGTGAGGCCTTGGTTCGAACCCCGGCCGAGTCATATCATAGACTTATAAAAATGGAACTAGCAAAAAATTTATTTTTGCCTTGCTTGGCGCTCTGCAGTAAAAGGTTAGTGTAAGACTGGTCGGCACGTTAACAGGATATTGTGACTGGGTGGTATATGAAGCTACATGTCTGCAGCATGATGCCTCAATGCTAGACTATCACTCTAAATTGCCTCACTGCAGTCATCGAAGCCATATGACTGAACAATTGTTAAAGGTACGTTAAAATACAAATCACACACACACACACACACACACACACACACGGCAACTCGTGGAAGTAATTAAAACACCGTGTAATTAGTCTCATGAAGAAATTATCCTAAACAAGATTGGAGATCTATCACACACAATGCCGTGACCATTGCGTCAACGATGTTAATAAAGGTTAAAGTTGAATATGAAATGACCGCTTTCCCACAAAAATGACTTTCTATCACAAGTATGGTCAGCACATTAAAACTAATATAAAAGAAATGGTCAGCGCTAATATACAACAAGTTACAAGTTTACCTCGACCCATACCATTAAAAACGCAATTTTTCACTAGAATCATTAACTTTTATATGCACTATGAAATCGAAAATTCTTCACACCAATAACAACAAAAAGGAGAGAAACACACATAAAAAGAATTATGTCCTAAATTAAACTGTACACGGTGAATATGAATCGGGTTAGAGCTACATGATGGAAACTTCAAAAGTTGTAATGTCCTCTCTTTCCTTACTGCTACCTGGCGGAAACAAAGAGTTTTAATGTAATCTCTTTCCCTACTGCTACCTGGCGGAAACAAAGAGTTTTAATGTAATCTCTTTCCCTACTGCTACCTGACGGAAACAAAGAGTTTTAATGTAATCTCTTTCCCTACTGCTACCTGACGGAAACAAAGAGTTTTAATGGAATCTCTTTCCTTACTGCTACCTGGCGGAAACAAAGAGTTTTAATGTAATCACTTTCCCTACTGCTACCTGGCGGAAACAAAGAGTTTTAATGTAATCTCTTTCCCTACTGCTACCTGGCGGAAACAAAGAGTTTTAATGGAATCTCTTTCCTTACTGCTACCTGGCGGAAACAAAGAGTTTTAATGTAATCACTTTCCCTACTGCTACCTGGCGGAAACAAAGAGTTTTAATGTAATCTCTTTCCCTACTGCTACCTGGCGGAAACAAAGAGTTTTAATGGAATCTCTTTCCTTACTGCTACCTGGCGGAAACAAAGAGTTTTAATGGAATCTCTTTCCCTTATGCGTGATATTATGCCGCATTATCAAAAATGTTTTTCTTCGCAGATAAATGGAGCTACGTACTGAACTATGTAAAGAACCATTAAGGGTGAACTTCGTTACTTTTGTATCGCCCACTCATAGACAATATCAGCTTAACATAATGCTGAAAATGCGTGACCAAAGAGGCAAATCACGTCAATACATTTGTTGTTGCATTACTTTGTTGTTGCAACAGCCATACGGTTTCAGCACAATTATCCACATCATCTGCATACATCAAGGCAAAGTTCTAAGGTATATTCATTGGCATGAGAATGCCAATATAACACTTTGTAACCTTTGAACTAAATCATCAATAAAGACAAAAAAAATGAAATGGGCATAGAACGCATCCTTGTCATGTTCCTACATTGCGATTGAAATAGCTGTTTTTTTCCATTTGATGTTCGTACTTATCTTGTCAAACAAGAATACAGATATTTTTAAACTTGTAAAATATTTCCGTAAGTACATTTATGTGCAAAAGAAAGTAATAACTTATAATGTTTAAAATCAAAAGTTTTTGTTAAATCAGTAAATAAACTGCAAAACCTATCACGACTAGCTTTTATATATATATATACTAGCTTTTATATATATATATATATATATATATATATATATATATATATATATATATATATTCTTGACACTATACGTTCATTCACTTCATTTGCATTAAAAAATAGAGCTACATCCCCGAGTTCTTGCAAAGCTGTTTCTTTCACGAAAACAGCAAAAAGCTTTACATCTCCCAAACATACCAACCACATCTCTTGACATACCACATATTTTGCAAACCGCTACTATGTTAAAACGCCTACAATAAGACTTTCGAAGCACAAAACAAATATGCATCTACTGCACTATTAATTACATTATAATGGCTTTGACGTGCTCCTTAACCCTGTTCCTCTCTAATTACATTAGCTCCAACTATATCGCATCAGGCGTTTCGATTTACTGTATTGCGTAGTGTTATATGATATTTTTCTCCGTTTTGATCTTCGCGTCGCGCCAACCAACCAAACATTCTCTTTGTCCCAGTTATACATGTAAAAATGCTCTCCAAGTATCAGGTTTATTAAATCTGATTGTCGCGAATTCATCCATCTTCGTTTCTTTTAGCATAAACTCATATACAAGTCTCCCTTCATATATTATAACATGATTCTAATTAGCTCACACACGGTATCCACTCTGTTTATTGACTGCTTCTCATGCCGCTTGCAGGATACGGTCTCTATCCATATATAAGGTAAACTTGGACGTCAGCTTATGGACCCTCTCGATTGCGATAGTTTGCGCGTCGTCCTTATGAAGAAAGTTTCGATTTTTTTTCTCACATGCATCCCATCCTTCGTTTTCCGTGCCAGATAAACCATTAAAATAAAATTTGTTCATCTGAATTTTACATAAATTGTGTCCATCTGATTTTTCCATTTGCCAATTTTGCTCCCGAAGTTCCATATTTTCCTGCCTGAAAAAGATCGGTAACTTAGTTTTTGTTCAGTATTCTATGCTAAAATACTTGTCAGGGCCTTGTTGATGTCAAAGGACGAAGTTTATTGATGTGCTGCTATAGGGTTATCGACCCTGTTTGTTCCAGAATCTGATATTGATAACCTTGTCTGGCTTATCCCCGCCCGTCTACTGGGTCCCCGGGTCAAGGCTTTGCTTTCCTGAAGCGCTCATTACTAATTACAAGTAAAAGTTTTAAGGTAAAACAAATAAATGATCTTCCTAACCTTGACACTTGCATGCTGGTTTCCACTTTTCTCCGTTGCACAAATGCGCCAATTCTAGCTCGCCACAGTTTAATATTTATACCATTTTGTTTTGACGATTGAGACAGCTCACTTTCACGTCTTTATGTTAGCCTGTTCTATTTAGTGAAATCAGTCTTATAGTTTTGTTCATTTATGATTTGAAAGGATCTTGTTACTATATTATTCATTGGAATTACAAAGTGCTCATTGACTTCTGAACTGGATCATTAATTTGAAACTACTATGAATTCATACAAGAATATTTTGGATTATATCTTATTTATACATTAAGACAGATAACACATTAGCACAATCAAGATTCTTGACACATCAATACATTCACAACTGGAATTCATTCAGAATACTCTATACTTTTGAACTGATGATAAATCATTTAAAATCGTCAGGATTTTTAAAAAAAAGTTTTGCTTTGTATTCTTGGGAAGTAAATTATTTGCTGAATTTTACTAAACCTGCTGGTTTCACATTTTAACTGTTGCTAAGTTTTAAACCATGTAGTCGTAACACTATATTAACAGTGCCATTATTCGATTAGATGCAAACAAGAGGAATACATACAATGTCATATACTACAAGGTCATGGAAATGTTTGCCAGGGATACACATGTATGTACATAATTATGTACTTGCAACAACCAGAATGCTGCGTTACTGAATAAAGCATGAGCCCAAAATCAGGTTGGACGTGTTGAACTAGGTCGATATGTTTGGAAACATTTTGTTCTGTCAGTGTACTAAAACTCTGAATTGCTTAGATCAATGGTTAGTCTCAAACGATCACCATTTTTAGACTCGCGATGCTGCTTCAATGTCCCTAAAACAAATGTCTATACTATTTTAATGAAACCCATTTCTTCCTCTGGTAGAACTTGAGACTCGAAGTCTTTACATTTCACTGTGAACATGTCGGCATTACATCGAAAATGTATGGAAGTCACTTTTGGGCTCTCCGGAATACGGAAAATAATCTTCAGAAGCTTCCGAAGTACTCTGTTTTCAACTGATTGTGACTATTTTGATACTGGTCTTGTAGAGGAGGTAAATGGCGGTGGCTCAGGCTCGCTCGTGTCGTCTTTAGAATACCTAGCTTGAACTTGTACTAACACCACACCTAGCGTATGAGTTGACACGTAAAGCTTTTGCTGGTTTCTCCTCAGCATGGTATAAACATTTCATCAGATTTAAAGTTTGATTATACTATGGTACATTCAAACTCGTATATATATTGACCTCCTACTCAAATAGAAGATATCTATTCAGTTTGAAGATGGAAGACTCTCAACAGATCGCATTTCTCGTCAGAGTATACTTACAAAAAGACTACGGAGTACTTCACTCAAGACAAAAGTGAGATGCTATTTATGTAACACCAAACGGCAATGGTCTCCAAAATGTCCACATCGTCAAAGCCACTGACCCAATAATACAGAAGAAAAGATAGACACAATTAAAGGCACTGATTATCAATCTTTAGAAAGCGTTATAGTCTTTAAAATTGAACAAGAAAAAAAAGAGAAACGGAACATTCTTCAAAAGCAGCAAAGAAAACCGAAGAACAACCAAATGGAAAGTAAAGAAATCTAGACAAGTAAAAGAAAGGGAATGATTGCAACCCAAGCCTATGAAGAAATTTTAAAGACAATGGCAGTGCAGGAAAGAAGAAAATAGACGTGTGCTTTTTATAAACTTTCTTTGTGATTCTAATTTAACAAGAATATACCATAAAATAAACCGTACTTTGTTCCTTGTCCTAACTTGTTTCTTTAGTTAGTGCGAATAAGCTCTTCACACACACACACACATTGTTACACACCTATTAACTTGACATCAACATCTATAACTGCCCCAGTCCTTGTCCACGGCCATTGTATACTTTTGCTGCATTAGAAGTTGTAGTAGTATCTGATCTTTGCTATTTCGTCCGACATTTCAGTGCTGGCGGCATACATCGATTTCGTCAGAGAAGGTTCTTAGGTTGTAGGATCATTATGATCTTTTATACTCCGTTTGACTAATACGTCTTATATGTTTTTGCACATGTTTAAACTTTGCCAAGATGACTTCAAACATACAATTTAGTGTTTAGGTCGTTTCCTCTTATGCACTGCTCAAAGTTGTCTTCTTATCTGCTTCCTCTCGCTTTAGTTTTCCTCCTTATGTTCCCGTTGTTGTTGTTCTTGAACAAACACATGTTCTTCGTACGTTGCAAAAACAGCTCAAACCTCTTTCCTCTATTTTAGTTTAATGAAATCATCATATACTGGCAACAATGGAAAAGAGGTGAAGGTGGTATTCCCACAGGCAGAGATTGTAGCAGAGATGATAAGAAATCTCGCAAAGCTAAATTGAAGTCATCTTACTCTGGAAGAGTACTTACAACGGCATTCGTAGTAGTAGCAGCAGCATCAGTAGTAGTAGTAGTAGTAGTAGTAGTAGTAGCAGTAGTATTAACAAGATTAGTGCTCTGGGTATACGATACATCAGCGGCAGGTACACGAAATACATGGTCTTCTTACTATTAGTCATGCTACTGTACTCTTAGAGTTCCTGCAAATTATAGTAACGAAAGTGAACACCATCTAATTGAAATAGTCGTCTCGTTCGAATAAAAATTGCAGTATAAATTCAGTCATACAAGTAACGTTGCATTCAAGTTGGATGGTATGAAATCTAATCCATTACTTCTCACCATACACACTACGAGTAAGAATCAAAATCGACCTTAAAAGCAGGCTTTGTCAGAACGAAACCAGAATTAATATTATGTCTCTTTGATTGACACCTGACGTCAGAGGTCAGACGTGCTGATGGAGTTACTAGCGTACAAATATTACAACAAAGGAGTACATCGTTTAATGTTCATGCCAGTGTCATGTCAATGTCAGTGTTATGTCGTCTTCTATGTACAGATATACAGTTTATTTGCATTGCCTTCAAACATAATCGAAGCAACTTGGCAGCACTGCTTAAACGGGCTTGAATTAACCAAGCCAGAAATGTTGTTGCATGGCTCCAATACACATTTAACAGTGTAAAACATTTTTCATGTTAGAGGAAATACACGAAAACCCAGCAAAATAAAATCAAGACGTGGGATTTGCCCAGTCAATCTATATCGTGTAGTATTCATCGCTAGGTCAGACGTAACTAAAAAAGTTATATAGAACTCAAAAGTTATTCTGGATCAACTTCAAGTGGGCTTTGAAAAACTAAATCAAAGTATTGTCGTGCGTCCCTAAAATGCACAGTTAATTAGGTTGATTTTTTTTCTTGTTGAACACCAGTATCAACACTGTAATTTCTCAGACAATTAATTAATTTAATTAATTCAAATAAATCATCATTAATCCATCCTCCCTCTGAAATATGTCTTCATATTTCCCCATGTATTTAGGCATTATGGACAAATATTCCATAAATTGTATATACTTTATTAATGTTCATCAGAATGACCATTATATTGTGAAAGAACTAAAAAAATGAACATAAATATTTATATGGACATTATAAATGTTAATTATTAGCATCATTATAAAGTTCTTCTTTCTACATATGTTGCACAGGATGCAAAACCTATGGTATTTATTTGCTTAGGTCTCTCTCTCTCTCTCTCTCTCTCTCTCTCTCTCTCTCTCTCTCTCTCTCTCTCTCTCTCTCTCTGTACGTCTTGACTAATATTGCAATCATTCATAGGTCCAGAGACATCGTCGTATGACACAAGCAAAAATCCACAACGCTTGTATTTTCGTGGATTTTTGCTCCAGAGAGGGGGGGGGGGGGGCTGGCGACCATTTGGACAGTTTTATATTTAATTATTAATACTCGATTAAAACGGGTTTCAGAAACAACAACAAAGGCTTAAAGGAATAACGGTACCAATTGCGCATGTCCAGGTGGGCGGTGCAAAAGGTGTAGGGTCCATTGCAGGCAGTAATAAACAACAAGACAAGCTTTGATTGGTGGATTATGTAAGAGTTGTACTTTCTGTTAGGCTTAAAAAAATGTTTAGCCTCTTGGCAACATGTAAAATTAAGGTTAGATTAAAATTAAATGGAATTTCATTAAAAACACCAAACTACATATCGGGGGGAACACACACATACATAAAAACTTTTTCTTAGTTTTTTCAATAGGGGGAGGGGGCATCTGTCTGGTGCCCCCCCCCAACCCCCCAAAAAAAAAATTTATGCTAATTCCTAAATAGATCAAATTTTGTATTTTTTATGATTTTTTGAAAATGACTGAAAATAGGTATGTTGTGACTAGATAACTCATACCCCTGTCTAGTTCCAGCAGAGTTATCTCTCTTAAATGCAATGGAGTACCTGGTTTTGTCATAATCAAATTGACAATCTAACATTGTTCTCTATAACAGTGTGTGAGATGCATGCTAAATTAGGATAGAAAATATATTTATCTCTCCAAATATTAGCATTGAGGTCTATGGAAAAACAACTGGTACCGTGATACCTAAAACACAATACAGTATGTGCGCATCGTAACCGACAAATTTAACATGTAGGCCTTGTGTGTCGTCTGACGATTGCAAATATGTATCATTGATATTATGAACACTGTAGATAAATCCCAAGGAAAGCGTAAGCATAGGTTTACGAGGAAATAGAGTACTGTGGGTTACTTGGCACAAGTTCAGCTTTAATGTTTTCGTCCAGCGCAATATATTTTGTGCTTATTTTGCATGAGAGGGGGAGAGGAAAAAGACAGGATTACGATGAAATTGTGTACCATTTTAATATTTATAAAACAGGGACTATTAATATTTGTGTCGTTAATTTCATGTCATTTTATGATTAATGAATGAGTAGAAATTCTTCATAGAGCTATAGGCCTACGGTAGAAAGAATGTTTATATATTCGTATTATTGCGCTATGGGCGGATCACGATTTGATATATCAATAGTATTGGTATATAGATTTGCTTTATACCAACACTTTAAATGTCATGTAATTTTTAATGTATATATATATATATATATATATATATATATATATATATATATATATATATATATATATATATATATATACATATATATATATATATATATATATATACAGCTATATATATGTATCTATATGTATATGTATATATATATGTATATATATATGTATATATACACATATATATACATATATATACATATATATACATATATATATAAACATATACACATATATATATATGTACATATATACATATATATCCATATACAGATATATATATACATATAGATACATATACATATATATATATATATATATATATATATATATATATATATATATATATATACATATACATATATATATATATATATATATATATATATATATATATATATATATATATATATATATATATATATATATATACACACATATGTAATCGTACATTTAGTACAATTACTGAGTGGTTAGTCTTACGTCCATCTCCTATGGATGTGCATTCCATAACTCGTGTATCTTGAAGATCATCGAATACGACGATGCGAAAGCATTTGAAGGATAAGGAATACATATTCAACAAGATGATATTCTGCTGAGCTCTGAGCTTTCCAAGTATTTCAAAGCATGAACCGGCGCTCACACACACACACACACACACACAAACACACAAGTACACACAAGTACACACACGCATATATATATATATATATATATATATATATATATATATATATATATATATATATATATATATATATATATATATTATATATATATATATATATATATATATATATATATATATATATATATATATATATATATATATATATATATATATATTGCATGCATGGTGTATCAGTGATCTTACACGAGATCTATTAGTCTTTCATTCAATGGAAACGAGGCTTGCTTTTCATTGATTTTCGATCGTTACTTGCTGCGATGATGAGAGAGAGAGAGAGAGAGAGAGAGAGAGAGAGAGAGAGAGAGAGAGAGAGAGGGGTGGGTTAATTGTTGGGTGGGCTATGGACATTTTCATATTGAATAAATAATCATCGATTTTCACAACATTATAATAAGTTTATGAAACAAAACAAAAACACAACATTATATTGATCAAAGTATGTGTAACAAGTAACCGAGAGATGTACCGCTCAATGGCTACAGTGTTTGCAACTTTGTATCATTTATTACATAAAGACTGTAAATAAATTCCAAGGAAAGTGCGCACATTCCGTTACAACGATTTACATTGTTGGAGGTTATTGGGTATAAGTTATATTTCAAGCGTTTTATCCAGCACAAATACTTTTTGTCTCTCACTCCAGATTTTTTGCATTTTTTGTGTTTTTTGCTTCTTTTTTTGTGTCCTTTAGATGTGATAGTGGATTTGGGAACGGAAAACAAATCATTACGATAAAATTGTGGATCATATTAAATTCATTTAAAAAACGGGCATTATTAATACGTGTGTACATTAATATATAACATCTAGACATAAAATGCACAGAAGTACATTTTGTAGCGAATACAATCGGTAGGGATGTCAGGATTTGTATGTCTAGTATCAACTTGTGGAAATTGTACATGATCTAAGCACACCGCTAACTAAAGTGACTGCTCTCTTGTGCTAAAATATCAGTGTGAATTAGTCGAAAGTACAAGTACACTATATTTAGGAGTTATTAAAACAGGGACAATGTATGAATTACCAAATACATCAAATGTAAAAATAAAGGTTCTCGGGTCTTTTTTTAAAATTTACCTCTGAAGTCCAGGAAGTGAAAATGACCAAGCGGAGCTAGCAGGTTTTGGAGAGATGCACATCGTAAGTAAGGCAATGCTGTATACTCTATGATCCATATTACGCCCATCAATCCTGCACCGAAATACAGAAAAGTAAAGGTTCTTTGAATACTAAATGAGGATTTAATAGGTCCTTTCTAAAGATCCAGCATATCCAAGGTATATTTTTTCTTACTATTATAACACTATGCAAAATACAAAGCTGTAGGGCGCCAACTGAATTAATAATTTCTGCATAAACAAGAGGATAATGCCCACTACTTGACACATCTCACAATAAGCATCATCTAAAAGAAACCTTGTTAAACTTAATTTAAAGTTACATTCTAGGATATTGTTTTACTAAACTTATAACATAGAATGTGGTACACGTCATAGAGGCTAGGTATTTGTAATGGAGATTTCCAATAACCATAAATCTTACCTTAATATTTAACCGTCTATAACAGAGAACAGTTTATCCATGTATTATTTATTTGCAAAACAAAAGTTATTGGTAAGGTACAATATAAAATTGATTTTGGACAATGTCAAATAAAAATACAATTAAAACTTACAATCATTGTTTAAAAGGTACCAGTTACAAATTAAATATACATGACACATGTACATAGTGATTGCAATAGGAGTAAATATGGCTAGAAATAAAGTGCAAATATTTTATCCAGATCTGAATTTTACCTACGATAATAACCCAACTTGTACTGCCTATATATAATTTTTTTCTAATAAATTTAAACAAACGATGAAAAGTAGTTTACTCTTCCACCCATCGACACACTCAGGAATGGAAAGACAAATGGTACTAAAGCTAATATTTGAAGGTATGCTGGAGCTGTTGTGAGGCTCTTGAAGCAAAACACCGCGTCGTTCAAAAATGTGTTTACTGTGAGACGAAGTTACAGGAAATCTGTGGGAAAGGTTTATGGATTCTTTATGCAAAACTGCAACAACCATGAAAATTCAGGTTGCAAATTATAATTTTAGCTATTGACATCCTCGGAATTAAAAAGAGAAATAAAAACGAACACTTAATGTATAATTAATTTTCTGTTTTTCATTCAATATACTCATTTGTATAATATCGAAATCAATTGAGACTGACGAAAATCACGTCACTCTTCGTGACGTAATCTATGATGCAGCGTTTCCAAGAGTGACGTTTCTTATTCTTACGTTGTGCATCAAGCTTGCTAGACGTATTCACATTGACAGAAAGAAATATCTGATTTTTCAAGTCTATTCTTTTCAAATTTGATGAAATGTTGGATTTTCAAGTAATGAGCGATTTCCCGGAGTCATATTCAGCATTAACGTGAGTACTTTATAAATATTAATATATAATTTTGAAAGGAAACGAATGGTTGGATGAATCTCTTTTCCACAAATTCACCCCCCCCCCCTCCGCAATTTACACAGTATTCGACCTGACCAAACGCTACTATTTAATGGTTAACCTTTTGTTTATGGTTGGTAGGTTGGAAGAGAAAATTGTCATGTGCACTTCTACTATCATTATTTAAACTGATTAAGAATCGCAAGATCCAATTAAAAATTGTTTCCATTCTACCCATTACAGTCATTAAAATAGAGCTCAGTAAAAGAACGCGTTGGTTTCATTATATTGCACAAATGGTGCTTGATTATTAAAGCATGACCCGACAACCATAGGTAGCTTTAAATAAATAAAAGAAACTCTCTAAAATAGGTGCTTTCTTCCTTTTCCTACAGTTGCTGTTGTTGTTGTTGTTGTTGTAGGGTTTAACGCCATTTTTGTTAGCACTCGATAGGCTATAGATGGCGGCCAGTATTATTGGTTTAAGAAGAACCCGGGAAATCCCACGGAAAGAACCACCGACCCACGATAAGCTACTGACAAGATTTCTCACATACCCACATTAGCCGAATCTTAGACTCGTTCCCACGCAGACAGAGGTAAGTTGGCAGTGATCCGTAGCGGAAAGCGCTTTTCACCACTCGGCCACTCGCCCGCTTCCTGCCACCCCCTCCCCCGCTCCTTTTTCTTTCTTTTTTTCCCTACTGTAGGATCATAATATTGTTCCATTTGCTCAAGTTTAAATTTTCAATTTGATTCCTTATTTACCTAAGCAAAATAAATATATTTAATGACAGATTGATGTGAAAGGTTAGATAATTGAAATGGGCAAAGTAAAACTATTAAAATTGCTCGACATCTTTCAATCGACAGATTACACTATTACACTAAATAATGCAAACTAACCGGAAAATGCAGTCGAAGGACAGTTCTTTTCGTTTTGAAGTCACCACCAGCAAATTAGTAAAAACACCACAGGAAATGTTCCTATAGCTTTCACATGAAGATAATGTAGTTAAGCTGACTTTGCTGTTGATTTAACCTCATCTCACGTAATGAATAATAATTTTAATCCGATTTATTATAGTTATACATAACTCAATATACTTCCTATTTCTGTTCAAGTGACTTTTACTTCTGGGCGGATGTTTTGAAGGAGAGAGCTCTCAGCCAAGATTGGTGTGAGACTAAGGCTCTAGCCTGGAATAAGAAACTTCAAACACGTTTGACCATGGCCAGAGGTACCCATCTCCCGCCTGTGTGTATATATATATATATATATATATATATATATATATATATATATATATATATATATATATATATATATATATATATATATATATATATATCTGTCTCTCTCTCTCTCTCTCTCTCTCTCTCTCTCTCTCTCTCTCTCTGTCTCTCAATACCCTTGTAACATATTGCATGTAATTTACATATAACTGACATATCTTCTACTGTAACACCGTTTACCATTGACAGATCAATTGAAAGTATTTACTGTATGTTTTTGGATCTTAAAAAGTCAACATTCGCAACGATTGTTTTTCGTTACTTCAGACTATCCTGTCATCTCGAGAGCTTTCTCTTCCTTCTTTAATGATGTTGCTATGCAACATTTGGATGTCGAAAAAGACGTCTTTATATGCCTGGACGCAGCCAGAGTCTTAAGGAAGTTAGTATATGAAGTTATTTTATCTAGTGCACTAACCTGAAATCACTTAATTTTTATTTATTTTTAAAGTCAAGTATTTCGTGTGTCGTTTAATGCACATATTGATCGATGTTCTTGTTTTATTAATGGAAAACTAGTTATTTGATGACTGGTGTTTGTTTGATATGTGACATATTCGTGTGTCCAAATTATGTTAAAGCTCATCTGCTGCTTGGGTAAATTCGTTTGCTTTTAATAGAATTTAAATTCACAACGTTATTGTTTGACTTTAAAGATTCAAGATGAGTTTTATATTAATTAGACCTATTGGATAGCACTAAATAGCCTAAACATTCTGGTGCGCCGTTACAAAACAATCAGTCAATCATTATATCAATTAACATTGGAATGTAATTGTTCATAAAAGCGTGGTAATCATAGGTGATTTAGACGAGACCGAAGATTTCATGCTAAGCAAGCAGAACCTAAAATGTCTCCCAAATGTTAGTGACATTTCTAATTTCTTTCTCAGTTTCTTTTCACACATTTTAGAGGTATATTTGTCTAGTGGCTTACAGTTATTTTAAATGTTCATCAACAACCTTATTTCAGATTCTCTATGTGTTCAGAAGAGAAGATGATCTTGAACATTCTGAGAAAAGCCCTTAAGAAGACCAAAAAAACATATATGCAGGCATACAGACAGACTGAGAACAGGCGTCGGGTAAGAAAAGGAGAATATTTTGCACCTATATTCATCTGGATAAAAAGATAGTGCAATTATTTAGACAATTGTTTAGATGTCTTTAAATCTTTTGTTTCCTTTTTTATTTCAACACAATCTTTACTGCATAGGAATTCTTCAGGCGGACAAGGAAAAACTGTATAATTTTACTATAATCTAACTATGTACATCTTAGCATACAAATGACTATTTATACTGCAGAAGTATTTTTCATTATTCATTATATATTATATATTATTCATTATTCATATTCATTCTTACCTAATTTGAATGATCAGAACATTTTTAAATGATAAACACCATAAATAATGTCGAGAATAATAACAATACAAATAATACTGATGATGACTGAGGCGATTATGATGAGATGTAATCTCATTATTCCACAAATCGGCATAAAATGTTTTCTTATATTTGTAATCTATTTGTACACAACTGCATTAACACATTAGATTAACTGACATTATTGTGACTCTCATCTCATTGCTTTTAAAACAATTTAATTTCTTGATTTGTACAGATGTATAAGGACGTTTTAATCCGTCTAGAGTCCAAAATGAGATTCAAGAAGGTCATTAAACAGGCTCTAAGGGACAAGGCCAAGGAAGCCGCCGACCGCTTTGTGAAAGCCCTAGAATTAGAGCAGACTGCGAAGGTGAAGATGATCACGGTAATGCTGTTTCTTTTTCATGTTCACTTATTGTTACATGCTTTGAACAGTAACTTCAGACAATTCATATGGTATCACGGTACCAATCGTTTTTCCATAAACCTCAATGTTAATGTTTTGTGAAATAAATATGCTTTCTATCTTACATCAGCATGCATGTCACACACTGTCATAGAGAACAATGTTAGATTGTCAATTTGACAATGATTGAACTTCCATTGCATTTAAGAGAGATAACTCTGCTGGAACTAGACAGGGGTATGAGTTATGTAGTCACAACATACCTATTTTCAGTCATGTGTATCACATTTTCAAAAAATCATAAAAAATACAAAATATGATCTATATAGGAATTAGCATAAATTCACATGTTGCCAAGAGGCTAAACTTTTTTTTAATTCTAACAAAAAGTACAGCTCTTACATAATCCACCAATCATAGCTTGTGTTGTTGTTTATTTCTGAATCAAAATGGACCCTACACTTTAAGCTCCACCCATCTGGACTTGCGCAATTGGTACCGTTATACCATATAACATACTCTCAGTGGCTCCGATTTGGGCATGTAGTTGGGGGAAACTTGAGAAGCCAAGATAAACCGACAGCCTTGGACTGACCATCACTTACATGTAAAAACTGGAGATTTTTCACAAGAGATACAAAGTATCTTCATTATTCGCGATTTAGGTTTACTGTCATGCTATTATTAAATGCAATTTCATTGAACTGACTAGATACTATAGTTTGGAGGCATCATAAGACAGGACTTTACAAAAGATAGTGTGAAAGTTCTCTCCCCTCTCTGTCTGTCTCTGTCTGTCTGTCTCTGTCTCTCTGTGTCTCTCTGTGTTTGTCTGTATCTTTCTCTCTCCCCCCCCCCCTCTCTCTCTCTCTCTCTCTCTCTCTCTCTCTCTCTCTCTCTCTCTCTCTCTCTCTCATAATAGAGATAACCATGATTATTTCTGCATTGTTTGACGGATTTTATGTTAAATACAAAAGGATAATCCCTAAAGATTAGTGACGGAGTTTACACATCGGTGTTTGCTGCCTATTTCCTCAGTTAAAATGCATAGAAAATATAGATTGTTCTTCAGGTTCCTTTCATACGTGTTCATTTGTGTCACTGAATCTTGCAAGTTACTCTATTCATGTTTCCCCATTATAATGCATATAATCCTGTTTTGTACATACAACTATTATAAGCTTGTTTCTTCTGTAAATTTTTGTAAACAGTGCACAGTTAAGAACTCGAAGGGACTTCTGATATGTCTTAGTATTGTTTATACTTTCAATAACATTATATTGTAAAGACAGAAGAAAAATCGATCAGTGGGAGGTGGGTGGGTGGATATATTCTCCAATCCCGTATTCTTAATTTATCTACTATCCACCTTTCTGTTAGGTTTTGGAGAAATACGAATATGTGTCCAAGCAAGTAGCTGTAAGAAAAGTACAGTACTTTCTCGACACATGGAAAACAGCGTTTTCTCGTTACATGAAACAAACCTTCACTTCCACCGAGAAATGTGTTGGGTATGAATGCATTCTTCATGCAATTGCAACAATCTATACTGCTATTAAGATATTTAAGTGGAATCTTTGTATAGTCGTGCTACACTATATAGTTTTCTACATTTTTCGCTTCTAAACTTTGAATTGAGTCAAACAGTTGGAGTCAAACAGTTGTTAAAAAAGTTAATAGTTGATTTATTTGCTGAATTTCTTTCTTTTGATATTTCTCTCTAATTTACATGATGCCTAATTGGAGAGTGATGTTAGTCTATATGCAGTTAGTCGAGGAGCTTTATCCTATCTTAAAGGAGATTATATCGCTCATCTTTATCTTCATAAATGTTGAATCTATTGATGTTTGACATATCATCTTTATGAATATATATGCATCCACCTTAACTGTGCGATAAGTCATATACTACATCGCTTATTGGCTTGAAACTTGCACCTCAATTTTCGTACTTAACTGTGTAATGTGTCTTCGTCTTTATGGTCAGTTTGTGTCCTCTTTAGCACTATCCGCATTGACAGAAGAAGCATACAATGCATTGTAAGAGTATATATGGATTAAGCTTTATCACACCCATGAAACCTTGGTGACTAATTCAATTTTTACGATCCACTGAAGCGAGAATATTTTCTTAAGCATACTTTTGCTTTCTTTCCTAAAAGGCTCGAAAAGTATAAATTAATGTGAAGTAAAGTTATACATTTTGCCATTTTTATTATTATTATTATTATTATTATTATTATTATTATTATTATTATTATTATTATTATTGCAGAAATCCATACTTAGATGCATTTGTGCGAGTCCTTGCGGTTAATGCACATGATGCGGTCGAATCACTATTTGAGCGCAAAAGACAAATATTCAAAACACTACAAGTAAATGTAAGTAGTAAATGACGATAGTTTAACAGAGATGATTCAGTTTAATCTGGATAATGTTTTAGCATACTAGTTTTCATCATTCTTTCAATGAAATTTACATAGTTTAATTTCTTCAAAGTTTTTACAGAATTTGGATAAAGATTCCTTTAAAATCTCGTCTCTTTTATTGAATTTCTAATTATTGACCCTAAAACGAATAAAGTATCACGCAATGCTATTTCTAGCTTTGGTGGAACCTTTGCATTATTCCTGTTGGGCTATTATAATCTGTCATCTTTCACCAGCTTTTGTTTGCCTCTGTTTCCTAGTTTGCCTTGATATAGGAACAACAGTTTGATATTACAGCATTAGTATCTTTATATTCAATTCCTTTATATGTAAAAGCAGTTTCATAACTTGAAGCTAACCTTTTAATTCTAAGTAGTTTAACGAGAACGATTCATTTACTGCGAATACAGTTCCATCGGTTACAAGTTAATTAGGTAACTTGGTGTAAAACGGTTATGAATGTATTTCTTTTTTAAAATAGAGGAACACTGACGTTGGTGTAGATGCGAAACAAGTCCTTGGATTTGAGCCAAAAGTAAAATCCATGACACAGAAGGTCCATGACAGAGAGTCATATTTGGGTAAGTATATATTTCAGTATGTACACTGTAATATGAAGTCCTAATAATACGCTTATAAAAAGGCAAGAAATGCTTGACAAGAAATATCCACAACGCAGAAAACGTGAATAACTTTGTTATCTAGTATTAAGAGTGTGCACTTCTACACGAGCAGAACTCAACCAATGTCAACGCACAACGTTAAAGGAAATAAACTTACACGCATCATCAGTTAATACATATTGATTCGTCGTCGCTTTCGTCTATTTTAAAGGACAAAATTATTGCTATCAATACTTTTCGTTATCTTGTTCTACAGAGTACTCTGGTCTTGCTGACTCCGTGTTTTTGCCACCTGGCTTTACATGGCAAGAAGTCAACCAAGATACAAGGCAGTCCCAAGTGACATCATCAGGTTAGTTATTAAAATCGATAAATAAATTTAAATAAATAAATACAAAATATGTTTGAAGACATTAATATGAAACATACACATTGCTCCTATATCATACAGGTTAAAAGTGTAGATATTTGGTTGGTATAAACAATGACGTTTAGTACTGAACTTGTTTGCAATTTAAACTTTACTTAGTTTCAATAGATATTTTTGTGTCTTCTATAAAACTCTACTATATCGAAAACGTTGTCATGTATGTTTGAAATGTGATTGAAACAAGAAAATGCAATTGAAACTATCGATTTTAAAAATTATGACGGAGTCGGCATCGAGCCAAGGCAGCAGAGGGACAAAGCGAGCATATCATTGTGTGCCATACCGGTTGTCTGACTCTGCAACATACGGTATTTTTCTAACCTTTCGACCAATTGACAAACGAGTGAAAAATCGCAGTTCATCCGTTTAAGCTACTTTTAATACAGAATAATGTGCACGTCATTAAATCTTTCAGACTTGTCTACACCACTCAGACAACAAATGACAGTTGTGCATGACTATAAGCCAGTGGAAAACACGAACTCACGTGCAAGAAAGGTAAGATGTCATTATATTTTACTTGCAGAGAAGCATATCGCATTTTAATACATTCTAAAAACATATTCTTCCAATATGGAAACTCTTGCAATATTTGCCCTTTTTTCAGGTTGTTATTGTTATTGGTGCTGGGGGTTTATTTCTTTATTTTTCAAAGAGATAACACTATTTAGTACAGCCTGAAAACTACTAGATTTTATCTCTGTATCTTCATTAATTTTATCTGTTTTGACCACCAAGATAACATTCTACAAATCTCGACAGATATATGTGACTGAATTGTATCTGTATATTACCCAGCGGGATAAAAGCAGGAAAAATGAAATGGGGTTATATTTACTTTCAACAAGTACTATTAATACTTTTAATCAATGATTTAAATCCTCCTCATAATACGAAATATACATAAATCTCATTTCCACTTTCTGTAGATATAGGAGGAACATTGCAAATAAAAATACAAGTGAAACCTGTTGCTGCTACATACTTTCAACAATTACTCGCTGACACAGAATGTACTAATGTATCAACATTTTATCCACAGGGATGGTGATCAATCAACTGACGGATGCCAATGAACATGGAATGGCACTCGGTTTTTATAAGAGAAACTTTCCTTTCAATAAGAAAGAAATCGGGTTTTTCCCTGTAAAGTGTGTGAGTAATGAACCCCGACTTGTTTTAAAGAAAAGCTTGCGACGCAACTAGCCTAATACAAATTAAATTGTCGGGTATTTTATAACAAAAATGTAAATATTGTATATACATGCAAATTCATTATTTTTTATTCTAGTGAAAGCATTACGAATAATGGTATGATCTCGGGAACTCTTTCATTCTTGTGGCCAGCAATGGGCCTGCCACTGAATATTGATCATGATAATATTATTTGTGAATGAGAGAGAGAGAGAGAGAGAGAGAGAG
Organism: Unio delphinus; assembly: GCA_029339505.1. Classification (NCBI taxonomy): domain Eukaryota; kingdom Metazoa; phylum Mollusca; class Bivalvia; order Unionida; family Unionidae; genus Unio; species Unio delphinus. The sequence continues at coordinate 448,161 of JAQISU010000104.1, forward strand.
AGAGAGAGAGTCTGGTTCCCTGCTTAATCAGCTCCATACGTTGCACTCTGCTATACTAAGTCAGTCGAACACCGATGCCATATTGTCACGTGATCAAAACGAACAAAATGTCATTTTACGGAGAGATTGAGTTAAACTAAAAGTGGCACATTTATTTCTTTAATAGTCTTGTTCTTAATGACACAATATTAACTTTACTAACACTTTTGCCATGAACTATAACAGTAGTTATATTACGTACAAGATTAACCACCAATTCGTCACAGAAAACTAAGTTTTACAAATATTTTTGCTAGTAGGCGAAGATGAAAGAAATGGGTACACACAACGGTATTTTTATAATATTGCACATTTTACACAGGTCATCGCAGAGATTCCTTCTCCAATCGATTCCTCGATAAATTTTTAATAATATGGGGTGATGAACACTTGATCAAGGAATCAATTACATATTTAACATTCAAATGATGTAATCTACGAAACATTTATTTCACAAAATAGTGTTATCCCACGCCTCTTTTAGATATAAGAGATGGTATTTTTTGTCTTATATCTTCAGCAAATGAAGGCTATCATCTGTCCGTTACGTCAATTTCGGAAGTGAAAAGTACCCCCACGTGAAATAGGGTTCAACTATACAACACATAAGGTACCCTGAAAACCCACTCCACGCCACTTTCCTCTAACTTCATAAAAGAGATAGCATTTGGTCTTAATACCTGGCAAACAAAATTTTTCATGTGTCGCCTTCAATCAATTTTGATGTATAAAGGATCAAGGAATTGATTGCAAATGGAATATATATTAGACACTTACATGGTGCAGTATGAATGCACTATATTGAACCAAATATCGTTACATTCATCCCCTCGTTGAATAGGGTTGCTCTTGTTGTTGTTGTTATTATTATTGTTGTTTTTAAGATGGGTTATACATGGCGGCCAGTATAAATATTGGAGTTTAGAACTCGGGGAAATGCCAGCAAGAACCACCGACACAAGAGCAGCTACTGGCAACCTTCTCACATAACCACATTAGCTGCATCTGAGACTCGAACCCCTGCAGACAGAGGTGAGATGGCAATGATTCGTAGCGGTGAGCGCTTTAGGCCACTCGGCAAGTCAGGGCTCAGAGCTCCGCCCCCGAATAGGGTTGCTATTTCTATCCTAATGTTTTGTAAAGTCTGAGGTGTCCTGTAAAGCGAGATATCACTATCGATGTAAAATTGATCAGGTAATTTATCGCAACCAGACTATTTTGGCTGACTTAGTATGAAGTGTGCAATATTTGCGAGAAAATTGTTTCCCTCACCACCTCGTGAAAGAAGGGTGATATTTTCGTATTAGTCTGTGGCTATATTTTGGCTATCGTACATCATCTCATATCAATTTCGATTTAAAAATTATCAAGGAATCGATTGAAAAATTAATTTTTAGATGAAGCTGTGTAAAATGTGCAATATGAACAAACTATCGTTGTGCGTACGCTTTTCCTTCATCTTCTCTAGTAGTATAAATATTTGTAAAAATTATTATATGACCTAACTGGTGGTTAACCTTGAACACAAGATAACAACTGCTATAGTTCAAATCAAAAGTATTAGTGAAGTTCACATTGTGTCACTAAGAATGAGAATATTAAAGGAATAAATGTGCAGATGTTAGATATACTAGATCTCTCCGTATGAGACCATTTGTTTTCATCAGGTGACAATATGGCGTCGGCGTTCGTCTGATTTATATAGCAGAGAGCATGCTAACCAGGGAACCATACTAAGAGGCAGAGAGAGAGAGAGAGAGAGAGAGAGAGAGAGAGAGAGAGAGAGAGAGAGAGAGAGAGAGAGAGAGAGAGAGTAATTATGTCTCAATAAGTTTATTATGTTTTACGGGTGTGAATAATCATGATTCAGCGAATAAACAAAATTGCCTTACATATTGTTTGTGTTATTATTTAATCATAAAGTTAGCCTCATGGATTCACCACCCACAGACAGAAACCGACACACACCACCTTCCCCTTAAAAAAGATTGAGTAATGTATTACCTGATTTTGTTTGTTTCTTTGATAAGGATTTTTAACTTAGCTTTAAAAAAGATTCAGTCATATCGCTAAGATGTCTGAAGTGAGGCAGTTTATAGTGATGTCTAGAACTGGGGCATAATGCGGCAGACATCTAGCACGATGTCCCATCCAGTCACTTTATCCTGACACCAGGCCGACTAGTCCTAACACTAACCTCTTAATGCTGAGCGTCAAACGAGGCAGCTGTTAGAATCATTTTTGTAAGTCTTTAGTATGACTCGGCAGGGGATCGAACCCACGACCTCCCACTTCCTCGGCGGACGCTCTACCACTAGGCCAAAGGATTGTTTTGTGTAACCTGAAGATCACCGAATATGACGATGCGAAAGCATTTGAAGGATAAGGAATACATATTCAACAAGATGATATTCTGCTGAGCTCTGAGCTTTCTAAGTACTTCAAAGCATGAACACACACACACACACACACAAACACACAAAAGAACACACACGCATATATATATATATATATATATATATATATATATATATATATATATATATATATATATATATATATATATATTGCATGCATGGTGTATCAGTGATCTTACACGAGGTTTATAAATCTTTCATTCAATGGAAACGAGGCTTGTTTTTCATTGATTTTCGATCGTTACTTGCTGCGATGATGAGAGAGAGAGAGACAGAGAGAGAGAGAGAGAGAGAGAGAGAGAGAGAGAGGGGGATGTGGGTGGGTTAATTGTTGGGTGGGCTATGGACATTTTCATATTGAATAAATAATCATCGATTTTCATAACATTATAATAAGTTTATGAAACAAAACAAATACACAACATTATATTGATCAAAGTATGTGTAACAAGTAACCGAGAGATGTACCGCTCAATGGCTACAGTGTTTGCAACTTTGTATCATTTATTACATAAAGACTGTAAATAAATCCCAAGGAAAGTGCGCACATTCCGTTACAAATGATTTACATTGTTGGAGGTTATTGGGTATAAGTTATATTTCAAGCGTTTGATCCAGCACAAATACTTTTTGTCTCTCACTCCAGATTTCTACATTTTTTGTGTTTTTTGCTTCTTTTTTGTGCCCTTTAGATGTGATAGTGAATTTGGGAACGGAAAACAAATCATTACGATAAAATTGTGGATCATATTAAATTCATTTAAAAAACGGGCATTATTAATACATGTGTACATTAATATATAACATCTAGACATAAAATGCACAGAAGTGCATTTTGTAGCGAATACAATCGGTAGGGATGTCAGGATTTGTATGTCTAGTATCAACTTGTGGAAATTGTACATGATCTAAGCACACCGCTAACTAAAATGACTGCTCTCTTGTGCTAAAATATCAGTGTGAATTAGTCGAAAGTACAAGTACACTATATTTAGGAGTTATTAAAACAGGGACAATGTATGAATTACCAAATACATCAAATGTAAAAAAAAAAGGTTCTCGGGTCTTTTTTTTAAATTTACCTCTGAAGTCCAGGAAGTGAAAATGACCAAGCGGAGCTAGCAGGTTTTGGAGAGATGCACATCGTAAGTAAGGCCAAGCTGTATACTCTATGATCCATATTACGCCCATCAATCCTGCACCGAAATACAGTAAATTAAAGGTTCATTGAATACTAAATGAGGATTTAATAGGTCCTTTTTAAAGATCCAGCATATCCAAGGTATATTTTTTCTTACTATTATAACACTATGCAAAATACAAAGCTGTAGGGCGCCAACTGAATTAATAATTTCTGCATAAACAAGAGGATAATGCCCACTACTTGACACATGTCACAATAAGCATCATCTAAAAGAAACCTTGTTAAACTTAATTTAAAGTTACATTCTAGGATATTGTTTTACTAAACTTATATCATAGAATGTGGTACACGTCATAGAGGCTAGGTATTTGTAATGGAGATTTCCAATAACCATAAATCTTACCTTAATATTTAACCGTCTATAACAGAGAACAGTTTATCCATGTATTATTTATTTGCAAAACAAAAGTTATTGGTAAGGTACAATATAAAATTGATTTTAGACAATGTCAAGTAAAAATACAATTAAAACTTACAATCATTGTTTAAAAGGTACCAGTTACAAATTAAATATACATGACACATGTACATAGTGATTGCAATAGGAGCAAATATGGCTAGAAATAAAGTGCAAATATTTTATCCAGATCTGAATTTTACCTACGATAATAACCCAACTTGTACTGCCTATATATAATTTTTTTTAATAAATTTAAACAAACGATGAAAAGTAGTTAACTCTTCCACCCATCGACACACTCAGGAATGGAAAGACAAATGGTACTAAAGCTAATATTTGAAGGTATGCTGGAGCTGTTTTTTGGCTCTTCAAGCAAAACACCGCATCGTTCAAAAATGTGTTTACTGTGAGACGAAGTTACAGGAAATCTGTGGGAAAGGTTTATGGATTCTTTATGCAAAACTGCAACAACCATGAAAATTCAGGTTGCAAATTATAATTTTAGCTATTGACATCCTCGGAATCAAAAAGAGAAATAAAAACGAACACTTAATGTATAATTAATTTTCTGTTTTTCATTCAAGCTACTCATTTGTATAATATCGAAATCAATTGAGACTGACGAAAATCACGTCACTCTTCGTGACGTAATCTATGATGCAGCGTTTCCAAGAGTGACGTTTCTTATTCTTACGTTGTGCATCAAGCTTGCTAGACGCATTCACATTGACAGAAAGAAATATCTGATTTTTCAAGTCTATTCTTTTCAAATTTGATGAAATGTTGGATTTTCAAGTAATGAGCGATTTCCCGGAGTCATATTCAGCATTAACGTGAGTACTTTATAAATATTAATATATAATTTTGAAAGGAAACGAATGGTTGGATGAATCTCTTTTCCACAAATTCACCCCCCCCCTCCGCAATTTACACAGTATTCGACCTGACCAAACGCTACTATTTAATGGTTAACCTTTTGTTTATGGTTGGTAGGTTGGAAGAGAAAATTGTCATGTGCACTTCTACTATCATTATTTAAACTGATTAAGAATCGCAAGATCCAATTAAAAATTGTTTCCATTCTACCCATTACAGTCATTAAAATAGAGCTCAGTAAAAGAACGCGTTGGTTTCATTATATTGCACAAATGGTACGTGCTTGATTATTAAAGCATGACCCGACAACCATAGGTAGCTTTAAATAAATAAAAGAAACTCTCTAAAATAGGTGCTTTCTTCCTTTTCCTACAGTTGTTGTTGTTGTTGTAGGGTTTAACGCCATTTTTGTTAGCACTCGATAGGCTATAGATGGCGGCCAGTATTATTGGTTTAAGAAGAACCCGGGAAATCCCACGGAAAGAACCACCGACCCACGATAAGCTACTGACAAGATTTCTCACATACCCACATTAGCCGAATCTTAGACTCGTTCCCACGCAGACAGAGGTAAGTTGGCAGTGATCCGTAGCGGAAAGCGCTTTTCACCACTCGGCCACTCGCCCGCTCCCTGCCACCCCCTCCCCCGCTCATTTTTCTTTCTTTTATTCCCTGCTGTAGGATTATAATATTGTTCCATTTGCTCAAGGTTAAATTTTCAATTTAATTCCTTATTTACCTAAAGCAAAATAAATATATTTAATGACAGATTGATGTGAAAGGTTAGATAATTGAAATGGGCAAAGTAAAACTATTAAAATTGCTCGACATCTTTCAATCGACAGATTACACTATTACACTAAATAATGCAAACTAACCGGAAAATGCAGTCGAAGGACAGTTCTTTTCGTTTTGAAGGCACCACCAGCAAATTAGTAAAAACACCACAGGAAATGTTCCTATAGCTTTCACATGAAGATAATGTAGTTAAGCTGACTTTGCAGTTGATTTAACCTCATCTCACGTAATGAATAATAATTTTAATCCGATTTATTATAGTTATACATAACTCAATATACTTCCTATTTCTGTTTAAGTGACTTTGACTTCTGGGCGGATGTTTTGAAGGAGAGAGCTCTCAGCCAAGATTGGTGTGAGACTAAGGCTCTAGACTGGAATAAGAAACTTCAAACACGTCTGACCATGGCCAGAGGTACCCATTTCCCGCCTGTATATATATATATATATATATATATATATATATATATATATATATATATATATATATATATATATATATATATATATATCTGTCTCTCTCTCTCTCTCTCTCTCTCTCTCTCTGTCTCTCTCTGTCTCTCAATACCCTTGTAACATATTGCATGTAATTTACATATAACTGACATATCTTCTACTGTAACACCGTTTACCATTGACAGATCAATTGAAAGTATTTACTGTATGTTTTTGGATCTTAAAAAGTCAACATTCGCAACGATTGTTTTTCGTTACTTCAGACTATCCTGTCATCTCGAGAGCTTTCTCTTCCTTCTTTAATGATGTTGCTATGCAACATTTGGATGTCGAAAAAGACGTCTTTATATGCCTGGACGCAGCCAGAGTCTTAAGGAAGTTAGTATATGAAGTTATTTTATCTAGTGAACTAACCTGAAATCACTTAATTTTTATTTATTTTTAAAGTCAAGTATTTCGTGTGCCGTTTAATGCACATATTGATCGATGTTCTTGTTTTATTAATGGAAAACTAGTTATTTGATGACTGGTGTTTGTTTGATATGTGAAATATTCGTGTGTCGAAATTATGTTAAAGCTCATCTGCTGCTTGGGTAAATTCGTTTCCTTTTAATAGAATTTAAATTCACAACGTTATTGTTTGACTTTAAAGATTCAAGATGAGTTTTATATTAATTAGACCTATTGTATAGCACTAAATAGCCTAAACATTCTGGTGCGCCGTTACAAAACAATCAATCAATCATTATATCAATTAACATTGGAATGTAATTGTTCATAAAAGCGTGGTAATCATAGGTGATTTAGACGAGACCGAAGATTTCATGCTAAGCAAGCAGAACCTAAAATGTCTCCCAAATGTTAGTGACATTTCTGATTTCTTTCTCAGTTTCTTTTAACACATTTTAGAGGTATATTTGTCTAGTGGCTTACAGTTATTTTAAATGTTCATCAAACAACCTTATTTCAGATTCTCTATGTGTTCAGAAGAGAAGATGATCTTGAACATTCTGAGAAAAGCCCTTAAGAAGACCAGAAAAACATATATGCAGGCATACAGACAGACTGAGAACAGGCGTCGGGTAAGATTAGGAGAATATTTTGCACCTATATTCATCTGGATAAAAAGATAGTGCAATTATTTAGACAATTCATAAGATGTCTTTAAATCTTTTGTTTCCTTTTTTATTTCAACACAATCTTTACTGCATAGGAATTCTTCAGGCGGACAAGGAAAAACTGAATAATTTTACTATAATCTAACTATGTACATCTTAGCATACAAATGACTATTTATACTGCAGAAGTATTTTTCATTATATATATTCATTCTTACCTAATTTGAATGATCAGAACATTTTTAAATGATAAACACCATAAATAATGTCGAGAATAATAACAATACAAATAATACTGATGATGACTGAGGCGATTATGATGAGATGTAATCTCATTATTCCACAAATCGGCATAAAATGTTTTCTTATATTTGTAATCTATTTGTTCACAACTGCATTAACACATTAGATTAACTGACATTATTGTGACTCTCATTGCTTTTAAAACAATTTAATTTCTTGATTTGTACAGATGTATAAGGACGTTTTCATCCGTCTAGAGTCCAAAATGAGATTCAAGAAGGTCATTAAACAGGCTCTAAGGGACAAGGCCAAGGAAGCCGCCGACCGCTTTGTGAAAGTCCTAGAATTAGAGCAGACTGCGAAGGTGAAGATGATCACGGTAATGCTGTTTCTTTTTCATGTTCACTTATTGTTACATGCTTTGAACAGTAACTTCAGACAATTCATATGGTATCACGGTACCAATCGTTTTTCCATAGACCTCAATGCTAATGTTTTGTGAAATAAATATACTTTCTATCCTACATCAGCATGCATGTCACACACTGTCATAGTGAACAATGTTAGATTGTCAATTTGACAATGATTGAACTTCCATTGCATTTAAGAGAGATAACTCTGCTGGAACTAGACAGGGGTATGAGTTATGTAGTCACAACATACCTATTTTCAGTCATGTGTATCACATTTTCAAAAAATCATAAAAAAATACAAAATATGATCTATATAGGAATTAGCATAAATTCACAAGTTGCCAAGAGGCTACAATTTTTTTTAATTCTAACAAAAAGTACAGCTCTTACATAATCCACCAATCATAGCTTGTGTTGTTGTTTATTTCTGAATCAAAATGGACCCTACACTTTAAGCTCCACCCATCTGGACTTGCGCAATTGGTACCGTTATACCATATAACATACTCTCAGTGGCTCCGATTTGAGCATGTAGTTGGGGGAAACTTGAGAAGCCAAGATAAACCGGCAGCCTTGGACTGACCATCACTTACATGTAAAAACTGGAGATTTTTCACAAGAGATACAAAGTATCTTCATTATTCGCGATTTAGGTTTACTGTCATGCTATTATTAAATGCATTTTCATTGAACCGACTAGATACTATAGTTTGGAGGCATCATAAGACAGGACTTTACAAAAGATAGTGTGAAAGTTCTCTCCCCTCTCTGTCTGTCTCTGTCTGTCTGTCTCTGTCTCTCTGTGTCTCTCTGTGTCTGTCTGTATCTCTCTCTCCCCCTCTCTCTCTCTCTCATATTAGAGAGAATCGTGATTATTTCTGCATTGTTTGACGGATTTTATGCTAAATACAAAAGGATAATCCCTAAAGATTAGTGACGGAGTTTACACATCGGTGTTTGCTGCCTATTTCCTCAGTTAAAATGCATAGAAAATATAGATTGTTCTTCAGGTTCCTTTCATACGTGTTCATTTGTTTCACTGAATCTTGCAAGTTACTCTATTCATGTTTCCCCACTATAATGCATATAATCCTGTTTTGTGCATAGAACTATTATAAGCTTGTTTCTTCTGTAAATTTTTGTAAACAGTGCACAGTTAAGAACTCGAAGGGACTTCTGATATGTCTTAGTATTGTTTATACTTTTAATAACATTATATTGTAAAGACAGAAGAAAAATCGATCAGTGGGAGGTGGGTGGGTGGGTGGGTGGATATATTCTCCAATCCCGTATTCTTAATTTAGCTACTATCCACCTTTCTGTTAGGTTTTGGAGAAATACGAATATGTGTCCAAGCAAGTAGCTGTAAGAAAAGTACAGTACTTTCTCGACACATGGAAAACAGCGTTTTCTCGTTACATGAAACAAACCTTCACTTCCACCGAGAAATGTGTTGGGTATGAATGCATTCTTCATGCAATTGCAACAATCTATACTGCTATTAAGATATTTAAGTGGAATCTTTGTATAGTCGTGCTACACTATATAGTTTTCTACATTTTTCGCTTCTAAACTTTGAATTGAGTCAAACAGTTGGAGTCAAACAGTTGTTAAAAAAGTTAATAGTTGATTTATTTGCTGAATTTCTTTCTTTTGATATTTCTCTCTAATTTACATGATGCCTAATTGGAGAGTGATGTTAGTCTATATGCAGTTAGTCGAGGAGCTTTATCTTATCTTAAAGGAGATTATATCGCTCATCTTTATCTTCATAAATGTTGAATCTATTGATGTTTGACATATCATCTTTATGAATATATATGCATCCACCTTAACTGTGCGATAAATCATATACTACATCGCTTATTGGCTTGAAACTTGCACCTCAATTTTCGTACTTAACTGTGTAATGTGTCTTCGTCTTTATGGTCAATTTGTGTCCTCTTTAGCACTATCCGCATTGACAGAAGAAGCATACAATGCATTGTAAGAGTATATATGGATTAAGCTTTATCACACCCATGAAACCTTGGTGACTAATTCAATTTTTACGACCCACTGAAGCGAGAATATTTTCTTAAGCATACTTTTGCTTTCTTTCCTAAAAGGCTCGAAAAGTATAAATTAATGTGAAGTAAAGTTATACATTTTGCCATTGTTATTATTATTATTATTATTATTATTATTGCAGAAATTCATACTTAGATGCATTTGTGCGAGTCCTTGCGGTTAATGCACATGACGCGGTGGAATCACTATTTGAGCGCAAAAGACAAATATTCACAACACTACAAGTAAATGTAAGTAGTAAATGACGATAGTTTAACAGAGATGATTCAGTTTAATCTGGATAATGTTTTAGCATACTAGTTTTCATCATTCTTTCAATGAAATTTACATAGTTTAATTTCATAAAGTTTTTACTATATTTGGATAAAGATTCCTTTAAAATCTCGTCTCTTTTATTGAATTTCTAATTATTGACCCTAAAACGAATAAAGTATCACGCAATGCTATTTCTAGCTTTGGTGGAACCTTTGCATTACTCCTGATGGGCTATTATAATCTGTCATCTTTCACCAGCTTTTGTTTGCCTCTGTTTCCTAGTTTGCCTTGATATAGGAACAACAGTTTGATATTACAGCATTATTATCTTTATATTCAATTCCTTTATATGTAAAAGCAGTTTCATAATTTGAAGCTAACCTTTTAATTCTAAGTAGTTTAACGAGAACGATTCATTTACTGCGAATACAGTTCCATCGGTTACAAGTTAATTAGGTAACTTGGTGTAAAACGGTTATGAATGTATTTCTTTTTAAAATAGAGGAGCACGGACGTTGGTGTAGATGCGAAACAAGTCCTTGGATTTGAGCCAAAAGTAAAATCCATGACACAGAAGGTCCATGACAGAGAGTCATATTTGGGTAAGTATATATTTCAGTATGTACACTGTAATATGAAGTCCTAATAATACGCTTATAAAAAGGCAAGAAATGCTTGACAAGAAATATCCACAACGCAGAAAACGTGAATAACTTTGCTATCTAGTATTAAGAGTGTGCACTTCTACACGAGTAGAACTCAACCAATGTCAACGCACAACGTTAAAGGAAATAAACTTACACGCATCAACAGTTAATACATATTGCTTCGTCGTCGCTTTCGTCTATTTTTCATGTTCACTTATTGTTACATGCTTTGAACAGTAACTTCAGACAATTCATATGGTATCACGGTACCAATCGTTTTTCCATAGACCTCAATGCTAATGTTTTGTGAAATAAATATACTTTCTATCCTACATCAGCATGCATGTCACACACTGTCATAGAGAACAATGTTAGATTGTCAATTTGACAATGATTGAACTTCCATTGCATTTAAGAGAGATAACTCTGCTGGAACTAGACAGGGGTATGAGTTATGTAGTCACAACATACCTAATTTCAGTCATGTGAATCACATTTTCAAAAAATCATAAAAAATACAAAATATGATCTATATTGGAATTAGCCTAAATTCACATGTTGCCAAGAGGCTAAACTTTTTTTTTAATCCTAACAAAAAGTACAGCTCTTACATAATCCACCAATCATAGCTTGTGTTGTTGTTTATTTATGAATCGAAATGGACCCTACATTTTAAGCTCCACCCATCTGGACTTGCGCAATTGGTACCGTTATACCATATACCATACTCTCAGTGGTTCCTATTTGGGCATGTTGTTGGGGGAAACTTGAGAAGCCAAGATAAACCGACAGCCTTGGACTGACCATCACTTACATGTAAAAACTGGAGATTTTTCAAAAGAGATACAAAGTATCTTCATTATTCGCGATTTAGGCTTACTCTCATGCTCTTATTAAATGCATTTTCATTGAATTGATTAGATACTATAGTTTGGAGGCATCATAAGACAGGACTTTACAAAAGATGGTGTGAAAGTTCTCTCCCCTCTCTGTCTATGTCTGTCTGTCTCTGTCTCTCTGTGTCTGTCTGTATCTCTCTCTCTCTCTCTCTCTCTCTCTCTCTCATATTAGAGAGAACCATGATTATTTCTGCATTGTTTGACGGATTTTATGCTAAATACAAAAGGATAATCCCTAAAGATTAGTGACGGAGTTTACACATCGGTGTTTGCTGCCTATTTCCTCAGTTAAAATGCATAGAAAATATAGATTGTTCTTCAGGTTCCTTTCATACGTGTTCATTTGTGTCACTGAATCTTGCAAGTTACTCTATTCATGTTTCCCCACTATAATGCATATAATCCTGTTTTGTGCATACAACTTTTATAAGCTTGTTTCTTCTGTAAATTTTTGTAAACAGTGCAAGTTAAGAACTCGAAGGGACTTCTGATATGTCTTAGTATTGTTTATATTTTCAATAACATTATATTGTAAAGACAGAAGAAAAATCGATAAGTGGGAGGTGGGTGGGTGGATATATTCTCCAATCCCGTATTCTTAATTTATCTACTATCCACCTTTCTGTTAGGTTTTGGAGAAATACGAATATGTGTCCAAGCGAGTAGCTGTAAGAAAAGTACAGTACTTTCTCGACACATGGAAAACAGCGTTTTCTCGTTACATGAAACAAACCTTCACTTCCACCGAGAAATGTGTTGGGTATGAATGCATTCTTCATGCAATTGCAACAATCTATACTGTTATTAAGATATTTAAGTAGAATCTTTGTATAGTCGTGCTATACTATATAGTTTTCTACATTTTTCGCTTCTAAACTTTGAATGGAGTCAAACAGTTGGAGTCAAACAGTTGTTAAAAAAGTTCATAGTTGATTTTTTTGCTGAATTTCTTTCTTTTGATATTTCTCTCTAATTTACATGATGCCTAATTGGAGAGTGATGTTAGTCTATATGCAGTAAGCCGAGGAGCTTTATCTTATCTTAAAGGAGATTATATCGCTCATCTTTATCTTCATAAATGTTGAATGTATTGATGTTTGACATATCATCTTTATGAATATATATGCATCCACCTTAACTGTGCGATAAATCATATACTAGTACTACATCGCTTCTTGGCTTGAAACTTGCACCTCAATTTTCGTACTTAACTGTGTAATGTGTCTTCGTCTTTATGGTCAGTTTGTGTCCTCTTTAGCACTATCCGCATTGACAGAAGAAGCATAAAATGCATTGTAAGAGTATATATGGATTAAGCTTTATCACGCCCATGAAACCTTGGTGACTAGTTCAATTTTTACGACCCACTGAAGCGAGAATATTTTCTTAAGCATACTTTTGCTTTCTTTCCTAAAAGGCTCGAAAAGTATAAATTAATGTGAAGTAAAATTATACATTTTGCCATTGTTATTATTATTATTATTATTATTATTGCAGAAATCCATACTTAGATGCATTTGTGCGAGTCCTTGCGGTTAATGCCCATGATGCGGTCGAATCACTATTTGAGCGCAAAAGACAAATATTCAAAACACTACAAGTAAATGTAAGTAGTAAATGACGATAGTTTAACAGAGATGATTCAGTTTAATCTGGATAATGATTTAGCATACTAGTTTTCATCATTCTTTCAATGAAATTTACATAGTTTAATTTCTTCAAAGTTTTTACAGAAATTGGATAAAGATTTCTTTAAAATCTCGTCTCTTTTATTGAATTTCTAATTATTGACCCTAAAACGAATAAAGTATCACGCAATGCTATTTCTAACTTTTGTGGAACCTTTGCATTATTCCTGTTGGGCTATTATAATCTGTCATCTTTCACTAGCTTTTGTTTGCCTTTTTTTCCTAGTTTGGCTTGATATAGGAACAACAGTTTGATATTACAGCATTAGTATCTTTATATTCAATTCTTTATATGTAAAAGCAGTTTCATAACTTGAAGCTAACCTTTTAATTCTAAGTGGTTTGACGAGAACGATTCATTTACTGCGAATACAGTTCCATCGGTTACAAGTTAATTAGGTAACTTGGTGTAAAACGGTTATGAATGTATTTCTTTTTTAAAATAGAGGAACACTGACGTTGGTGTAGATGCGAAACAAGTCCTTGGATTTGAGCCAAAAGTAAAATCCATGACACAGAAGGTCCATGACAGAGAGTCATATTTGGGTAAGTATATATTTCAGTATGTACACTGTAATATGAAGTCCTAATAATACGCTTATAAAAAGGCAAGAAATGCTTGACAAGAAATCTCCACAACGCAAAAAACGTGAATAACTTTGTTATCTAGTATTAAGAGTGTGCACTTCTACACGAGCAGAACTCAACCAATGTCAACGCACAACGTTAAAGGAAACAAACTTACTCGCATCAACAGTTAATACATATTGCTTCGTCGTCGATTTCGTCTATTTTGAAGGACAAAATTATTGCTATCAATACTTTTCGTTATCTTGTTCTACAGAGTACTCTGGTCTTGCTGACTCCGTGTTTTTGCCACCTGGCTTTACATGGCAAGAAGTCGACCAAGATACAAGGCAGTCCCAAGTGACATCATCAGGTTAGTTATTAAAATCGATAAATAAATTTAAATAAATAAATACAAAATATGTTTGAAGACATTAATATGAAACATGCACATTGCTTCTATATCATACAGGTTAAAAGTGTAGATATTTGGTTGGTATAAACAATGACGTTTAGTACTGAACTTGTTTGCAATTTAAACTTTACTTAGTTTCAATAGATATTTTTGTGTCTTCTATAAAACTCTACTATATCGAAAACGTTGTCATGTATGTTTGAAATGTGATTGAAACAAGAAAATGCAATTGAAACTATCGATTTTAAAAATTATGGCGGAGTCGGCATCGAGCCAAGGACAGCATAGGGACAAAGCGAGCATATCATTGTGTGCCATACCGGTTGTCTGACTCTGCAACATACGGTATTTTTCTAACCTTTCGACCAATTGACAAACGAGTGAAAAATCGCAGTTCATCCGTTTAAGCTATTTTTAATACAGAATAATGTGCACGTCATTAAATCTTTCAGACTTGTCTACACCACTCAGACAATAAATGACAGTTGTGCATGACTATAAGGCCAGTGGAAAACACGAGCTCACGTGCAAGAAAGGTAAGATTTCATTATATTTTACTTGCAGAGAAGTATATCGCATTTTAATACATTCTAAAAACATATTCTTCCAATATGGAAACTCTTGCAATATTTGCCCTTTTTTCAGGATGTTATTGTTATTGGTGCTGGTGATTTATTTCTTTATTTTTCAAAGAGATAACACTATTTAGTACAGCCTGAAAACTAGTAGATTTTCTCTCTGTATCTTCATTAATTTTATCTGTTTTGACCACCAAGATAACATTCTACAAATAGCGGCAGATATATGTGACTGAATTGTATCTGTATATTACCCAGTGGGATAAAAGCAGGAAAAATGAAATGGGGTTATATTTACTTTCAACAAGTACTATTAATACTTGTTATCAATGATTTAAATCCTCCTTATAATACGAAATATACATAAATCTCATTTCCACTTACTGTAGATATAGGAGGAACATTGCAAATAAAAATACAAGTGAAACCTGTTGCTGCTACATACTTTCAACAATTACTCGCTGACACAGAATGTACTAATGTATCAACATTTTATCCACAGGGATGGTGATCAATCAACTGACGGATGCCAATGAACATGGACTGGCACTCGGTTTTTATAAGAGAAACTTTCCTTTCAATAAGAAAGAAATCGGGTTTTTCCCTGTAAAGTGTGTGAGCAATGAACCCCGACTTGTTTTAAAGAAAAGCTGCCGACGCAACTAGCCTAATACAAATTAATTTGTCGGGTATTTTATAACAAAAATGTAAATATTGTATATACATGCAAATTCATTATTTTTTATTCTAGTGAAAGCAATACGAATAATGGTATGATCCCGGGGACTCTTTCATTCTTGTGGCCAGCAATGGGCCTGCCACTGAATATTGATCATGAGAATATTATTTGTGAGAGAGAGAGAGAGAGAGAGAGAGAGAGAGAGAGAGAGAGAGAGAGAGAGAGAGAGAGAGAGAGAGAGAGAAGAGAAGAGAGAGAGGAGAGAGAGAGAGAGAGAGAGAGAGAGAGAGAGAGAGAGAGAGAGAGAGAGAGTCTGGTTCCCTGCTTAATCAGCTCCATCATGCGTTGCACTCTGCTATACTAAGTCAGTCGAACACCGATGCCATATTGTCACGTGATCAAGACAAACAAAATGTCATTTTACGGAGAGATTGAGTTAAACTAAAAGTGGCACATTTATTTCTTTAATAGTCTTGTTCTTAATGACACAATATTAACTTTACTAACACTTTTGCCATGAACTATAACAGTAGTTATATTACGTACAAGATTAACCACCAATTCGTCATATAATACTAAGTTTTACAAATAGTTTTGCTAGTAGGCGAAGATGAAAGAAAAGGGTACACACAACGGTATTTTTATAATATTGCACATTTTACACAGGTCATCGCAGAGATTCCTTCTCCAATCGATTCCTCGATAAATTTTAATAATATGAGGTGATGAACACTTGATCAAGGAATCAATTACATATTAAACATTCAAATGATGTAATCTACGAAACATTTATTTCACAAAATAGTGTTATCCCACGCCTCTTTTAGATATAAGAGATGGTATTTTTGTCTTATATCTTCAGCAAATGAAGGCTATCGTCTGTCCGTTACGTCAATTTCGGAAGTGAAAAGTACCCCCACGTGAAATAGGGTTCAACTATACAACACATAAGGTACCCTTGAAAACCCACTCCACGCCACTTTCCTCTAACTTCATAAAAGAGATAGCATTTGGTCTTAATACCTGGCAAACAAAAGTTTTCATGTGTCGCCTTCAATCAATTTTGATGTATAAAGGATCAAGGAATTGATTGCAAATGGAATATATATTAGACACTTACATGGTGCAGTATGAATGCACTATATTGAACCAAATATCGTTACATTCATCCCCTCGTTGAATAGGGTTGCTCTTGTTGTTGTTGTTATTATTATTGTTGTTTTTAAGATGGGTTATACATGGCGGCCAGTATAAATATTGGAGGGTAGAACTCGGGGAAATGCCAGCAAGAACCACCGACACAAGAGCAGCTACTGGCAACCTTCTCACATAACCACATTAGCTGCATCTGAGACTCGAACCCCTGCAGACAGAGGTGAGATGGCAATGATTCGTAGCGGTGAGCGCTTTAGGCCACTCGGCAAGTCAGGGCTCAGGGCTCCGCCCCCGAATAGGGTTGCTATTTCAATCCTAATGTTTTGTAAAGTCTGAGGTGTCGTGTAAAGCGAGATATCACAATCGATGTAAAATTGATCAGGTAATTTATCGCAACCAGACTATTTTGGCTGACTTAGTATGATGTGTGCAATATTTGCGAGAAAATTGTTTCCCTCACCCCCTCGTGAAAGAAGGGTGATATTTTCGTATTAGTCTGTGGCTATATTTTGGCTATCGTAGATCATCTCATATCAATTTCGATTTAAAAATTATCAAGGAATCGATTGGAAAATTAATTTTTAGATGAAGCTGTGTAAAATGTGCAATATGAACAAACTATCGTTGTGCGTACGCTTTTCCTTCATCTTCTCTAGTAGTATAAATATTTGTAAAAATTATTATATGACCTAACTGGTGGTTAAGCTTGAACACAAGATAACAACTGCTATAGTTCAAATCAAAAGTATTAGTGAAGTTCACATTTGTCACTAAGAATGAGAATATTAAAGGAATAAATGTGCAGATGTTAGATATACTAGATCTCTCCGTATGAGACCATTTGTTTTCATCAGGTGACAATATGGCGTCGGCGTTCGTCTGATTTATATAGCAGAGAGCATGCTAACCAGGGAACCATACTAAGAGGCAGAGAGAGAGAGAGAGAGAGAGAGAGAGAGACAGAGAGACAGAGAGAGACAGAGAGAGAGTAATTATGTCTCAATAAGTTTATTATGTTTTACGGGTGTGAATTATCGTGATTCAGCGAATAAACAAAATTGCCTTATATATTGTTTGTGTTATTATTTAATCATAAAGTTAGCGTCATGGATTCACCACCCACAGACAGAAACCGACACACACCACCTTCCCCTTAAAAAAGATTGAGTAATGTATTACCTGATTTCGTTTGTTTCTTTGATAAGGATTTTTAACTTAGCTTTAAGAAAGATTCAGTCATATGGCTACGATGTCTGAAGTGAGGCAGTTTATAGTGATATCTAGAACTGGGGCATAATGCGGCAGATATCTAGCACGATGTCCCATCCAGTCACTTTATCCTGACACCAGGCCGACTAGTCCTAACACTAACCTCTTAATGCTGAGCGTCAAACGAGGCGGCTGTTAGAATCATTTTTGTAAGTCTTTAGTATGACTCGGCAGGGGATCGAACCCACGACCTCCCACTTCCTCGGCGGACGCTCTACCACTAGGTCAAAGGATTGTTTTGTGTAACCTGAAGATCACCAAATATGACGATGCGAAAGCATTCGAAGGATAAGGAATACATATTCAACAAGATGATATTCTGCTGAGCTCTGAGCTTTCTAAGTATTTCAAAGCATGAACCGGCGCTCACACACACACACACACACAAAAGTACACACACGCATATATATATTTATATATATATATATATATATATATATATATATATATATATATATATATATATATAAAATTTATGAAAAATTTATGAATAAATAGAGATAAACAGTTTTATTTTTATATATATATTACATTATATATATATATAATGAGATTATAATGTAGAGACTAACAGTAATACATATAACTACATATTATATATACATATACATACATACATATATATATATATATATATATATATATATATATATATATATATATATATATATATATATATATATATATATATATATATATATAATACAATATATCAAATCATCCACTAAAATTCTATACAATTTTATATAATGCCTTAGTATTAAGGCCATTAGGATAAACAGTATCTAACCGATTAATCCAATAACTTTCTTTAATGAGTCTGTTCATTTCTCCGTGCACAATATCGATTGGCATGAAAGAAAAATCCCTTAAAGAGTGATTATTTGTATTAAAATGCATTGAAACATTAGAGGAGAACTGAGGATCCATATAATTTTTTATATGAAAGCGGTGATTATTCATTCTCTTAGAAACTTGTTGAAGTGTTTGTCCAACATATTGCATGTTACATTTTTTACAGGTTATCAAATTAATTACATCAGTTGATATACAATCAGTGTTATAACGTAGAGAAAACATTTCTTTAGTATTGGAGCTACTAAAATAGGTACTTTCTGTAATATTTGCACATTGAGAGCACCTACGTCTGTTGCATTTAGATGACGAAAAACATCTTTGAAAATTTTTTGTCGGTTTAGTTCTGATCAAAAGATCTTGTAAATTCCTAGGTCTTCTATAAGCAAGAATTGGCTTGCTCTTGTAAAGTGTTTTGACGCCGTTTTTTTCTGATAAGTTAAGGAGAGTCCAATATTTATTAATTATAAGGCCTATATTTGGCAAAGATGGATTATATTGTATTATGAAAGGAATTATATTTTTATCTTTCGTACATTCTGCTGTATTTAAAGCATCATTTTGGGTAAGAATACAGACTTTACTTACAGCAGACTCTATTACATGTATAGGATAATTTCTTTTTATGAAATATGTTTTTAATTCATTTAAAGAATGTTTTAATTGATGATCGTCTGAAATGATACGTCGATATCTTTTCGCCTGACTATAAGGTATGCCGTTTTTACATGACCTGGGATGACAAGACGAATATTCCACATATTGGTGGATATTAGTTTCTTTTACGTGAACATTTGTAGAGATGGTATTATCAGGATTTTTCATCACATTTACATCTAGAAAGGATACATGCGTAGTGGATGCAGTGTAAGTAAATTTAATTGTGGGGTGAAAATTATTTAGGCTATTAATAAATTTGTGTAGATCTTCTTCTGAGTGGTTCCAGATCATAAATATATCATCTAAAAATCTTAGCCAAACAGTGGGCTTAAAATTCTCGTTTTCAAAAAAATCTTTTTCTAATTTACCCATGAAAAGGGAAGCATATGAAGGAGCCATAGGACTACCCATTGCCGTACCCATTATTTGAATGTAATTAGTACCATTAAATTGGAAATTATTATTTTCCAAGATAAGAGTTATTATTTTACAAATATCTTCACTCGATAGTCTGTTATTATTAAGAGTGTTGTCAAGAAAATATTTACACGCCTTAATACCATCTGCATGCGGTATGTTTGTATACAATGATGTAACATCTAAAGATACAAGGAGGGAATTATGAGATAGTTGTGGAATAGACTTCAACTTTTTTATGAAATCAGTAGTATCTTTAATATATGAAGGAAGCGATTTCATTAAAGGCTGCAAAATACTATCTATAAATTTGGATAAGTTCTCTGTATATGAATTACAACCTGATATAATTGGTCGTCCTGGATAATTTAAAGGTAATGTATGATCAGGAAATTTATGAGTTTTGAGCAATATGTAGAACTGAGGTGTACGTATTTTGAGAGGAAAAGTATCAAATTCTTCATATACGGAACTATTATTCTTAGATATTTCATCAATGCATGTGAAAATTTTAGATTTAATTTCTAATGAAGGGTCTTTATCGACTTTTTGATAGTACTTTTCATCATTTAATTGACGTTCAACTTCTTTAACATAGTCTTCCTGATTCATAATAATAATATTATTTGATTTATTAGCCTTTTTAATAACAATACTCTCGTCATTAATTAAATTATGTAAAGACTCCATTTCTTTCTTAGAAATATTACTATAACCTCTCTTATGAGGAATATTGTGTAATATTTCTTGTGTGATAGCTTCAATGTAAAAATCTAAATGAGAGTCACGTCCACTAGGTGGTGTAAAAGATGATTTGTTTTTATTGAAATAACCCATATTTTTTGAATTGAAAGAATCTGATTCACAATTAGAGTTGCTGCTTGATTTATCATAAAAAATTCTTTTAATTTTAGGCGTCTAGAAAAATTGAAACTTTCTTCAGCTAATTTAATTTTATCAGGAGATTTTGGTTTGGGACAAAATTTTAATCCTTTACTTAAAAGTATGTAATCATTATCCGTTAGTTTTTTACGTGATATATATATATATATATATATATATATATATATATTTATACCACATACATTAAAAATAACATGGCATTTAAAGTGTTGGTATAAAGCAAATCTATATACCAATACTATTGGTATATCAAATAGTGATCCGCCCATAGCGCAATAATACGAATATATAAACATTCTTTCTACCGTAGGCCTATAGCTCTATGAAGAATTTCTACTCATTCATTAATCATAAATGACATGAAATTAACGACACAAATATTAATAGTCCCTGTTTTCTAAATATTAAAATGGTACACAATTTCATCGGAATCCTGTCTTTTTCCTCTCCCCCTCTCATGCAAAATAAGCACAAATCTGGAGTGAGAGAGAAATATATTGCGCTGGACGAAAACATTAAAGCTGAACTTGTACCAAGTAACCCACAGTACTCTGTTTCCTCGTAAACCTATGCTTACGCTTTCCTTGGGATTTATCTATAGTATTCATAATATCAATGATACATAGTTGCAATCGTCAGACGACACACAAGGCCTACATGTTAAATTTGTCGGTTACGATGCGCACATGCTGTATTGTGTTTTAAGCCTTTGTTGTTGTTTCTGAAACCCGTTTTAATCGAGTATTAATAATTAAATATAAAACTGTCCAAATGGTCACCAGCCCCCCCCCCCTCTCTCTGGAGCAAAAATACACGAAAAATAAAATACAAGCATTGTGGATTTTTGCTTGTGTCATACGACGATGTCTCTGGACCTATGAATGATGGCAATGTTAGTCAAGACGTACAGAGAGAGAGAGAGAGAGAGAGAGAGAGAGAGAGAGAGAGAGAGAGAGAGAGAGAGAGAGAGAGAGAGAGAGAGAGAGAGAGAGAGAGAGAGAGAGAGAGAGAGAGAGAGATGTTTAGTCTGTAGAATCGCTGATTAAATCAAAATGATGACTTAGTTGAACTGTCAATATATTAAAATAATTTAATTACCTCTTGTTGGTTTGTGATTCCAATTCGTTTATATTCCACGCGAATTTCCATACGACAGTAGGTCAATGCCTAACAGTACATGCATAGTCTATAATAAGATCACCGTGTTTGCAGTGCACTACTTTCTTCATTAAAAAAAACAACACAACAACATATTTTATGTTTAAATAATGCGTGTGTCTTATATTGATTTTATAAATGTGAATAAAAAAAGAAAATGAAAAAGAAAACAATGAACTTATCAATTTGAATATGTGATTGTGAATAACAAGAAAAATCGTAGAACTAGATTTTGTAGCAGACAGCCACTTGGTTGTGAGGAGGTCATTTAGTCTGGCAATATATCAGGAGCACATCGTAACTCCAACTTGCAAATATTTGTATTTGTATGTGATATAAATAAAATATATGTATAGTATGTACGCTGTATCATTGATATACCAGTCGTTGTATAAATTTTTCATCAAAAGGAAACTCGGGCAAGCCTCGTTTCCTTTTAATGAAAAATTTATACATCTCGTGGTATATCATTGATACAGCGTACATACTATCCATATATTCTATATATATATATATATATATATATATATATATATATATATATATTGCATGCATGGTGTTTCAGTGATATTACACGAGATTTATAAATCTTTCATTAAATGGAAACGAGGCTTGCTTTTCATTGATTTTCGATCGTTACTTGCTGCGATGATGAGAGAGAGAGAGAGAGAGAGAGAGAGAGAGAGAGAGAGAGAGAGAGAGAGAGAGAGAGAGGTGAGGTGAGGTGGGTGGGTTAATTGTTGGGTGGGCTATGGACATTTTCATATTGAAGAAATAATCATCGATTTTCACAACATTATAATAAGTTTATGAAACAAAACAAAAACACAACATTATATTGATCAAAGTATGTGTAACAAGTAACCGAGAGATGTACCGCTCAATGGCTACAGTGTTTGCAACTTTGTATCATTTATTACATAAAGACTGTAAATAAATCCCAAGGAATGTGCGCACATTCCGTTACAACGATTTACATTGTTGGAGGTTATTGGGTATAAGTTATATTTCAAGCGTTTTATCCAGCACAAATATTTTTTTGTCTCTCAGTCCAGATTTCTGCATTTTTTCTGTTTTTTGCTTCTTTTTCTGTGTCCTTTAGATGTGATAGTGATTTGGGAACGGAAAACAATTCATTACGATAAAATTGTGGATCATATTAAATTCATTTAAAAAACGGGCATTATTAATACGTGTGTACATTAATATATAACATCTAGACATAAAATGCACAGAAGTACATTTTGTAGCGAATACAATCGGTAGGGATGTCAGGATTTGTATGTCTAGTATCAACTTGTTGAAATTGTACATGATCTAAGCACACCGCTAACTAAAATGACTGCTCTCTTGTGCTAAAATATCAGTGTGAATTAGTCGAAAGTACAAGTACACTATATTTAGGAGTTATTAAAACAGGGACAAAGTATGAATTACCAAATACATCAAATGTAAAAATAAAGGTTCTCGGGTCTTTTTTTAAAAATTTACCTCTGAAGTCCAGGAAGTGAAAATGACCAAGCGGAGCTAGCAGGTTTTGGAGAGATGCACATCGTAAGTAAGGCCAAGCTGTATACTCTATGATCCATATTACGCCCATCAATCCTGCACCGAAATACAGTAAATTAAAGGTTCATTGAATACTAAATGAGGATTTAATAGGTTCTTTTTAAAGATCCAGCATATCCAAGGTATATTTTTTCTTACTATTATAACACTATGCAAAATACAAAAGCTGTAGGGCGCCAACTGAATTAATAATTTCTGCATAAACAGGAGGATAATGCCCACTACTTGATACATGTCACAATAAGCATCATCTAAAAGAAACCTTGTTAAACTTAATTTAAAGTTACATTCTAGGATATTGTTTTACTAAACTTATAACATAGAATGTGGTACACGTCATAGAGGCTAGGTATTTGTAATGGAGATTTCCAATAACCATAAATCTTACCTTAATATTTAACCGTCTAGAGAACAGTTTATCCATGTATTATTTATTTGCAAAACAAAAGTTATTGGTAAGGTACAATATAAAATTGATTTTAGACAATGTCAAGTAAAAATACAATTAAAACTTACAATCATTGTTTAAAAGGTACCAGTTACAAATTAAATATACATGACACATGTACATAGTGATTGCAATAGGAGCAAATATGGCTAGAAATAAAGTGCAAATATTTTATCCAGATCTGAATTTTACCTACGATAATAACCCAACTTGTACTGCCTATATATAATTTTTTTAAAATAAATTTAAACAAACGATGAAAAGTAGTTAACTCTTCCACCCATCGACACACTCAGGAATGGAAAGACAAATGGTACTAAAGCTAATATTTGAATGTATGCTGGAGCTGTTGTGAGGCTCTTCAAGCAAAACACCGCGTCGTTCAAAAATGTGTTTACTGTGAGACGAAGTTACAGGAAATCTGTGGGAAAGGTTTATGGATTCTTTATGCAAAACTGCAACAACCATGAAAATTCAGGTTGCAAATTATAATTTTAGCTATTGACATCCTCGGAATCAAAAAGAGAAATAAGAACGAACACTTAATGTATAATTAATTTTCTGTTTTTCATTCAAGCTACTCATTTGCATAATATCGAAATCAAGTGAGACTGACGAAAATCACGTCACTCTTCGTGACGTAATCTATGATGCAGCGTTTCCAAGAGTGACGTTTCTTATTCTTACGTTGTGCATCAAGCTTGCTAGACGTATTCACATTGACAGAAAGAAATATCTGATTTTTCAAGTCTATTCTTTTCAAATTTGATGAAATGTTGGATTTTCAAGTAATGAGCGATTTCCCGGAGTCATATTCAGCATTAACGTGAGTACTTTATGAATATTAATATATAATTTTGAAAGGAAACGAATGGTTGGATGAATCTCTTTTCCACAAATTCACCCCCCCCCCTCCGCAAATTACACAGTATTCGACCTGACCAAACGCTACTATTTAATGGTTAACCTTTTGTTTATGGTTGGTAGGTTGGAAGAGAAAATTGTCATGTGCACTTCTACTATCATTATTTAAACTGATTAAGAATCGCAAGATCCAATTAAAAATTGTTTCCATTCTACCCATTACAGTCATTAAAATAGAGCTCAGTAAAAGAACGCGTTGGTTTCATTATATTGCACAAATGGTGATTGATTATTAAAGCATGACCCATCATAGGTAGCTTTAAATAAATAAAAGAAACTCTCTAAAATAGGTGCTTTCTTCTTTTTCCTACAGTTATTGTTGTTGTTGTTGTTGTTGTAGGGTTTAACGCCATTTTTGTTAGCACTCGATAGACTATAGATGGCGGCCAGTATTGTTGGTTTAAGAAGAACTCGGGAAATCCCACGGAAACAACCACCGACCCACGATAAGCTACTGACAAGCTTTCTCACATAGCCACATTAGCCGAATCTTAGACTCGTTCCCACGCAGACAGAGGTAAGTTGGCAGTGATCCGTAGCGGAGAGCGCTTCAGACCACTTGGCCACTCGCCCGCTCCCCGCCACCCCGCCGCTCCTTTTTCTTTCTTTTTTTCCCTACTGTAGGATCATAATATTGTTCCATTTGCTCAAGTTTAAATTTTCAATTTAATTCCTTATTTACCTAAAGCAAAATAAATATATTTAATGACAGATTGATGTGAAAGGTTAGATAATTGAAATGGGCAAAGTAAAACTATTAAAATTGCTCGACATCTTTCAATCGACAGATTACACTATTACACTAAATAATGCAAACTAACCGGAAAATGCAGTCGAAGGACAGTTCTTTTCGGTTTGAAGGCACCACCATCAAATTAGTAAAAACACCACAGGAAATGTTCCTATAGCTTTCACATGAAGATAATGTAGTTAAGCTGACTTTGCTGTTGATTTAACCTCATCTCACGTAATGAATAATAATTTTAATCCGATTTATTATAGTTATACATAACTCAATATACTTCCTATTTCTGTTTAAGTGACTTTGACTTCTGGGCGGATGTTCTGAAGGAGAGAGCTCTCAGCCAAGATTGGTGTGAGACTAAGGCTCTAGCCTGGAATAAGAAACTTCAAACACGTCTGACCATGGCCAGAGGTACCAATCGTCCGCGTCTCTCTCTCTCTCTCTCTCTCTCTCTCTCTCTCTCTCTCTCTCTCTCAATACCCTTGTAACATATTGCATGTAATTTACATATAACTGACATATCTTCTACTGTAACAACGTTTGCCATTGACAGATCAATTGAAAGTATTTACTGTATTATTTTGAATCTTAAAAAGTCAACATTCGCAACGATTGTTTTTCGTTACTTCAGATTATCCTGTCATCTCGAGAGCTTTCTCGTACTTCTTTAATGATGTTGCTATGCAACATTTGGATGTCGAAAAAGACGTCTTTATATGCCTGGACGCAGCCAGAGTCTTAAGGAAGTTAGTATATGAAGTTATTTTATCTAGTGCACTAACCTGAAATCACTTAATTTTTATTTATTTTTAAAGTCAAGTATTTCGTGTGCCGTTTAATGCACATATTGATCGATGTTCTTGTTTTATTAATGAAAAACTAGTTTTTTGATGACTGGTGTTTGTTTGATATGTGACATATTCGTGTGTCCAAATTATGTTAAAGCTCATCTGCTGCTTGGGTAAATTCGTTTCCTTTTAATAGAATTTAAATTCACAACGTTATTGTTTGACTTTAAAGATTCAAGATGAGTTTTATATTAATTTGACCTATTGTATAGCACTAAATAGCCTAAACATTCTGGTGCGCCGTTACAAAACAATCAATCAATCATTATATCAATTAACATTGGAATGTAATTGTTCATAAAAGCGTGGTAATCATAGGTGATTTAGACGAGACCGAAGATTTCATGCTAAGCAAGCAGAACCTAAAATGTCTCCCAAATGTTAGTGACATTTCTAATTTCTTTCTCAGTTTCTTTTCACACATTTTAGAGGTATATTTGTCTAGTGGCTTACAGTTATTTTAAATGTTCATCAAACAACCTTATTTCAGATTCTCTATGTGTTCAGAAGAGAAGATAATCTTCAACATTCTGAGAAAAGCCCTTAAAAAGACCAGAAAAACATATATGCAGGCATACAGACAGACTGAGAACAGGCGTCGGGTAAGAATAGGAGAATATTTTGCACCTATATTCATCTGGATAAAAAGATAGTGCAATTATTTTGACAATTCATAAGATGTCTTTAAACCTTTTGTTTCCTTTTTTATTTCAACACAATCTTTACTGCATAGGAATTCTTCAGGCGGACAAGGAAAAACTGTATAATTTTACTATAATCTAACTATGTACATCTTAGCATACAAATGACTATTTATACTGCAGAAGTATTTTTCATTATTCATTATATATTATATATTATTCATTATTCATATTCATTCTTACCTAATTTGAATGATCAGAACATTTTTAAATGATAAACACCATAAATAATGTCGAGAATAATAACAATACAAATAATACTGATGATGACTGAGGCGATTATGATGAGATGTAATCTCATTATTCCACAAATCGGCATAAAATGTTTTCTTATATTTGTAATCTATTTGTACACAACTGCATTAACACATTAGATTAACTGACATTATTGTGACTCTCATCTCATTGCTTTTAAAACAATTTAATTTCTTGATTTGTACAGATGTATAAGGACGTTTTAATCCGTCTAGAGTCCAAAATGAGATTCAAGAAGGTCATTAAACAGGCTCTAAGGGACAAGGCCAAGGAAGCCGCCGACCGCTTTGTGAAAGCCCTAGAATTAGAGCAGACTGCGAAGGTGAAGATGATCACGGTAATGCTGTTTCTTTTTCATGTTCACTTATTGTTACATGCTTTGAACAGTAACTTCAGACAATTCATATGGTATCACGGTACCAATCGTTTTTCCATAAACCTCAATGCTAATGTTTTGTGAAATAAATATGCTTTCTATCTTACATCAGCATGCATGTCACACAATGTCATAGAGAACAATGTTAGATTGTCAATTTGACAATGATTGAACTTCCATTGCATTTAAGAGAGATAACTCTGCTGGAACTAGACAGGGGTATGAGTTATGTAGTCACAACATACCTATTTTCAGTCATGTGTATCACATTTTCAAAAAATCATAAAAAATACAAAATATGATCTATATAGGAATTAGCATAAATTCACATGTTGCCAAGAGGCTAAACTTTTTTTAATTCTAACAAAAAGTACAGCTCTTACATAATCCACCAATCATAGCTTGTGTTGTTGTTTATTTCTGAATCAAAATGGACCCTACACTTTAAGCTCCACCCATCTGGACTTGCGCAATTGGTACCGTTATACCATATAACATACTCTCAGTGGCTCCGATTTGGGCATGTAGTTGGGGGAAACTTGAGAAGCCAAGATAAACCGACAGCCTTGGACTGACCATCACTTACATGTAAAAACTGGAGATTTTTCACAAGAGATACAAAGTATCTTCATTATTCGCGATTTAGGTTTACTGTCATGCTATTATTAAATGCAATTTCATTGAACCGACTAGATACTATAGTTTGGAGTCATCATAAGACAGGACTTTACAAAAGATAGTGTGAAAGTTCTCTCCCCTCTCTGTCTGTCTCTGTCTGTCTGTCTCTGTCTCTCTGTGTCTCTCTGTGTTTGTCTGTATCTCTCTCTCTCTCTCTCTCCTCTCTCTCTCTCTCTCTCTCTCTCTCTCTCTCTCTCTCTCTCTCTCTCTCATAATAGAGATAACCATGATCATTTCTGCATTGTTTGACGGATTTTATGTTAAATACAAAAGGATAATCCCTAAAGATTAGTGACGGAGTTTACACATCGGTGTTTGCTGCCTATTTCCTCAGTTAAAATGCATAGAAAATATAGATTGTTCTTCAGGTTCCTTTCATACGTGTTCATTTGTGTCACTGAATCTTGCAAGTTACTCTATTCATGTTTCCCCATTATAATGCATATAATCCTGTTTTGTACATACAACTATTATAAGCTTGTTTCTTCTGTAAATTTTTGTAAACAGTGCACAGTTAAGAACTCGAAGGGACTTCTGATATGTCTTAGTATTGTTTATACTTTCAATAACATTATATTGTAAAGACAGAAGAAAAATCGATCAGTGGGAGGTGGGTGGGTGGATATATTCTCCAATCCCGTGTTCTTAATTTAGCTACTATCCACCTTTCTGTTAGGTTTTGGAGAAATACGAATATGTGTCCAAGCAAGTAGCTGTAAGAAAAGTACAGTACTTTCTCGACACATGGAAAACAGCGTTTTCTCGTTACATGAAACAAACCTTCACTTCCACCGAGAAATGTGTTGGGTATGAATGCATTCTTCATGCAATTGCAACAATCTATACTGCTTTTAAGATATTTAAGTGGAATCTTTGTATAGTCGTGCTACACTATATAGTTTTCTACATTTTTCGCTTCTAAACTTTGAATTGAGTCAAACAGTTGGAGTCAAACAGTTGTTAGAAAAGTTAATAGTTGATTTATTTGCTGAATTTCTTTCTTTTGATATTTCTCTCTAATTTACATGATGCCTAATTGGAGAGTGATGTTAGTCTATATGCAGTTAGTCGAGGAGCTTTATCTTATCTTAAAGGAGATTATATCGCTCATCTTTATCTTCATAAATGTTGAATCTATTGATGTTTGACATATCATCTAAAGGAATATATATGCATCCACCTTAACTGTGCGATAAGTCATATACTACATCGCTTATTGGCTTGAAACTTGCACCTCAATTTTCGTACTTAACTGTGTAATGTGTCTTCGTCTTTATGGTCAGTTTGTGTCCTCTTTAGCACTATCCGCATTGACAGAAGAAGCATACAATGCATTGTAAGAGTATATATGGATTAAGCTTTATCACACCCATGAAACCTTGGTGACTAATTCAATTTTTACGATCCACTGAAGCGAGAATATTTTCTTAAGCATACTTTTGCTTTCTTTCCTAAAAGGCTCGAAAAGTATAAATTAATGTGAAGTAAAGTTATACATTTTGCCATTTTTATTATTATTATTATTATTATTATTATTATTATTATTGCAGAAATCCATACTTAGATGCATTTGTGCGAGTCCTTGCGGTTAATGCACATGATGCGGTCGAATCACTATTTGAGCGCAAAAGACAAATATTCAAAACACTACAAGTAAATGTAAGTAGTAAATGACGATAGTTTAACAGAGATGATTCAGTTTAATCTGGATAATGTTTTAGCATACTAGTTTTCATCATTCTTTCAATGAAATTTACATAGTTTAATTTCTTCAAAGTTTTTACAGAATTTGGATAAAGATTCCTTTAAAATCTCGTCTCTTTTATTGAATTTCTAATTATTGACCCTAAAACGAATAAAGTATCACGCAATGCTATTTCTAGCTTTGGTGGAACCTTTGCATTATTCCTGTTGGGCTATTATAATCTGTCATCTTTCACCAGCTTTTGTTTGCCTCTGTTTCCTAGTTTGCCTTGATATAGGAACAACAGTTTGATATTACAGCATTAGTATCTTTATATTCAATTCCTTTATATGTAAAAGCAGTTTCATAACTTGAAGCTAACCTTTTAATTCTAAGTAGTTTAACGAGAACGATTCATTTACTGCGAATACAGTTCCATCGGTTACAAGTTAATTAGGTAACTTGGTGTAAAACGGTTATGAATGTATTTCTTTTTTAAAATAGAGGAACACTGACGTTGGTGTAGATACGAAACAAGTCCTTGGATTTGAGCCAAAAGTAAAATCCATGACACAGAAGGTCCATGACAGAGAGTCATATTTGGGTAAGTATATATTTCAGTATGTACACTGTAATATGAAGTCCTAATAATACGCTTATAAAAAGGCAAGAAATGCTTGACAAGAAATATCCACAACGCAGAAAACGTGAATAACTTTGTTATCTAGTATTAAGAGTGTGCACTTCTACACGAGCAGAACTCAACCAATGTCAACGCACAACGTTAAAGGAAATAAACTTACACGCATCATCAGTTAATACATATTGATTCGTCGTCGCTTTCGTCTATTTTAAAGGACAAAATTATTGCTATCAATACTTTTCGTTATCTTGTTCTACAGAGTACTCTGGTCTTGCTGACTCCGTGTTTTTGCCACCTGGCTTTACATGGCAAGAAGTCGACCAAGATACAAGGCAGTCCCAAGTGACATCATCAGGTTAGTTATTAAAATCGATAAATAAATTTAAATAAATAAATACAAAATATGTTTGAAGACATTAATATGAAACATGCACATTGCTCCTATATCATACAGGTTAAAAGTGTAGATATTTGGTTGGTATAAGCAATGACGTTTAGTACTGAACTTGTTTGCAATTTAAACTTTACTTAGTTTCAATAGATATTTTTGTGTCTTCTATAAAACTCTACTATATCGAAAACGTTGTCATGTATGTTTGAAATGTGATTGAAACAAGAAAATGCAATTGAAACTATCGATTTTAAAAATTATGACGGAGTCGGCATCGAGCCAAGGCAGCAGAGGGACAAAGCGAGCATATCATTGTGTGCCATACCGGTTGTCTGACTCTGCAACATACGGTATTTTTCTAACCTTTCGACCAATTGACAAACGAGTGAAAAATCGCAGTTCATCCGTTTAAGCTACTTTTAATACAGAATAATGTGCACGTCATTAAATCTTTCAGACTTGTCTACACCACTCAGACAACAAATGACAGTTGTACATGACTATAAGGCCAGTGGAAAACACGAACTCACGTGCAAGAAAGGTAAGATGTCATTATATTTTACTTGCAGAGAAGCATATCACATTTTAATACATTCTAAAAACATATTCTTCCAATATGGAAACTCTTGCAATATTTGCCCTTTTTTCAGGTTGTTATTGTTATTGGTGCTGGGGGTTTATTTCTTTATTTTTCAAAGAGATAACACTATTTAGTACAGCCTGAAAACTAGTAGATTTTATCTCTGTATCTTCATTAATTTTATCTGTTTTGACCACCAAGATAACATTCTACAAATCTCGACAGATATATGTGACTGAATTGTATCTGTATATTACCCAGCGGGATAAAAGCAGGAAAAATGAAATGGGGTTATATTTACTTTCAACAAGTACTATTAATACTTTTAATCAATGATTTAAATCCTCCTCATAATACGAAATATACATAAATCTCATTTCCACTTTCTGTAGATATAGGAGGAACATTGCAAATAAAAATACAAGTGAAACCTGTTGCTGCTACATACTTTCAACAATTACTCGCTGACACAGAATGTACTAATGTATCAACATTTTATCCACAGGGATGGTGATCAATCAACTGACGGATGCCAATGAACATGGAATGGCACTCGGTTTTTATAAGAGAAACTTTCCTTTCAATAAGAAAGAAATCGGGTTTTTCCCTGTAAAGTGTGTGAGTAATGAACCCCGACTTGTTTTAAAGAAAAGCTTGCGACGCAACTAGCCTAATACAAATTAAATTGTCGGGTATTTTATAACAAAAATGTAAATATTGTATATACATGCAAATTCATTATTTTTTATTCTAGTGAAAGCATTACGAATAATGGTATGATCTCGGGGACTCTTTCATTCTTGTGGCCAGCAATGGGCCTGCCACTGAATATTGATCATGATAATATTATTTGTGAATGAGAGAGAGAGAGAGAGAGAGAGAGAGAGAGAGAGAGAGAGAGAGAGAGAGAGAGAGAGAGTCTGGTTCCCTGCTTAACATTGCAAATAAAAATACAAGTGAAACCTGTTGCTGCTACATACTTTCAACAATTACTCGCTGACACAGAATGTACTAATGTATCAACATTTTATCCACAGGGATGGTGGTTCCCTGCTTAACATTGCAAATAAAAATACAAGTGAAACCTGTTGCTGCTACATACTTTCAACAATTACTCGCTGACACAGAATGTACTAATGTATCAACATTTTATCCACAGGGATGGTGATCAATCAACTGACGGATGCCAATGAACATGGAATGGCACTCGGTTTTTATAAGAGAAACTTTCCTTTCAATAAGAAAGAAATCGGGTTTTTCCCTGTAAAGTGTGTGAGTAATGAACCCCGACTTGTTTTAAAGAAAAGCTTGCGACGCAACTAGCCTAATACAAATTAAATTGTCGGGTATTTTATAACAAAAATGTAAATATTGTATATACATGCAAATTCATTATTTTTTATTCTAGTGAAAGCATTACGAATAATGGTATGATCTCGGGGACTCTTTCATTCTTGTGGCCAGCAATGGGCCTGCCACTGAATATTGATCATAATAATATTATTTGTGAATGAGAGAGAGAGAGAGAGAGAGAGAGAGAGAGAGAGAGAGAGAGAGAGAGAGAGTCTGGTTCCCTGCTTAATCAGCTCCATGCGTTGCACTCTGCTATACTAAGTCAGTCGAACACCGATGCCATATTGTCACGTGATCAAAACGAACAAAATGTCATTTTACGGAGAGATTGAGTTAAACTAAAAGTGGCACATTTTTTTCTTTAATAGTCTTGTTCTTAATGACACAATATTAACTTTACTAACACTTTTGCCATGAACTATAACAGTAGTTATATTACGTACAAGATTAACCACCAATTCGTCACAGAATACTAAGTTTTACAAATATTTTTGCTAGTAGGCGAAGATGAAAGAAATGGGTACACACAACGGTATTTTTATAATATTGCACATTTTACACAGGTCATCGCAGAGATTCCTTCTCCAATCGATTCCTCGATAAATTTTAATAATATGGGGTGATGAACACTTGATCAAGGAATCAATTACATATTTAACATTCAAATGATGTAATCTACGAAACATTTATTTCACAAAATAGTGTTATCCCACGCCTCTTTTAGATATAAGAGATGGTATTTTTTGTCTTATATCTTCAGCAAATGAAGGCTATCATCTGTCCGTTACGTCAATTTCGGAAGTGAAAAGTACCCCCACGTGAAATAGGGTTCAACTATACAACACATAAGGTACCCTTGAAAACCCACTCCACGCCACTTTCCTCTAACTTCATAAAAGAGATAGCATTTGGTCTTAATACCTGGCAAACAAAAGTTTTCATGTGTCGCCTTCAATCAATTTTGATGTATAAAGGATCAAGGAATTGATTGCAAATGGAATATATATTAGACACTTACATGGTGCAGTATGAATGCACTATATTGAACCAAATATCGTTACATTCATCCCCTCGTTGAATAGGGTTGCTCTTGTTGTTGTTGTTATTATTATTGTTGTTTTTAAGATGGGTTATACATGGCGGCCAGTATAAATATTGGAGGGTAGAACTCGGGGAAATGCCAGCAAGAACCACCGACACAAGAGCAGCTACTGGCAACCTTCTCACATAACCACATTAGCTGCATCTGAGACTCGAACCCCTGCAGACAGAGGTGAGATGGCAATGATTCGTAGCGGTGAGCGCTTTAGGCCACTCGGCATGTCAGGGCTCAGAGCTCCGCCCCCGAATAGGGTTGCTATTTCTATCCTAATGTTTTGTAAAGTCTGAGGTGTCGTGTAAAGCGAGATATCACTATCGATGTAAAATTGATCAGGTAATTTATCGCAACCAGACTATTTTGGCTGACTTAGTATGAAGTGTGCAATATTTGCGAGAAAATTGTTTCCCTCACCCCCTCGTGAAAGAAGGGTGATATTTTCGTATTAGTCTGTGGCTATATTTTGGCTATCGTAGATCATCTCATATCAATTTCGATTTAAAAATTATCAAGGAATCGATTGGAAAATTAATTTTTAGATGAAGCTGTGTAAAATGTGCAATATGAACAAACTATCGTTGTGCGTACGCTTTTCCTTCATCTTCTCTAGTAGTATAAATATTTGTAAAAATTATTATATGACCTAACTGGTGGTTAACCTTGAACACAAGATAACAACTGCTATAGTTCAAATCAAAAGTATTAGTGAAGTTCACATTGTGTCACTAAGAATGAGAATATTAAAGGAATAAATGTGCAGATGTTAGATATACTAGATCTCTCCGTATGAGACCATTTGTTTTCATCAGGTGACAATATGGCGTCGGCGTTCGTCTGATTTATATAGCAGAGAGCATGCTAACCAGGGAACCATACTAAGAGGCAGAGAGAGAGAGAGAGAGAGAGAGAGAGAGAGAGAGAGAGAGAGAGAGAGAGAGAGAGAGAGGAGAGAGAGAGTAATTATGTCTCAATAAGTTTATTATGTTTTACGGGTGTGAATTATCGTGATTCAGCGAATAAACAAAATTGCCTTACATATTGTTTGTGTTATTATTTAATCCTAAAGTTAGCCTCATGGATTCACAACTCACAGACAGACACCGACACACACCACCTTCCCCTTAAAAATGAGTGAGTAATGTATTACCTGATTTTGTTTGTTTCTTTGATAAGGATTTTTAACTTAGCTTTAAAAAAGATTCAGTCATATCGCTAAGATGTCTGAAGTGAGGCAGTTTATAGTGATGTCTAGAACTGGGGCATAATGCGGCAGACATCTAGCACGATGTCCCATCCAGTCACTTTATCCTGACACCAGGCCGACTAGTCCTAACACTAACCTCTTAATGCTGAGCGTCAAACGAGGCAGCTGTTAGAATCATTTTTGTAAGTCTTTAGTATGACTCGGCAGGGGATCGAACCCACGACCTCCCACTTCCTCGGCGGACGCTCTACCACTAGGCCAAAGGATTGTTTTGTGTAACCTGAAGATCACCGAATATGACGATGCGAAAGCATTTGAAGGATAAGGAATACATATTCAACAAGATGATATTCTGCTGAGCTCTGAGCTTTCTAAGTATTTCAAAGCATGAACACCCACACACACACACAAACACACAAAAGAACACACACGCATATATATATATATATATATATATATATATATATATATATATATATATATATATATATATATATATATATATATATATTGCATGCATGGTGTATCAGTGATCTTACACGAGGTTTATAAATCTTTCATTCAATGGAAACGAGGCTTGTTTTTCATTGATTTTCGATCGTTACTTGCTGCGATGATGAGAGAGAGAGAGACAGAGAGAGAGAGAGAGAGAGAGAGAGAGAGAGAGAGAGAGAGAGGGGGGATGTGGGTGGGTTAATTGTTGGGTGGGCTATGGACATTTTCATATTGAATAAATAATCATCGATTTTCATAATATTATAATAAGTTTATGAAACAAAACAAATACACAACATTATATTGATCAAAGTATGTGTAACAAGTAACCGAGAGATGTACCGCTCAATGGCTACAGTGTTTGCAACTTTGTATCATTTATTACATAAAGACTGTAAATAAATCCCAAGGAAAGTGCGCACATTCCGTTACAAATGATTTACATTGTTGGAGGTTATTGGGTATAAGTTATATTTCAAGCGTTTGATCCAGCACAAATACTTTTTGTCTCTCACTCCAGATTTCTGCATTTTTTGTGTTTTTTGCTTCTTTTTTGTGCCCTTTAGATGTGATAGTGAATTTGGGAACGGAAAACAAATCATTACGATAAAATTGTGGATCATATTAAATTCATTTAAAAAACGGGCATTATTAATACATGTGTACATTAATATATAACATCTAGACATAAAATGCACAGAAGTGCATTTTGTAGCGAATACAATCGGTAGGGATGTCAGGATTTGTATGTCTAGTATCAACTTGTGGAAATTGTACATGATCTAAGCACACCGCTAACTAAAATGACTGCTCTCTTGTGCTAAAATATCAGTGTGAATTAGTCGAAAGTACAAGTACACTATATTTAGGAGCTATTAAAACAGGGACAATGTATGAATTACCAAATACATCAAATGTAAAAAAATAGGTTCTCGGGTCTTTTTTTTAAATTTACCTCTGAAGTCCAGGAAGTGAAAATGACCAAGCGGAGCTAGCAGGTTTTGGAGAGATGCACATCGTAAGTAAGGCCAAGCTGTATACTCTATGATCCATATTACGCCCATCAATCCTGCACCGAAATACAGTAAATTAAAGGTTCATTGAATACTAAATGAGGATTTAATAGGTCTTTTTTAAAGATCCAGCATATCCAAGGTATATTTTTTCTTACTATTATAACACTATGCAAAATACAAAGCTGTAGGGCGCCAACTGAATTAATAATTTCTGCATAAACAAGAGGATAATGCCCACTACTTGACACATGTCACAATAAGCATCATCTAAAAGAAACCTTGTTAAACTTAATTTAAAGTTACATTCTAGGATATTGTTTTACTAAACTTATAACATAGAATGTGGTACACGTCATAGAGGCTAGGTATTTGTAATGGAGATTTCCAATAACCATAAATCTTACCTTAATATTTAACCGTCTATAACAGAGAACAGTTTATCCATGTATTATTTATTTGCAAAACAAAAGTTATTGGTAAGGTACAATATAAAATTGATTTTAGACAATGTCAAGTAAAAATACAATTAAAACTTACAATCATTGTTTAAAAGGTACCAGTTACAAATTAAATATACATGACACATGTACATAGTGATTGCAATAGGAGCAAATATGGCTAGAAATAAAGTGCAAATATTTTATCCAGATCTGAATTTTACTTACGATAATAACCCAACTTGTACTGCCTATATATAATTTTTTTTAATAAATTTAAACAAACGATGAAAAGTAGTTAACTCTTCCACCCATCGACACACTCAGGAATGGAAAGACAAATGGTACTAAAGCTAATATTTGAATGTATGCTGGAGCTGTTTTTTGGCTCTTCAAGCAAAACACCGCATCGTTCAAAAATGTGTTTACTGTGAGACGAAGTTACAGGAAATCTGTGGGAAAGGTTTATGGATTCTTTATGCAAAACTGCAACAACCATGAAAATTCAGGTTGCAAATTATAATTTTAGCTATTGACATCCTCGGAATCAAAAAGAGAAATAAAAACGAACACTTAGTGTATAATTAATTTTCTGTTTTTCATTCAAGCTACTCATTTGTATAATATCGAAATCAATTGAGACTGACGAAAATCACGTCACTCTTCGTGACGTAATCTATGATGCAGCGTTTCCAAGAGTGACGTTTCTTATTCTTACGTTGTGCATCAAGCTTGCTAGACGTATTCACATTGACAGAAAGAAATATCTGATTTTTCAAGTCTATTCTTTTCAAATTTGATGAAATGTTGGATTTTCAAGTAATGAGCGATTTCCCGGAGTCATATTCAGCATTAACGTGAGTACTTTATAAATATTAATATATAATTTTGAAAGGAAACGAATGGTTGGATGAATCTCTTTTCCACAAATTCACCCCCCCCCCCTCCGCAATTTACACAGTATTCGACCTGACCAAACGCTACTATTTAATGGTTAACCTTTTGTTTATGGTTGGTAGGTTGGAAGAGAAAATTGTCATGTGCACTTCTACTATCATTATTTAAACTGATTAAGAATCGCAAGATCCAATTAAAAATTGTTTCCATTCTACCCATTACAGTCATTAAAATAGAGCTCAGTAAAAGAACGCGTTGGTTTCATTATATTGCACAAATGGTACGTGCTTGATTATTAAAGCATGACCCGACAACCATAGGTAGCTTTAAATAAATAAAAGAAACTCTCTAAAATAGGTGCTTTCTTCCTTTTCCAACAGTTGCTGTTGTTGTTGTTGTTGTTGTAGGGTTTAACGCCATTTTTGTTAGCACTCGATAGGCTATAGATGGCGGCCAGTATTATTGGTTTAAGAAGAACCCGGGAAATCCCACGGAAAGAACCACCGACCCACGATAAGCTACTGACAAGATTTCTCACATACCCACATTAGCCGAATCTTAGACTCGTTCCCACGCAGACAGAGGTAAGTTGGCAGTGATCCGTAGCGGAAAGCGCTTTAGACCACTCGGCCACTCGCCCGCTCCCTGCCACCCCCTCCCCCGCTCATTTTTCTTTCTTTTATTCCCTACTGTAGGAT
The DNA here is from genome assembly GCA_029339505.1 of Unio delphinus. NCBI lineage: Eukaryota > Metazoa > Mollusca > Bivalvia > Unionida > Unionidae > Unio > Unio delphinus. The sequence continues at coordinate 487,381 of JAQISU010000104.1, forward strand.
TATAATATTGTTCCATTTGCTCAAGGTTAAATTTTCAATTTAATTCCTTATTTACCTAAAGCAAAATAAATATATTTAATGACAGATTGATGTGAAAGGTTAGATAATTGAAATGGGCAAAGTAAAACTATTAAAATTGCTCGACATCTTTCAATCGACAGATTACACTATTACACTAAATAATGCAAACTAACCGGAAAATGCAGTCGAAGGACAGTTCTTTTCGTTTTGAAGGCACCACCAGCAAATTAGTAAAAGCACCACAGGAAATGTTCCTATAGCTTTCACATGAAGATAATGTAGTTAAGCTGACTTTGCAGTTGATTTAACCTCATCTCACGTAATGAATAATAATTTTAATCCGATTTATTATAGTTATACATAACTCAATATACTTCCTATCTATGTTTAAGTGACTTTGACTTCTGGGCGGATGTTTTGAAGGAGAGAGCTCTCAGCCAAGATTGGTGTGAGACTAAGGCTCTAGACTGGAATAAGAAACTTCAAACACGTCTGACCATGGCCAGAGGTACCCATCTCCCGCCTGTATATATATATATATATATATATATATATATATATATATATATATATATATATATATATATATATATCTGTCTCTCTCTCTCTCTCTCTCTCTCTCTCTCTCTGTCTCTCTCTGTCTCTCAATACCCTTGTAACATATTGCATGTAATTTACATATAACTGACATATCTTCTACTGTAACACCGTTTACCATTGACAGATCAATTGAAAGTATTTACTGTATGTTTTTGGATCTTAAAAAGTCAACATTCGCAACGATTGTTTTTCGTTACTTCAGACTATCCTGTCATCTCGAGAGCTTTCTCTTCCTTCTTTAATGATGTTGCTATGCAACATTTGGATGTCGAAAAAGACGTCTTTATATGCCTGGACGCAGCCAGAGTCTTAAGGAAGTTAGTATATGAAGTTATTTTATCTAGTGAACTAACCTGAAATCACTTAATTTTTATTTATTTTTAAAGTCAAGTATTTCGTGTGCCGTTTAATGCACATATTGATCGATGTTCTTGTTTTATTAATGGAAAACTAGTTATTTGATGACTGGTGTTTGTTTGATATGTGAAATATTCGTGTGTCGAAATTATGTTAAAGCTCATCTGCTGCTTGGGTAAATTCGTTTCCTTTTAATAGAATTTAAATTCACAACGTTATTGTTTGACTTTAAAGATTCAAGATGAGTTTTATATTAATTAGACCTATTGTATAGCACTAAATAGCCTAAACATTCTGGTGCGCCGTTACAAAACAATCAATCAATCATTATATCAATTAACATTGGAATGTAATTGTTCATAAAAGCATGGTAATCATAGGTGATTTAGACGAGACCAAAGATTTCATGCTAAGCAAGCAGAACCTAAAATGTCTCCCAAATGTTAGTGACATTTCTAATTTCTTTCTCAGTTTCTTTTCACACATTTTAGAGGTATATTTGTCTAGTGGCTTACAGTTATTTTAAATGTTCATCAAACAACCTTATTTCAGATTCTCTATGTGTTCAGAAGAGAAGATGATCTTGAACATTCTCAGAAAAGCCCTTAAAAAGACCAGAAAAACATATATGCAGGCATACAGACAGACTGAGAACAGGCGTCGGGTAAGATTAGGAGATTATTTTGCACCTATATTCATCTGGATAAAAAGATAGTGCAATTATTTAGACAATTCATAAGATGTCTTTAAATCTTTTGTTTCCTTTTTTATTTCAACACAATCTTTACTGCATAGGAATTCTTCAGGCGGACAAGGAAAAACTGAATAATTTTACTATAATCTAACTATGTACATCTTAGCATACAAATGACTATTTATACTGCAGAAGTATTTTTCATTATATATATTCATTCTTACCTAATTTGAATGATCAGAACATTTTTAAATGATAAACACCATAAATAATGTCGAGAATAATAACAATACAAATAATACTGATGATGACTGAGGCGATTATGATGAGATGTAATCTCATTATTCCACAAATCGGCATAAAATGTTTTCTTATATTTGTAATCTATTTGTTCACAACTGCATTAACACATTAGATTAACTGACATTATTGTGACTCTCATTGCTTTTAAAACAATTTAATTTCTTGATTTGTACAGATGCATAAGGACGTTTTAATCCGTCTAGAGTCCAAAATGAGATTCAAGAAGGTCATTAAACAGGCTCTAAGGGACAAGGCCAAGAAAGCCGCCGACCGCTTTGTGAAAGTCCTAGAATTAGAGCAGACTGCGAAGGTGAAGATGATCACGGTAATGCTGTTTCTTTTTCATGTTCACTTATTGTTACATGCTTTGAACAGTAACTTCAGACAATTCATATGGTATCACGGTACCAATCGTTTTTCCATAGACCTCAATGCTAATGTTTTGTGAAATAAATATACTTTCTATCCTACATCAGCATGCATGTCATACACTGTCATAGTGAACAATGTTAGATTGTCAATTTGACAATGATTGAACTTCCATTGCATTTAAGAGAGATAACTCTGCTGGAACTAGACAGGGGTATGAGTTATGTAGTCACAACATACCTATTTTCTGTCATGTGTATCACATTTTCAAAAAATCATAAAAAATACAAAATATGATCTATATAGGAATTAGCATAAATTCACATGTTGCCAAGAGGCTACAATTTTTTTTAATTCTAACAAAAAGTACAGCTCTTACATAATCCACCAATCATAGCTTGTGTTGTTGTTTATTTCTGAATCAAAATGGACCCTACACTTTACGCTCCACCCATCTGGACTTGCGCAATTGGTACCGTTATACCATATAACATACTCTCAGTGGCTCCGATTTGGGCATGTAGTTGGGGGAAACTTGAGAAGCCAAGATAAACCGACAGCCTTGGACTGACCATCACTTACATGTAAAAACTGGAGATTTTTCACAAGAGATACAAAGTATCTTCATTATTCGCGATTTAGGTTTACTGTCATGCTATTATTAAATGCATTTTCATTGAACCGACTAGATACTATAGTTTGGAGGCATCATAAGACAGGACTTTACAAAAGATAGTGTGAAAGTTCTCTCCCCTCTCTGTCTGTCTCTGTCTGTCTGTCTCTGTCTCTCTGTGTCTCTCTGTGTCTGTCTGTATCTCTCTCTCCCCCTCTCTCTCTCTCATATTAGAGAGAATCGTGATTATTTCTGCATTGTTTGACGGATTTTATGCTAAATACAAAAGGATAATCCCTAAAGATTAGTGACGGAGTTTACACATCCATGTTTGCTGCCTATTTCCTCAGTTAAAATGCATAGAAAATATAGATTGTTCTTCAGGTTCCTTTCATACGTGTTCATTTGTTTCACTGAATCTTGCAAGTTACTCTATTCATGTTTCCCCACTATAATGCATATAATCCTGTTTTGTGCATACAACTATTATAAGCTTGTTTCTTCTGTAAATTTTTGTAAACAGTGCACAGTTAAGAACTCGAAGGGACTTCTGATATGTCTTAGTATTGTTTATACTTTTAATAACATTATATTGTAAAGACAGAAGAAAAATCGATCAGTGGGAGGTGGGTGGGTGGGTGGATATATTCTCCAATCCCGTATTCTTAATTTAGCTACTATCCACCTTTCTGTTAGGTTTTGGAGAAATACGAATATGTGTCCAAGCAAGTAGCTGTAAGAAAAGTACAGTACTTTCTCGACACATGGAAAACAGCGTTTTCTCGTTACATGAAACAAACCTTCACTTCCACCGAGAAATGTGTTGGGTATGAATGCATTCTTCATGCAATTGCAACAATCTATACTGCTATTAAGATATTTAAGTGGAATCTTTGTATAGTCGTGCTACACTATATAGTTTTCTACATTTTTCGCTTCTAAACTTTGAATGGAGTCAAACAGTTGGAGTCAAACAGTTGTTAAAAAAAGTTAATAGTTGATTTATTTGCTGAATTTCTTTCTTTTGATATTTCTCTCTAATTTACATGATGCCTAATTGGAGAGTGATGTTAGTCTATATGCAGTTAGCCGAAGAGCTTTATCTTATCTTAAAGGAGATTATATCGCTCATCTTTATCTTCATAAATGTTGAATGTATTGATGTTTGACATATCATCTTTATGATTATATATGCATCCACCTTAACTGTGCGATAAATCATATACTACATCGCTTATTGGCTTGAAACTTGCACCTCAATTTTCGTACTTAACTGTGTAATGTGTCTTCGTCTTTATGGTCAGTTTGTGTCCTCTTTAGCACTATCCGCATTGACAGAAGAAGCATACAATGCATTGTAAGAGTATATATGGATTAAGCTTTATCACACCCATGAAACCTTGGTGACTAGTTCAATTTTTACGACCCACTGAAGCGAGAATATTTTCTTAAGCATACTTTTGCTTTCTTTCCTAAAAGGCTCGAAAAGTATAAATTAATGTGAAGTAAAGTTATACATTTTGCCATTGTTATTGTTATTATTATTATTATTATTATTATTATTGCAGAAATTCATACTTAGATGCATTTGTGCGAGTCCTTGCGGTTAATGCACATGACGCGGTGGAATCACTATTTGAGCGCAAAAGACAAATATTCACAACACTACAAGTAAATGTAAGTAGTAAATGACGATAGTTTAACAGAGATGATTCAGTTTAATCTGGATAATGTTTTAGCATACTAGTTTTCATCATTCTTTCAATGAAATTTACATAGTTTAATTTCATAAAGTTTTTACAGAATTTGGATAAAGATTCCTTTAAAATCTCGTCTCTTTTATTGAATTTCTAATTATTGACCCTAAAACGAATAAAGTATCACGCAATGTTATTTCTAGCTTTGGTGGAACCTTTGCATTACTCCTGATGGGCTATTATATTCTGTCATCTTTCACCAGCTTTTGTTTGCCTCTGTTTCCTAGTTTGCCTTGATATAGGAACAACAGTTTGATATTACAGCATTATTATCTTTATATTCAATCCCTTTATATGTAAAAGCAGTTTCATAATTTGAAGCTAACCTTTTAATTCTAAGTAGTTTAACGAGAACGATTCATTTACTGCGAATACAGTTCCATCGGTTACAAGTTAATTAGGTAACTTGGTGTAAAACGGTTATGAATGTATTTCTTTTTAAAATAGAGGAGCACGGACGTTGGTGTAGATGCGAAACAAGTCCTTGGATTTGAGCCAAAAGTAAAATCCATGACACAGAAGGTCCATGACAGAGAGTCATATTTGGGTAAGTATATATTTCAGTATGTACACTGTAATATGAAGTCCTAATAATACGCTTATAAAAAGGCAAGAAATGCTTGACAAGAAATATCCGCAACGCAGAAAACGTGAATAACTTTGCTATCTAGTATTAAGAGTGTGCACTTCTACACGAGCAGAACTCAACCAATGTCAACGCACAACGTTAAAGGAAATAAACTTACACGCATCAACAGTTAATACATATTGCTTCGTCGTCGCTTTCGTCTATTTTTCATGTTCACTTATTGTTACATGCTTTGAACAGTAACTTCAGACAATTCATATGGTATCACGGTACCAATCGTTTTTCCATAGACCTCAATGCTAATGTTTTGTGAAATAAATATACTTTCTATCCTACATCAGCATGCATGTCACACACTGTCATAGAGAACAATGTTAGATTGTCAATTTGACAATGATTGAACTTCCATTGCATTTAAGAGAGATAACTCTGCTGGAACTAGACAGGGGTATGAGTTATGTAGTCACAACATACCTATTTTCAGTCATGTGAATCACATTTTCAAAAAATCATAAAAAATACAAAATATGATCTATATTGGAATTAGCCTAAATTCACATGTTGCCAAGAGGCTAAACTTTTTTTTAATCCTAACAAAAAGTACAGCTCTTACATAATCCACCAATCATAGCTTGTGTTGTTGTTTATTTATGAATTGAAATGGACCCTACATTTTAAGCTCCACCCATCTGGACTTGCGCAATTGGTACCGTTATACCATATACCATACTCTCAGTGGTTCCTATTTGGGCATGTTGTTGGGGGAAACTTGAGAAGCCAAGATAAACCGACAGCCTTGGACTGACCATCACTTACATGTAAAAACTGGAGATTTTTCACAAGAGATACAAAGTATCTTCATTATTCGCGATTTAGGTTTACTGTCATGCTCTTATTAAATGCATTTTCATTGAATTGACTAGATACTATAGTTTGGAGGCATCATAAGACAGGACTTTACAAAAGATGGTGTGAAAGTTCTCTCCCCTCTCTGTCTATGTCTGTCTGTCTCTGTCTCTCTGTGTCTGTCTGTATCTCTCTCTCTCTCTCTCTCTCTCTCTCTCTCTCTCTCTCATATTAGAGAGAACCATGATTATTTCTGCATTGTTTGACGGATTTTATGCTAAATACAAAAGGATAATCCCTAAAGATTAGTGACGGAGTTTACACATCGGTGTTTGCTGCCTATTTCCTCAGTTAAAATGCATAGAAAATATAGATTGTTCTTCAGGTTCCTTTCATACGTGTTCATTTGTTTCACTGAATCTTGCAAGTTACTCTATTCATGTTTCCCCACTATAATGCATATAATCCTGTTTTGTGCATACAACTTTTATAAGCTTGTTTCTTCTGTAAATTTTTGTAAACAGTGCAAGTTAAGAACTCGAAGGGACTTCTGATATGTCTTAGTATTGTTTATATTTTCAATAACATTATATTGTAAAGACAGAAGAAAAATCGATAAGTGGGAGGTGGGTGGGTGGATATATTCTCCAATCCCGTATTCTTAATTTATCTACTATCCACCTTTCTGTTAGGTTTTGGAGAAATACGAATATGTGTCCAAGCGAGTAGCTGTAAGAAAAGTACAGTACTTTCTCGACACATGGAAAACAGCGTTTTCTCGTTACATGAAACAAACCTTCACTTCCACCGATAAATGTGTTGGGTATGAATGCATTCTTCATGCAATTGCAACAATCTATACTGCTATTAAGATATTTAAGTAGAATCTTTGTATAGTCGTGCTATACTATATAGTTTTCTACATTTTTCGCTTCTAAACTTTGAATGGAGTCAAACAGTTGGAGTCAAACAGTTGTTAAAAAAGTTAATAGTTGATTTATTTGCTGAATTTCTTTCTTTTGATATTTCTCTCTAATTTACATGATGCCTAATTGGAGAGTGATGTTAGTCTATATGCAGTTAGCCGAGGAGCTTTATCTTATCTTAAAGGAGATTATATCGCTCATCTTTATCTTCATAAATGTTGAATGTATTGATGTTTGACATATCATCTTTATGAATATATATGCATCCACCTTAACTGTGCGATAAATCATATACTAGTACTACATCGCTTATTGGCTTGAAACTTGCACCTCAATTTTCGTACTTAACTGTGTAATGTGTCTTCGTCTTTATGGTCAGTTTGTGTCCTCTTTAGCACTATCCGCATTGACAGAAGAAGCATAAAATGCATTGTAAGAGTATATATGGATTAAGCTTTATCACGCCCATGAAACCTTGGTGACTAGTTCAATTTTTACGACCCACTGAAGCGAGAATATTTTCTTAAGCATACTTTTGCTTTCTTTCCTAAAAGGCTCGAAAAGTATAAATTAATGTGAAGTAAAATTATACATTTTGCCATTGTTATTATTATTATTATTATTATTATTATTATTGCAGAAATCCATACTTAGATGCATTTGTGCGAGTCCTTGCGGTTAATGCACATGATGCGGTCGAATCACTATTTGAGCGCAAAAGACAAATATTCAAAACACTACAAGTAAATGTAAGTAGTAAATGACGATAGTTTAACAGAGATGATTCAGTTTAATCTGGATAATGTTTTAGCATACTAGTTTTCATCATTCTTTCAATGAAATTTACATAGTTTAATTTCTTCAAAGTTTTTACAGAAATTGGATAAAGATTTCTTTAAAATCTCGTCTCTTTTATTGAATTTCTAATTATTGACCCTAAAACGAATAAAGTATCACGCAATGCTATTTCTAACTTTTGTGGAACCTTTGCATTATTTCTGTTGGGCTATTATAATCTGTCATCTTTCACTAGCTTTTGTTTGAATTTTTTTCCTAGTTTGGCTTGATATAGGAACAACAGTTTGATATTACAGCATTAGTATCTTTATAATCAATTCTTTATATGTAAAAGCAGTTTCATAACTTGAAGCTAACCTTTTAATTCTAAGTGGTTTAACGAGAACGATTCATTTACTGCGAATACAGTTCCATCGGTTACAAGTTAATTAGGTAACTTGGTGTAAAACGGTTATGAATGTATTTCTTTTTTAAAATAGAGGAACACTGACGTTGGTGTAGATGCGAAACAAGTCCTTGGATTTGAGCCAAAAGTAAAATCCATGACACAGAAGGTCCATGACAGAGAGTCATATTTGGGTAAGTATATATTTCAGTATGTACACTGTAATATGAAGTCCTAATAATACGCTTATAAAAAGGCAAGAAATGCTTGACAAGAAATCTCCACAACGCAAAAAACGTGAATAACTTTGTTATCTAGTATTAAGAGTGTGCACTTCTACACGAGCAGAACTCAACCAATGTCAACGCACAACGTTAAAGGAAACAAACTTACTCGCATCAACAGTTAATACATATTGCTTCGTCGTCGATTTCGTCTATTTTGAAGGACAAAATTATTGCTATCAATACTTTTCGTTATCTTGTTCTACAGAGTACTCTGGTCTTGCTGACTCCGTGTTTTTGCCACCTGGCTTTACATGGCAAGAAGTCGACCAAGATACAAGGCAGTCCCAAGTGACATCATCAGGTTAGTTATTAAAATCGATAAATAAATTTAAATAAATAAATACAAAATATGTTTGAAGACATTAATATGAAACATGCACATTGCTCCTATATCATACAGGTTAAAAGTGTAGATATTTGGTTGGTATAGACAATGACGTTTAGTACTGAACTTGTTTGCAATTTAAACTTTACTTAGTTTCAATAGATATTTTTGTGTCTTCTATAAAACTTTACTATATCGAAAACGTTGTCATGTATGTTTGAAATGTGATTGAAACAAGAAAATGCAATTGAAACTATCGATTTTAAAAATTATGACGGAGTCGGCATCGAGCCAAGGACAGCATAGGGACAAAGCGAGCATATCATTGTGTGCCATACCGGTTGTCTGACTCTGCAACATACGGTATTTTTCTAACCTTTCGACCAATTGACAAACGAGTGAAAAATCGCAGTTCATCCGTTTAAGCTATTTTTAATACAGAATAATGTGCACGTCATTAAATCTTTCAGACTTGTCTACACCACTCAGACAATAAATGACAGTTGTGCAATACTATAAGGCCAGTGGAAAACACGAGCTCACGTGCAAGAAAGGTAAGATGTCATTATATTTTACTTGCAGGGAAGTATATCGCATTTTAATACATTCTAAAAACATATTCTTCCAATATGGAAACTCTTGCAATATTTGCCCTTTTTTCAGGATGTTATTGTTATTGGTGCTGGTGATTTATTTCTTTATTTTTCAAAGAGATAACACTATTTAGTACAGCCTGAAAACTAGTAGATTTTCTCTCTGTATCTTTATTAATTTTATCTGTTTTGACCACCAAGATAACATTCTACAAATATCGGCAGATATATGTGACTGAATTGTATCTGTATAATACCCAGCGGGATAAAAGCAGGAAAAATGAAATGGGGTTATATTTACTTTCAACAAGTACTATTAATACTTGTTATCAATGATTTAAATCCTCCTTATAATATGAAATATACATAAATCTCATTTCCACTTACTGTAGATATAGGAGGAACATTGCAAATAAAAATACAAGTGAAACCTGTTGCTGCTACATACTTTCAACAATTACTCGCTGACACAGAATGTACTAATGTATCAACATTTTATCCACAGGGATGGTGATCAATCAACTGACGGATGCCAATGAACATGGACTGGCACTCGGTTTTTATAAGAGAAACTTTCCTTTCAATAAGAAAGAAATCGGGTTTTTCCCTGTAAAGTGTGTGAGCAATGAACCCCGACTTGTTTTAAAGAAAAGCTGCCGACGCAACTAGCCTAATACAAATTAATTTGTCGGGTATTTTATAACAAAAATGTAAATATTGTATATACATGCAAATTCATTATTTTTTATTCTAGTGAAAGCATTACGAATAATGGTATGATCCCGGGGACTCTTTCATTCTTGTGGCCAGCAATGGGCCTGCCACTGAATATTGATCATGAGAATATTATTTGTGTGAGAGAGAGAGAGAGAGAGAGAGAGAGAGAGAGAGAGAGTCTGGTTCCCTGCTTAATCAGCTCCATCATGAGTTGCACTCTGCTATACTAAGTCAGTCGAACACCGATGCCATATTGTCACGTGATCAAGACAAACAAAATGTCATTTTACGGAGAGATTGAGTTAAACTAAAAGTGGCACATTTATTTCTTTAATAGTCTTGTTCTTAATGACACAATATTAACTTTACTAACACTTTTGCCATGAACTATAACAGTAGTTATATTACGTACAAGATTAACCACCAATTCGTCATATAATACTAAGTTTTACAAATAGTTTTGCTAGTAGGCGAAGATGAAAGAAAAGGGTACACACAACGGTATTTTTATAATATTGCACATTTTACACAGGTCATCGCAGAGATTCCTTCTCCAATCGATTCCTCGATAAATTTTAATAATATGAGGTGATGAACACTTGATCAAGGAATCAATTACATATTAAACATTCAAATGATGTAATCTACGAAACATTTATTTCACAAAATAGTGTTATCCCACGCCTCTTTTAGATATAAGAGATGGTATTTTTGTCTTATATCTTCAGCAAATGAAGGCTATCGTCTGTCCGTTACGTCAATTTCGGAAGTGAAAAGTACCCCCACGTGAAATAGGGTTCAACTATACAACACATAAGGTACCCTTGAAAACCCACTCCACGCCACTTTCCTCTAACTTCATAAAAGAGATAGCATTTGGTCTTAATACCTGGCAAACAAAAGTTTTCATGTGTCGCCTTCAATCAATTTTGATGTATAAAGGATCAAGGAATTGATTGCAAATGGAATATATATTAGACACTTACATGGTGCAGTATGAATGCAGTATATTGAACCAAATATCGTTACATTCATCCCCTCGTTGAATAGGGTTGCTCTTGTTGTTGTTGTTATTATTATTGTTGTTTTTAAGATGGGTTATACATGGCGGCCAGTATAAATATTGGAGGGTAGAACTCGGGGAAATGCCAGCAAGAACCACCGACACAAGAGCAGCTACTGGCAACCTTCTCACGTAACCACATTAGCTGCATCTGAGACTCGAACCCCTGCAGACAGAGGTGAGATGGCAATGATTCGTAGCGGTGAGCGCTTTAGGCCACTCGGCAAGTCAGGGCTCAGGGCTCCGCCCCCGAATAGGGTTGCTATTTCTATCCTAATGTTTTGTAAAGTCTGAGGTGTCGTGTAAAGCGAGATATCACAATCGATGTAAAATTGATCAGGTAATTTATCGCAACCAGACTATTTTGGCTGACTTAGTATGATGTGTGCAATATTTGCGAGAAAATTGTTTCCCTCACCCCCTCGTGAAAGAAGGGTGATATTTTCGTATTAGTCTGTGGCTATATTTTGGCTATCGTAGATCATCTCATATCAATTTCGATTTAAAAATTATCAAGGAATCGATTGGAAAATTAATTTTTAGATGAAGCTGTGTAAAATGTGCAATATGAACAAACTATCGTTGTGCGTACGCTTTTCCTTCATCTTCTCTAGTAGTATAAATATTTGTAAAAATTATTATATGACCTAACTGGTGGCTAAGCTTGAACACAAGATAACAACTGCTATAGTTCAAATCAAAAGTATTAGTGAAGTTCACATTTTGTCACTAAGAATGAGAATATTAAAGGAATAAATGTGCAGATGTTAGATATACTAGATCTCTCCGTATGAGACCATTTGTTTTCATCAGGTGACAATATGGCGTCGGCGTTCGTCTGATTTATATAGCAGAGAGCATGCTAACCAGGGAACCATACTAAGAGGCAGAGAGAGAGAGAGAGAGAGAGAGAGAGAGAGAGAGAGAGAGAGAGAGAGAGAGAGAGAGACAGACAGACAGACAGAGAGACAAAGAGACAGAGAGAGACAGAGAGAGAGTAATTATGTCTCAATAAGTTTATTATGTTTTACGGGTGTGAATTATCCAGATTCAGCGAATAAACAAAATTGCCTTACATATTGTTTGTGTTATTATTTAATCATAAAGTTAGCCTCATGGATTCACCACCCACAGACAGAAACCGACACACACCACCTTCCCCTTAAAAAAGAGTGAGTAATGTATTACCTGATTTTGTTTGTTTCTTTGATAAGGATTTTTAACTTAGCTTTAAAAAAGATTCAGTCATATCGCTAAGATGTCTGAAGTGAGGCAGTTTATAGTGATATCTAGAACTGGGGCATAATGCGGCAGATATCTAGCACGATGTCCCATAGTCACTTTATCCTGACACCAGGCCGACTAGTCCTAACACTAACCTCTTAATGCTGAGCGTCAAACGAGGCAGCTGTTAGAATCATTTTTGTAAGTCTTTAGTATGACTCGGCAGGGGATCGAACCCACGACCTCCCACTTCCTCGGCGGACGCTCTACCACTAGGTCAAAGGATTGTTTTGTGTAACCTGAAGATCACCGAATATGACGATGCGAAAGCATTCGAAGGATAAGGAATACATATTCAACAAGATGATATTCTGCTGAGCTCTGAGCTTTCTAAGTATTTCAAAGCATGAACCGGCGCTCACACACACACACACACACAAAAGTACACACACGCATATATATATATATATATATATATATATATATATATATATATATATATATATATATATATATATATATATATAATGAGATTATAATGTAGAGACTAACAGTAATACATATAACTACATATTATATATACATATACATACATACATATATATATATATATATATATATATATATATATATATATATATATATATATATATATATATATATATATATATATATATATATATATATATATATATATATATATATATATATATATATATATATATATATATATATATAAAAATACAATATATCAAATCATCCACTAAAATTCTATACAATTTTATATAATGCCTTAGTATTAAGGCCATTAGGATAAATAGTATCTAACCGATTAATCCAATAACTTTCTTTAATGAGTCTGTTCATTTCTCCGTGCACAATATCGATTGGCATGAAAGAAAAATCCCTTAAAGAGTGATTATTTGTATTAAAATGCATTGAAACATTAGAGGAGAACTGAGGATCCATATAATTTTTTATATGAAAGCGGTGATTATTCATTCTCTTAGAAACTTGTTGAAGTGTTTGTCCAACATATTGCATGTTACATTTTTTACAGGTTATCAAATTAATTACATCAGTTGATATACAATCAGTGTTATAACGTAGAGAAAACATTTCTTTAGTATTGGAGCTACTAAAATAGGTACTTTCTGTAATATTTGCACATTGAGAGCACAATACACAATTGTGATCTTCCCTTGACTCCAACCCCACATCGAATACAGGGTAACGGACCAAGACTTCCACGTCGAAAACTTTGCATATGATACCTACAGTACTCATTTTTTCTGCATGATTTGTTACACGGGGTTACATTTCCCATCATGAGCCATTTGCAGTGATTCATTATACATAAAACTTTCATTTAAATGCTTGTTTTATGTATAGCATGAAGGAGTTCAAGAGATTGACTTCAAAAAATGCTAAATTTAATGCTGATAGAGAGTTTAAGAGATTATTGAAAATCAATCCTAGATTTAATCTCGATAGACCCAAAAAACGTGTAGTGGACGGAAACAAACGTAACAAACGTCCAAGAGACGGAAACATGAAAGAGTTTAAGAGATTGTTGAAAATCAATCCTAGATTTAATATCGATAGACCCAAAAAACGTGTAGTGGACGGAAACAAGCGTAACAAACGTCCAAGAGACGGAAACATGAAAGAGTTTAAGAGATTGTTGAAAATCGATCCTAGATTTAATATCGATAGACCCAAAAAACGTGTAGTGGACGGAAACAAACGTAACAAACGTCCAAGAGACGGAAACATGAAAGAGTTTAAGAGATTGTTGAAAATCGATCCTAGATTTAATATCGATAGACCCAAAAAACGTGTAGTGGACGGAAACAAACGTAACAAACGTCCAAGAGACGGAAACATGAAAGAGTTTAAGAGATTGTTGAAAATGAATCCTAGATTTAATATCGATAGACCCAAAAAACGTGTAATGGACGGAAACAAACGTAACAAACGTCCAAGAGACGGAAACGTGAAAGAGTTTAAGAGATTGTTGAAAATCAATCCTAGATTTAATATCGATAGACCCAAAAAACGTGTAGTGGACGGAAACAAACGTAACAAACGTCCAAGAGACGGAAACATGAAAGAGTTTAAGAGATTGTTGAAAATCAATCCTAGATTTAATCTCGATAGACCAAAAAAACGTCCAAAACGTCCAAGAGACGGAAACATGAAAGAGTTTAAGAGATTGTTGAAAATCAATCCTAGATTTAATCTCGATAGACCAAAAAAACGTCCAAAACGTCCAAGAGACGGAAACATGAAAGAGTTTAAGAGATTGTTGAAAATCAATCCTAGATTTAATATCGATAGACCCAAAAAACGTGTAGTGGACGGAAACAATCGTAACAAACGTCCAAGAGACGGAAACATGAAAGAGTTTAAGAGATTGTTGAAAATCAATCCTAGATTTAATATCGATAGACCCAAAAAACGTGTAGTGGACGGAAACAAACGTAACAAACGTCCAAGAGACGGAAACATGAAAGAGTTTAAGAGATTGTTGAAAATCAATCCTAGATTTAATATCGATAGACCCAAAAAACGTGTAGTGGACGGAAACAAACGTAACAAACGTCCAAGAGACGGAAACATGAAAGAGTTTAAGAGATTGTTGAAAATCAATCCTAGATTTAATATCGATAGACCCAAAAAACGTGTAGTGGACGGAAACAAACGTAACAAACGTCCAAGAGACGGAAACATGAAAGAGTTTAAGAGATTGTTGAAAATCAATCCTAGATTTAATATCGATAGACCCAAAAAACGTGTAGTGGACGGAAACAAACGTAACAAACGTCCAAGAGACGGAAACATGAAAGAGTTTAAGAGATTGTTGAAAATCAATCCTAGATTTAATCTCGATAGACCAAAAAAACGTCCAAAACGTCCAAAAGACGGAAACATGAAAGAGTTTAAGAGATTGTTGAAAATCAATCCTAGATTTAATCTCGATAGACCAAAAAAAACGTCCAAAACGTCCAAGAGACGGAAACATGAAAGAGTTTAAGAGATTGTTGAAAATCAATCCTAGATTTAATCTCGATAGACCAAAAAAACGTCCAAAACGTCCAAGAGACGGAAACATGAAAGAGTTTAAGAGATTATTGAAAATCAATCATAGATTTAATCTCGATAGACCAAAAAAACGTCCAAAACGTCCAAGAGACGGAAACATGAAAGAGTTTAAGAGATTATTAAAAATCAATCCTAGATTTAATCGTGATAGACCCAAAAAACGTAACAAACGCCCAAGAGACGGAAACATAAAAGAGTTTAAGAGATTATTGAAAATCAATCCTAGATTTAATCTCGATAGACCCAAAAAACGTCCAAAACGTCCAAGAGACGGAAACATGAAAGAGTTTAAGAGATTATTGAAAATCAATCCTAGATTTAATCTCGATAGACCCAAAAAACGTCCAAAACGTCCAAGAGACGGAAACATGAAAGAGTTTAAGAGATTGTTGAAAATCAATCCTAGATTTAATCTCGATAGACCAAAAAAACGTCCAAAACGTCCAAGAGACGGAAACATGAAAGAGTTTAAGAGATTATTAAAAATCAATCCTAGATTTAATCGTGATAGACCCAAAAAACGTAACAAACGCCCAAGAGACGGAAACATGAAAGAGTTTAAGAGATTATTGAAAATCAATCCTAGATTTAATCTCGATAGACCCAAAAAACGTCCAAAACGTCCAAGAGACGGAAACATGAAAGAGTTTAAGAGATTATTGAAAATCAATCCTAGATTTAATCTCGATAGACCCAAAAAACGTCCAAAACGCCCAAGAGACGGAAACATGAAAGAGTTTAAGAGATTGTTGAAAATCAATCCTAGATTTAATCTCGATAGACCCAAAAAACGTAACAAACGCCCAAGAGACGGAAACATGAAAGAGTTTAAGAGATTATTAAAAATCAATCCTAGATTTAATCTCGATAGACCAAAAAACGTCCAAGAGACGGAAACATGAGATTACCATGGAAGGATGCTCAATTCAATCTTGATATAGTTTCTAATACACCCAAGAATAAAATTCTTGATAAACCCATCAGAGACTGTTTTAATGAATTCAAGCGTGATGGAGCATCTTATTGCTGGTCAACATTTCGAATTGATGATGTTGTTGACGCTACCATCAATGATGAAAAAGCAGCAGTGATCATTTCACGTATTGGGGAAAAAAGTCATTTTTTCCGAATCAAATTCATTATCCGTGAGGATGGCAAATGGATTATTAGGGATAAATTTGAACCCATTCTCAGGGGCAGAAAAACTGTCACCGTGAACCAGGATTCAAAACCGGGAATTTTGACTGGAATTGATAAACCCTACTACGAAAGATCTTATCCTGTCACAGCAGTTGTTTACGGAATATATCCGATCAATGAAAAACCTGATATTTCAAAACTAGCACCCATGAAATATTCGACAGGGCTCAATTGTGTAGCAGAACGAATAATAGAACACTTCACAAATGCGTCCCGGGGAAATAAACTAACTGATCTAAGACGAAAAAAAATAACCGAGTGGGAGTTCACGGTAAAAGAGCATGGAGCAACAATTCAGGATATAACTAAATTAGAAAAATCATTAAGATTTCCAATATCGGTAAGGACAATCACCGGAGAAGTATTATACGAATCGAAATATAAATCACAGGGAGCCCCCATTGAAATTATTGATCATAACGCGCACGCGTGGTCATCTGCAGTAACAATATTCCCACGGGATAGAACCGTAAGATATCTATCCCAAACCGAAGAGTTTTTTTCAGAGCAGAAATTATTTGATGCTATTTACCATTTGAGTAAAAACGATCCTGTGTCAGTGTGGCTATTTCATAGTACTTCAGACGAAGAATGCAAATTTGATCAGTTTGTAAGGCCTAACGGAGAATTATACCGTACTGAAGAGCTGCAGAATCAAATGAAACAACTAGCTAGTGAGTTTTCTGGGGACGGAGAAGACAACGATCAATTATTAGCAAACTGTTTCACAGTACCATCCATTGCAGCACATTTTGCTAGAAAGAAAAACGCGTGGAAACCAACCCGAAGTGAGTTCTTATCAGATGTCAAATTGTCCTGTCTTGAATACAGCCATGGAGGATTATGGAACACATAATACACCGCTGATACCGTTATTTCAGTTGATATGATTGCGTGTTATCCAGGAAGTTTTCTTGGGTATGGAGAGTGTGAGAAATATTTCAAACGATTTGGACACCCTACACACGAAATGACCCGTGTTGCTATTAATGGACCACTTCCTGATTTCGATTTAACCGGATTCGCTTGTGTAGCATCATTTGAAATGGCTGAAGGGCTTCATCCGTGTAGTTATCTTTGGATTGGTAAACACATGTCTGAAAAACACTGGATGCCAATAGTGTTATTACGGTATATGCTTGATTGTAAGATGTTAAAATCATTAATTGTCAGTGAAGCAATTATATCCTATCGAGCACAGAAATCAGTCTGGTTACCACAACCTGATCTAGAAAAAATAATTAGCGAAGAGCGAAAACTGTTTCCTGATTTTAATGAACAACAAATCATGGATTGGTCCAGACAGTTATTTGAAATCAGAAACAATGAAGCAAAAAATCTTGGACGAAGAATAATCGGTAAATTTACCCAAGGTGGCAAAGATGATAATACGAAATATTCTTCACGATTGATTATAGACAACGCTGAATACGATTTTGTAATGGCGGATTTAACGAATAAGGGCTTATATGTCAATCGTAAGGACGCATTTATGTCCGATGGAACCAAATTGGGTACAATTGTTACTTACACTGATGGATACCATCCGCAGTACACACATTTGAGAGCTTCTATGCTCGGTTATGCTTCTATTAATCTGTTTTCAATGATCAATATATTTCCTACCACCGCAGTTAGAGTTGCCACTGACTCATTTTACATAAATAGCAAAATAGCTGATTTTAAGGCTACTGGCAACGAGAAATGGGGGACATGGAGAATTAAGAAAGAAATGATTCATGATTATATTCAATCAGCAGATGTTACCATTGAAAATAATTACTTAGAAAGCAATCAGTGTTCAGAATTTTCTAGTGCACCACCGATTTCTGATCCAATCTGTAGATATAAAACAGTTTATTTAAACGGTTGTGGCGGGTCAGGAAAAACAACACGGGTAATTGAGTTATTCCGTGGGAAAAATCCTACGGATTTCACAAACATGATTGTACTAACACCGACTCACAGACTTGCAAGAGAAATGATACAGAGAGGGGTAAATGCTTGCACTTATCACAGCTTTTCCCGATGGAAGGGAGATAAATGGACTCCTGAGCGCATGGGAGAGAAATTTATTCCTGAATTCATCATGTGGGATGAAATAGACACAGTGTCAGAAGAGGTCTTAAAAATATTTCTTGAGTGGTTGTTATTGAAGAATACAAAAGTCGTCATGTGCGGTGATCACGGGCAACCACCACCATTTGTCGGTGCATCCCCCCATGAATGGCTAAAGGGTTTTGTAGACTATTATGAAGAAATTGATACCGATCATAGATCACTTGATGAAAAATTAAAAGAATTGAAGAAACTAATTAGATTACAACCGGATAGAATCCAGTGTGAAATAGCCCGTGAAATAATTTCGGAAACTCCCATGAATGATTTCTGGGAAGCGTGGAGACCAAACGATTTGATCATTGCAAGTAGAAAAATAGTCAAGGACACACTTCAGATGAAGTTATTTGAATTGCATAAACAAAAATTTGCAACGCTTCCAGTACCGTTATGTTTTAGGCCATCGGATACACGAAAACAGAACATCGAAGTTGATATTCCAGGACAGAGTGAAAAGCAGATTCTCGTATTAAATGATATTGTGCTGGTTGATATCAATGTCGTTGAAGATGCATTGCGTGCTAATAAATCCCCATGGACGCTAGGTTATGCAGCAACAATACACTCTTCACAGGGATTGACTATATCGGATACAATTGTTTGGATGGTAGATAATCGCATAGAATGGTCGAATTTAGTCTATCTTTCAGTATCCAGAGTACGAAAAATAAATCAACTTCGAAGAATTGTCTTCGATGATGAAATCATTGGCGATGATAATGACACCACAATAGATGATATTATTGATAAAAAACTCTCCGGTTACAAACAACAAGACAAAAAAAAAAAAACAACGAGAATTTGATATTGATGCTGAATAAATAATTACTCTGAAGCAACAACAGAATAATCACTGCGCGAGTTGCAATTGTATAATGCGTTGGCAGTATTCGGATAAGGATCCTCGCCAATTCACCGTTGACAGAAAAAATAACAATCTCGGTCATGTCAGAAATAATGTGATGTTGACTTGTCTTGAGTGCAATAGACGCAAGGGTGCTAGTTAAGACCATGCGGTGGTAATTGAGTATCCTCGGGTATCACTTGTAATTGTTGTATAGTAAAACCCCGTTGAGGGGCAGTTGAATCCAGTTTATAGATTGGAGGTCTACCCGTAGATCGTGTTATACTAGATATCTTGTGTGTAGTAACACTCCAAATAGGATCAGTAGCTCTTTGTCTGACACCCTCAAGCTTTCCTGGTTCATATAAATATCTCACAATGACATTACTACCAAGAATTGGTTGGGAAACGCTAAAATCCTTTTGTGGTTTTTCAGGTATCGACTTCTTTTTAATCGCGTTGATAGGTTTCATGTTGATGGTTCTAGTAATCTCGTTATTCAGTGCGGTAACTACACCTGGTAATCTCTTAACCCATTCACGGGATCTTTTTTCTTGGATGAATTCTTTTGCGTATTGATATCCAAATAACCGTTCAGCAAGAGTCCGATTAAATCGTTCTACAATGGCCTGATCACGATGCAGTGCAGTATGCCCCCGTCTGATAGTGACATTATGATATTTCATTGTAGATAACACTGCACCCTGAAATTCCTTGCCCGGATCAACTTGTAACAGATTTGGCCAGTGCAGAGGGCTCCTTCGATAAATCCTTTCAAATGCAGAAGCCACTTCAGTGGCTGATTTTGTTTTTAACGGTTCTGCTTCTTTGTATCGACTTGCAATATCAACTACAGTTAACGCATATTTGTAACCACGATCATGTGGCAGAAATAATATATCAGCCTGATGAACTTCATTGGGTCCGGTTACATCAAAATGCGAGAATTGAATTTGTTTAGGCGGTGGTAGATAAATTTGCCATAGTGCCTGTTTGGATAACCAATGAGCCGCAGTGGTTTCTTTCACTTTTGCGGCGCTAGCGAGTTTATGGATTGCAGCGTTACCCTTCCAGTATCCTCTTGGGGAATAATAAATAGATTCCATGTTGCTATTAATTACCAGCACCTAACATCAATTTGCTTTTCATTGCCGATTTTATCAAAAATGAAGCCAATTTTTCTTTGAAGGATTTATCAGTGATAGAATTCAACGCATGAATTAATTTCACATCTGCTAGATGCCTGTGTTGCATATTGCTGCTTTTATAAGCAACATCATGAAGGTGACAGGCCTTATCAATAGCGTTTATTGGTTCCTCACCGGGTCGGGGCTGATTTTGATCATTGAGTCTGATATCAAGTCTTGTTCCCGGTCCACAATAACTATACCCTGGAAGGTGTTTTTCTCCGGGGTATTTTGCCCATGGGGTTCCAGGGAGTTTTGCTAATTTGGCAGCGATATCACCTCCTCGTTTTTTTTTAAAGGTTCCTTGGGTTCCTTGGGTTTAGAAACAAATCTAAATTTCTTTGTACTACACTGTACGCATTTACCAGAAAGCGCTGATCGGTTATTTTTAGTTGTAATCGTCGTCAAGTCATCTGTGCCAGTACGCGCCTTACACTTCACGCAATATAGATCCATAATTTATGTATAGAGATATGAATATAATTGATTTTTCAGCGACTAAAACAAGAGAACCAGTGAAGCATCATGCAGCGCTACCAAACTCTATCCGCGCAATTATAATCGGGCCATCTGGATCCGGCAAGACGCAATTGTTGCTCAATTTAATAATGAGATGGATGAAGTGGGATAAGTTGTATTTAATTGCCCCTAGCGTAGACGACCAACGATGCTATGAAGTGCTAAAAGATTTTAATGAAAACGCTTCAGAGATTGCCGGCGAGGATGTTATTGAATTTATAACCGATATTGACGAAGCACCATCCGTGAATAACCTCGATGGAAGTATCAACAATTTAGTTGTATACGACGATGTCATGTTAGATAAACAAAAAAATCCAGCCAGAATATTTTCCAGAGGCAGGCATAAAAACACGGACGTGATTTATGTCACTCAACGATACACTCAGATTCCAAAAGTGATTAGAGATAACTGTAATATGCTTGCTGTATTCAACGGCGTTGATACACATACGCTACGAAATATTTGGCAGACATGGTGTTCTGATATGGACTTCAATCAATTTAGAAATTTCTTTAGTCATGCTCAGTCTACCCCACACGGATTTGTAACAATAAATTTACATGACCCTCGAACACGATATCGTATCGGACTGGATCAAATATTCGGTTAACCCCAACTGAAAGTTCTAGCAGCAGAAGGGGCGAGTGACAACGACGTTGTAGTCCCTTTTTCCCAAAAAATCGATGGAAGATTTCATTAATTTCATTGATTCTTTCATATTTTTTTTTTGGACCTAATCCATGAAACGATATCAGATTCACACACACATTGGGGGCCTGATGTCATTGGTTTCATTGTTTTTAAGCATGATTTCAGTGAAAACTTGTCTAAAAATGTTGTCTGATTCGCCCCTTCTGCTGCTAGAACAATGTTAGATTGTCAATTTGACAATGATTGAACTTCCATTGCATTTAAGAGAGATAACTCTGCTGGAACTAGACAGGGGTATGTATGAGTTATGTAGTCACAACATACCTATTTTCAGTCATGTGTATCACATTTTCAAAAAATCATAAAAAATACAAAATATGATCTATATAGGAATTAGCATAAATTCACATGTTGCCAAGAGGCTAATCTTTTTTTTAATCCTAACAAAAAGTACAGCTCTTACATAATCCACCAATCATAGCTTGTGTTGTTGTTTATTTCTGAATCAAAATGGACCCTACACTTTAAGCTCCACCCATCTGGACTTGCGCAATTGGTACCGTTATACCATATAACATACTCTCAGTGGCTCCGATTTGGGCATGTAGTTGGGGGAAACTTGAGAAGCCAAGATAAACCGACAGCCTTGGACTGACCATCACTTACATGTAAAAACTGGAGATTTTTCACAAGAGATACAAAGTATCTTCATTATTCGCAATTTAGGTTTACTGTCATGCTATTATTAAATGCATTTTCATTGAACTTACTAGATACTATAGTTTGGAGGCATCATAAGACAGGACTTTACAAAAGATAGTGTGAAAGTTCTCTCCCCTCTCTGTCTGTCTCTGTCCGTCTGTCTTTGTCTCTCTGTGTCTGTCTGTGTGCGTGTCTCTCTCTCTCTTTATCTCTCTCTCTCTCTCTCTCTCTCTCTCTCTCTCTCTCTCTCTCTCTCTCTATCTCTCTCTCTCTCTCTCATATTAGAGAGAACCATGATTATTTCTGCATTGTTTCACGGATTTTATGCTAAATACAAAAGGATAATCCCTAAAGATTAGTGACGGAGTTTACACATCGGTGTTTGCTGCCTATTTCCTCAGTTAAAATGCATAGAAAATATAGATTGTTCTTCCGGTTCCTTTCATACGTGTTCATTTGTTTCACTGAATCTTGCAAGTTACTCTATTCATGTTTCCCCACTATAATGCATATAATCCTGTTTTGTACATACAACTATTATAAGCTTGTTTCTTCTGTAAATTTTTGTAAACAGTGCACAGTTAAGAACTCGAAGGGACTTCTGATATGTCTTAGTATTGTTTATACTTTCAATAACATTATATTGTAAAGACAGAAGAAAAATCGATCAGTGGGAGATGGGTGGGTGGATATATTCTCCAATCACGTATTCTTAATTTATCTACTATCCACCTTTCTGTTAGGTTTTGGAGAAATACGAATATGTGTCCAAGCAAGTAGCTGTAAAAAAAGTACAGTACTTTCTCGACACATGGAAAACAGCGTTTTCTCGTTACATGAAACAAACCTTCACTTCCACCGATAAATGTGTTGGGTATGAATGCATTCTTCATGCAATTGCAACAATCTATACTGCTATTAAGATATTTAAGTGGAATCTTTGTATAGTCGTGCTGTACTATATAGTTTTCTACATTTTTCGCTTCTAAACTTTGAATGGAGTCAAACAGTTGGAGTCAAACAGTTGTTAAAAAAGTTAATAGTTGATTTATTTGCTGAATTTCTTTCTTTTGATATTTCTCTCTAATTTACATGATGCCTAATTGGAGAGTGATGTTAGTCTATATGGATTTAGCGGAGGAGCTTTATCATATATTAAAGGAGATTATGTCGCTCATCTTTATCTTCATAAATGTTGAATGTATTGATGTTTGACATATCATCTTTATGAATATATACGCATCCACCTTAACTGTGCGATAAATCATATACTACATCGCTTATTGGCTTGAAACTTGCACCTCAATTTTCGTACTTAACTGTGTAATGTGTCTTCGTCTTTATGGTCAGTTTGTGTCCTCTTTAGCACTATCCGCATTGACAGAAGAAGCATAAAATGCATTGTAAGAGTATATATGGATTAAGCTTTATCACACCCATGAAACCTTGGTGACTAATTCAATTTTTACGACCCACTGAAGCGAGAATATTTTCTTAAGCATACTTTTGCTTTCTTTTCTAAAAGGCTCGAAAAGTATAAATTAATGTGAAGTAAAGTTATACATTTTCCCATTGTTATTATTATTATTATTATTATTATTATTATTATTATTATTATTATTATTGCAGAAATCCATACTTTGATGCATTTGTGCGAGTCCTTGCGATTAATGCACATGATGCGGTCGAATCACTATTTGAGCGCAAAAAACAAATATTCACAACACTACAAGTAAATGTAAGTAGTAAATGACGATAGTTTAACAGAGATGATTCAGTTTAATCTGGATAATGTTTTAGCATACTAGTTTTCATCATTCTTGCAATGAAATTTACATAGTTTAATTTCTTCAAAGTTTTTACAGAATTTGGATAAAGAGTCCTTTTAAATCTCGTCTCTTTTATTGAATTTCTAATTATTGACCCTAAAACGAATAAAGTATCACGCAATGTTATTTCTAACTTTTGTGGAACCTTTGCATTACTCCTGATGGGCTATTATATTCTGTCATCTTTCACCAGCTTTTGTTTGGCTCTTTTTCCTAGTTTGCCTTGATATAGGAACAACAGTTTGATATTACAGCATTAGTATCTTTATATTCAATTCTTTATATGTAAAAGCAGTTTCATAATTTGAAGTTAACCTTTTAATTCTAAGTAGTTTAACGAGAACGATTCATTTACTGCGAATACAGTTCCATCGGTTACAAGTTAATTAGGTAACTTGGTGTAAAACGGTTATGAATGTATTTCTTTTTTAAAATAGAGGAACACTGACGTTGGTGTAGATGCGAAACAAGTCCTTGGATTTGAGCCAAAAGTAAAATCCATGACACAGAAGGTCCATGACAGAGAGTCATATTTGGGTAAGTATATATTTCAGTATGTACACTTTAATATGAAGTCCTAATAATACGCTTATAAAAAGGCAAGAAATGCTTGACAAGAAATCTCCACAACGCAGAAAACGTGAATAACTTTGTTATCTAGTATTAAGAGTGTGCACTTCTACACGAGCAGAACTCAACCAATGTCAACGCACAACGTTAAAGGAAACAAACTTACACGCATCAACAGTTAATACATATTGCTTCGTCGTCGCTTTCGTCTATTTTGAAGGACAAAATTATTGCTATCAATACTTTTCGTTATCTTGTTCTACAGAGTACTCTGGTCTTGCTGACTCCGTGTTTTTGCCACCTGGCTTCACATGGCAAGAAGTCGACCAAGATACAAGGCAGTCCCAAGTGACATCATCAGGTTAGTTATTAAAATCGATAAATAAATTTAAATAAATAAATACAAAATATGTTTGAAGACATTAATATGAAACATACACATTGCTCCTATATCATACAGGTTAAAAGTGTAGATATTTGGTTGGTATAAACAATGACGTTTAGTACTGAACTTGTTTGCAATTTAAACTTTACTTAGTTTCAATAGATATTTTTGTGTCTTCTATAAAACTCTACTATATCGAAAACGTTGTCATGTATGTTTGAAATGTAATTGAAACAAGAAAATGCAATTGAAACTATCGATTTTAAAAATTATGACGGAGTCGGCATCGAGCCAAGGACAGCAGAGGGACAAAGCGAGCATGTCATTGTGTGCTATACCGGTTGTCTGACTCTGCAACATACGGTATTTTTCTAACCTTTCGACCAATTGACAAACGAGTGAAAAATCGCAGTTCATCCGTTTAAGTTATTTTTAATACAGAATAATGTGCACGTCATTAAATCTTTCAGACTTGTCTACAACACTCAGACAACAAATGACAGTTGTGCATGACTATAAGGCCAGTGGAAAACACGAGCTCACGTGCAAGAAAGGTAAGATGTCATTGTATTTTATTTGCAGAGAAGCATATCACATTTTAATACATTCTGAAAACATATTCTTCCAATATGGAAACTCTTGCAATATATTGCCCTTTTTTCAGGATGTTATTGTTATTGGTGCTGGTGGTTTATTTCTTTATTTTTCAAAGAGATAACACTATTTAGTACAGCCTGAAAAGTAATAGATTTTCTCTGTGTATCTTCGTTAATTTTATCTGTTTTGACCACCAAGATAACATTCTACAAATCTCGGCAGATATATGTGACTGAATTGTATCTGTATATTACCCAGCGGGATAAAAGCAGGAAAAATGAAATGGGGTTATATTTACTTTCAACAAGTACTATTAATACTTTTAATCAATGATTTAAATCCTCCTCATAATACGAAATATACATAAATCTCATTTCCAGTTACTGTAGATATAGGAGGAACATTGCAAATAAAAATACAAGTGAAACCTGTTGCTGCTACATACTTTCAACAATTACTCGCTGACACAGAATGTACTAATGTATCAACATTTTATCCACAGGGATGGTGATCAATCAACTGACGGATGCCAATGAACTTGGACTGGCACTCGGTTTTTATAAGAGAAACTTTCCTTTCAATAAGAAAGAAATCGGCTTTTTCCCTGTAAAGTGTGTGAGCAATGAACCCCGACTTGTTTTAAAGAAAAGCTGCCGACACAACTAGCCTAATACAAATTAAATTGTCGGGTATTTTAGAACAAAAATGTAAATATTGTATATACGTGCAAATTCATTATTTTTTATTCTAGTGAAAGCATTACGAATAATGGTATGATCTCGGGGACTCTTTCATTCTTGTGGCCAGCAATGGGCCTGCCACTGAATATTGATCATGATAATATTATTTGTGCATGAGAGAGAGAGAGAGAGAGAGAGAGAGAGAGAGAGAGAGAGAGAGAGAGAGAGAGAGAGAGAGAGAGAGAGAGAGAGAGAGAGTCTGGTTACCTGCTTAATCAGCTCCATGCGGTGCACTCTGCTATACTAAGTCAGTCGAACACCGATGCCATATTGTCACGTGATCAAGACAAACAAAATGTCATTTTACGGAGAGATTAAGTTAAATTAAAAGTGGCACATTTATTTCTTTAATAGTCTTGTTCTTAATGGCACAATATTAACTTTACTAACAATTTTACCATGAACTATAACAGTAGTTATATTAGTACAAGATTAACCACCAATTCGTCATATAATACTAAGTTTTACAAATATTTTGGCTAGTAGGCGAAGATGAAAGAAAAGGGTACAAACAACGGTCTTTTTATAATATTGCACATTTTACACAGGTCATCGCAGAGATTCCTTCTCCAATCGATTCCTCGATAAATTTTAATAATATGAGGTGATGAACACTTGATCAAGGAATCAATTACATATTTAACATTCAAAATGATGTAATCTAGGAAACATTTATTTCACAAAATATTGTTATCCCACGCCTCTTTTAGATATAAGAGATGGTATTTTTGTCTTATATCTTCAGCAAATGAAGGCTATCGTCTGTCCGTTACGTCAATTTCGGAAGTGAAAAGTACCCCCACTTGAAATAGGGTTCAACTATACAACACATAAGGTACCCTGAAAACCCACTCCACGCCACTTTCCTCTAACTTCATAAAATAGATAGCATTTGGTCTTAATATCTGGCAAACAAAATTTTTCATGTGTCGCCTTCAATCAATTTTGATGTATAAAGGATCAAGGAATTGATTGCAAATGGAATATATATTAGACACTTACATGGTGCAGTATGAATGCACTATATTGAACCAAATATCGTTACATTCATCCCCTCGTTGAATAGGGTTGCTCTTGTTGTTGTTGTTATTATTATTGTTGTTTTTAAGATGGGTTATACATGGCGGCCAGTATAAATATTGGAGGGTAGAACTCGGGGAAACGCCAGCAAGAACCACCGACACAAAAGCAGCTACTGGCAACCTTCTCACATAACCACATTAGCTGCATCTGAGACTCGAACCCCTGCAGACAGAGATGAGATGGCAATGATTCGTAGCGGTGAGCGCTTTAGGCCACTCGGCAAGTCAGGGCCTCCGCCCCCGAATAGGGTTGCTATTTCAATCCTAATGTTTGGTAAAGTCTGAGGTGTCGTGTAAAGTGAGATATCACTATCGATGTAAAATTGATCAGGTAATTTATCGCAACCAGACTATTTTGGCTGACTTAGTATGAAGTGTGCAATATTTGCAAGAAAATTGTTTCCCGCACCCCCTCGTGAAAGAAGGGTGATATTTTCGTATTAGTCTGTGGCTATATTTTGGCTATCGTACATCATATCATATCAATTTCGATTTAAAAATTATCAAGGAATCGATTGGAAAATTAATTTTTTAGATGACGCTGTGTAAAATGTGCAATATGAACAAACTATCGTTGTGCGTACGCTTTTCCTTCATCTTCTCTAGTAGTATAAATATTTGTAAAAATTATTATATGACCTAACTGGTGGTTAACCTTGAACACAAGATAACAACTGCTATAGTTCAAATCAAAAGTATTAGTGAAGTTCACATTGTGTCACTAAGAATGAGAATATTTAAGGAATAAATGTGCAGATATTAGATATACCAGATCTCTCCGTATGAGACCATTTGTTTTAATCAGGTGACAATATGGCGTCGGCGTTCGTCTGATTTATATAGCAGAGAGTATGCTAACCAGGGAACCATACTAAGAGGCAGAGAGAGAGAGAGAGAGAGAGAGAGAGAGAGAGAGAGAGAGAGAGAGAGAGAGAGAGAGAGAGAGAGAGAGAGAGAGAGAGAGAGAGAGTAATTATGTCTCAATAAGTTTATTATGTTTTACGGGTGTGAATTATCGTGATTCAGCGAATAAACAAAATTGCCTTACATATTGTTTGTGTTATTATTTAATCATAAAGTTAGCCTCATGGATTCACAACTCACAGACAGACACCGACACACACCACCTTCCCCTTAAAAAAGAGTGAGTAATGTATTACCTGATTTTGTTTGTTTCTTTGATAAGGATTTTTAACTTAGCTTTAAAAAAGATTCAGTCATATCGCTACGATGTCTGAAGTGAGGCAGTTTATAGTGATGTCTAGAACTGGGGCATAACGCGGCAGACATCTAGCACGATGTCCCATCCAGTCACTTTATCCTGACACCAGGCCGACTAGTCCTAACACTAACCTCTTAATGCTGAGCGTCAAACGAGGTAGCTGTTAGAACCATTTTTGTAAGTCTTTAGAGTGACTCGGCAGGGGATCGAACCCACGACCTCCCACTTCCTCGGCGGACGCTCTACCACTAGGCCAAAGGATTGTTTTGTGTAACCTGAAGATCATCGAATACGACGATGCGAAAGCATTTGAAGGATAAGGAATACATATTCAACAAGATGATATTCTGCTGAGCTCTGAGCTTTCCAAGTATTTCAAAGCATGAAACGGCGCTCACACACACACACACACACACACACACACACACACACACACACACACACACACAAAAGTATACACACGCATATATATATATATATATATATATATATATATATATATATATATATATATATATATATATATATATATATATATATATATATATATATATATATATTTATATATATAGCAGCAGAGAGGGTGAACCTCACAACTTTCCGAGCGTCGATTCGGAAATCTGAGGCTTCTGCCAAATAGTAAAAAAAATGGCGTCTATTCGATAAAATAAGATTTCCTTATATACGCCAACGTCGTTGTCATCCACCCTCTCTGCTGCTAGTGATTTCATCACTGGGTTAACAAAAAATAATAAATGATTTCAACCGAAAATTTGATCGAGTCTTTAGGACGAAAATCATTTGAAATTGCAAAGCAATTTAGGATTTTACAAACAAACTAATCGCTAACACCTCTTCTTGTAAATCAATCAGATTATTTGACTGGTCGGTGAGTTTGAAATTAATTCTCGTTAACGAATTATTATGGCATCGCATATAGACAGGATTAATTGGGTTTTCAATAATTAGGAATCCTGGAGGAGCTGTTGGTGCAAATGAATAAAGAATATATCCCTGCTGAGCTTGATTTGATTGCTCTAGATTAATTTGATAGCTTCCTTCAATTGCATCACATACTAAATTGAGCGCAATCACCGTTGAAATATTCACATTATGAGGGGCAATATGCCTACCGCCACCATCTGGATCATTATTATACCTGAAGAGGACAGCTGAATCTGATTTTTGTAGCGCCTTGATATCGGTTTTAACAATTCTTGCTAGTTCATCAGCGTTGTATTTGGGAAACTTGAAATTACGCAGATTGTCCTCTGTGATATTGTAATCGGTTAGGAATCGTTGTTTATTGTCGCTGTTGTCATTAATTATTGTTTGAATAATTAGTTCATAGATATATTTCATGTCCGATATAAGCTGATTTATTATTTCAACGTGTTTTTGCGATTTTGTTTTCCGTAGTTGTTCTAGTTGTGTGTCATATAATTGTTTAATCTCATTAAAATAACCACGGACGTCAGTTAGCGTAAATGAAATAGTAACAGATGAGTCGGTTGTTCTTTTAATGATAAAATCCCATTGCAATGTGTCTTTGTTGGTAAATATAAATCTATCGGCGATTCTTCCTTTTCTTATATCAGATAAATTATCTCGATAACTGGGATTGATTTCATGATATGATTGTATGTCCGTGGTTAAGTCGGTGGCGGATTTTTCCGGTGGTTTTTCAGGCCATCCTAACACTGTTCTTAACGAGCTGTTATATATATCTACAATGTATCCCTCTGTGCTTATTTCGATCGACGACGAGAGCGTCGGTTGATGAAGATTAATAGCTATTTTTGATTCTTTTCCAGTGATTGATTTTATTCTACGCTGAATTTCAGCATTGATTTGCTTAATTTGGTACGACCCAGTTGGTAACGAAACTGTTTCCCACTCTGGAGTACCATCGGGTTTATTCTTATACGAGAACACCAGTGTGTTATTGGGTTGCTGACCACTAAATGCAACCGATCTGATATTAGGCCAACTGTGATACACTCGTAGTTTTGCTAGCGCTATCTCCTTCACTGGGACCGGAGACGGGAAATTCACACTGAATTCTGGATTCGTTGATGTTATTGATATCATACTCGTTTGTACTGGGTTCGTGTTCTCCACTATTCGTTGAAGTAATTCCATCGGTGTCGTCATCGTTGCTATACTCATGATTTATTTCTAATTTTGGTATCGAGGAATCATAAATACTGACCATCACTGAGAACTCACAATCTGGTAATGTTGATATTATTGAGATCATTTTTTGTTTTTTTGGGTTCGTGTTTTCTGATTCCATCGGTGTTGTCATTGTTATTATATTCATGTTGTCGCTCTAATTTCGATATCGCGGAATCAAAAATACTGACCATCGCTGAGAATTCACTATCTGATATAATCGTATTATCGAGTGACGACGATATCATCAATGATAATTGCGAGTATGCGGTTGATGCAATATGAAATTGAAGTAAGTAATTCTGCAGTTTACTCTGGCTGCATGATGATATCTTTTTTGCTATCCCGGTTAATATACCCCCGATTGTAGCCACCGCAGAAATGCAAATTGGAACTACGACCGGGGCAATCATTGTAACCGATGCAAGTATTATTCCGGCGCCAGTGAGAACGCTTGACACCGAGTATATAGTAACATCAATTGCGGTGATTCTTCGTCGGTATTTTTTTATTTTTATTTGATACTCCTCAGTGAGGGTTTTGAGTCTATTCTGAAATTCTCTGACCTGATCATAGCGACATTGCGTCGATGACAAAGTCATTGTTGTTATTTTAAACCCGCTAGTGTTTTCAATTATTTGTCATCGTTAGCGGGAATTGCTAGTACTTCAGTCGGAAAAATGAGCTACGAGTTCTAAACACCAGGCTATTTTTGATCTAATGGTGGAGCTATCAACCGCGACGACATTAAAGTTTTTTTTGCGACCATCCATAATTAACGTCGCGGTGCCACCAGAGTAGGTTTTACCGTCCGCGATCATATTAAATTGATCGATAGAGATCCACGTTAGCCTGTAGATACCATCGGCCCATGTTGGCTTGTAGTCAGGGCCCACTATGCCGGGGAGACCCAAGATACCGATGGATAATGTAGTATAACCGTCTCTTATCCAATCCATGGTTCCATGATTAACCGTATACACGATATTTTTAACGCCCGTGTAGTGATGTGGAATCTTTACCTTTTCAGATATTCTTTTCAGGTTAAAAAGATCGTCGAAAATATCGAGATAATTTACCGTGATTCTGGTAGGATCTATTGTTTTTCCACTCTCCTCCCTGTTAGAGAAGAATAATGAAACCAGAAGGTCTTCAACTTTTTGCTCTGCTTGGGTTTTAATATGGTTGTCGATGTTAGAAAATTTCGTCGTGATATCTTGGAGGCTACTGCCCTCAAAGAACTTATTAACAATATCGCTGGTGTGCTTTTGTTTGTCAATAGCGCTTTTAATTTCCGCGAGAGTCATGCCTGTCAACGATGTGGTTTCAGACACAGGTGTTCTCCCTAAAAATTTATCCACGATGGTATTAAGTGTTGTTTGTCTCACCATAAACATATTAATATCTTTGAGAGTCATTGTAGATGTAGCCGGGACACCAAAGAAACTATTAGCGATGTAGGCATTGTGAGTGTGCTTGCCGATAAACTCACTGATTTCAGCGAGAGTCATGCCAGCCACAAGCGGGGTTCCAAAGAACCTACCAACAATGTCGTTTGTGAGTTTTTGATCTTCGCTTACTTTAAAAATCTCGAGATAATTTGCCTTGATTTCTGAAGCAGTCATCATCCTTCCAGCTTCCTTGTTAGCGAAGAATGAATTCAACAAGTCTTTAATTTCAGCGAGAGTCATGCCAACCACAAGCGGGGTTCCAAAAAATTTATGTACGACATTTTTGCGAAAACTATTATAACCTCGTATAAAATCATTCAGCTCACGTTCGTTGGTAGCAATCGCGTCGGTGATCGTAGACACAAGTGCGCCTGGTTTAAGTTGTCCATCGTTGGAATACAGTGCAATAGAGTTTTCAGCGGCAGCGCGATGCCGTATCAAAATGTCATTCACGGATATATTACTGCTTTTCAATTTACCCTGGCGATCTTGAAATACAACTATTTCGTTCGGGTCAACACTTGTTAAATTTAACGTCTCAGCGATTTCATCTTCTATTATTTTTTTTACATCCTCGATAGAACCCGCAGATGTTTCCTCGGTGGGTTCCAACATTGACAGAGGTTGTCCCCAAATATCGATCATTATTGTTAGCGTAACTTGTGTTTTCAATTTATTGATCCTTGTAATTTCCCACTCGTGTATTCGTTTACAATAATATGAGGTGGTTTCCACGGAGATCCAAAGGATTTTAATGAAATCTCCGCGAGGACATTTAATACTTCACGGCCGCATATCGGTGGATCATTTAATTGTTGTGTTGGCAGCGTGGAATAAAAAATCGGAAACCCTTTGAGTTTCATCGAGGAATTTATATACCGCATAAACTCGCTTGGCGGAGCTAACCCATATGAATCGAAATAGACAATCCCACGTGGATCAATCGCGTATGCAACCCAGTGAGTTCCAGGTCCGGTGCTGTTATCGAGATTAATAATACCTGTTTCAGTTTTGTTTGGTTGATGTGGTAATTGATCTCTCATAAAAACCCCTCTGAAGTTTTTTATCGCTAGTTTTTTAGCAGCATCAATTAAATCAAAATTGGACATAGGAACTATAGGTTCCTCAACAATTGGGCCGGAAATCGAAGATTTGGGAACCATAGGTTCCTCAATTAATAAACCGTTCCTGGTATTTTTCTTAGACCCGATCCGTTCACGGATTTGCCGCTGTACCATGAATACGGGGTTCCTGGTAGGTACAACCCCTTTCCCTTTTTTTTATACCCGGATCCACTTGTGGATCTACCGCGAGCGGATCCACCAGTTGCCTTTTTCAACGCCATCCCTGCTGCGGTCCCAACGGCTCCCAACGCTGCCGCCTTCGCCACCGCTGGGGCAGCCGCTGCAATCAATGCTGGTATTGCGGCTAACAATGGAAATATACCACCTGATTTTATCATGTTCGCGACTGCAGCTTTCGAAAATTCTATTTGAACTCCTCGCTTATTTTTCATTGCATCATTGAAATGTTTTATTTGACGATCCGTTAATGATATTTTATGTGTACCTCCGGACATCTGCGCTGGTTTTAACGTTATTGTTGTTCCACATTCCTTAGCGGATTTTGATTTTAATTTCTTGACCTGACCATCAGTCAGCTTGACACTAACAACACTATATGGCATTTTATTGTAAAACACATTTATTCTTTCAATTGATCTAATTGGGGAAATCCTATGGAAACTTTTCAAGTTTCATTTACAGATTTTCCACTGGTGCATCAACAAGTCTCATTCGTCCGCCAGCCCCTTCTAACAACATTGATTTGTCGCTGAGAATAACAGCAACCGCTCTATAATCAACACCACCAGGATCTATACGAGCCCTAAAATGTATATCAACAACGGATTGCCTTGTTAAATCAAGATGTTCCAGTGAAAAGTAATAAATTGGATACAAGTTCTTAAAATCGAGCTGAGATATTTGCAAACCAGTATCAACATTTTGATCACGGGCCATAAATGACAGCATCCGATGATACACACGTGCTATTTGGTTGTTTCCGTAATTAAGCTGTATATCCTCAGATGGTTCTTGTTGTCCGTTTATTCTCAGTGAAACCTCACTTACCCCTAACCGATCAAATATCATATGACTGCGTTCTTGGGAACCTAATCGATTCCGATTCTGCAGCGCTATAAATATATGACGTGGAGCTGAAACGCCTTGTTTTGATGCCAGGTGCCATGTTAATGTACAATTAACATTATCCTCTTTAGCATCAGTCGTTGTTGTTAGCCAACTTAGCAATGATTTACCACCGGTTTCCATAAATGAAAGTAGCCGCTCTTCCGTGGTAATTGATGGAGTCATTACTGGCATCCATAATACTATTTTACTCAAAACAACTTTACCATCAGCGGCACCAGTACGCCAAATTGCATCATTGTCATTGCCTTTTCGCACTAATGCGATTGTGTGTTTGGCTCCATAGATGACTTTTCTTACATTTCTGCAGAATCCAAATATGTGATGGAGTGGAATCGCACATGAAAACTTTTTCTCTTGTCCTTCCAATGCTAATTTTCGTGTTGCAAATCCTAAATTGAAATTACCATTAACACCTCCGAGAATATCAAACGCAGCTCCTGGTCTAGCTCGACGTTCTGGATTAGTTGCTTCTCGTTGATTATCAGCTGCAGTATCTTGTGCTGTTAACACTTTAATGTATTGAAGGTGGTCAGCGTTATCAGAGGTATCCTTTGCAAACATCATAGATGGACCAGCCGATCTTGTATAATCATCGGAGTATCTTGATAGTCCGATTATTGTTGTTGCAACATCAACCTCGCGGTCTATTGATTCAATTTCTTTTCCATCAATGAGATATCTTGCACTTTCAAATAACGCCATTATACCGTTGTTGACGAAACCAACTCGGATATTTGAATCATTTGCATATGGGGTATCAGCTGCATCATTTGTTACAAGTTTTCCTTCTACTTCAATAAATGCTTCACATGGTAAAAAGTATTTACTGGTATCTTGAACTTGAAGTTCAATTCGCGATCGTAGGTCGGGTTGTATTGCATGATAGGAATAGTATTGATAATCGCGGACGGAATCATCCTTGCGCATTGGGGCTTCCATATCTAACGCGGGATCAGCTGTTCGTTTAAACATTTATAACATTACTAGCGTTTTCAATTGTGAAACTCGAAGAGTTTAACGCTAGCGTTTTAATTGTTTATAATCATCGTCGTTGAAAATTCCTCGAATTTCTTTTTTGTTTCAAACCACTTCCTGCTATCGCGTTCATGATAGCGCTATCTGTTACCGGTGGTGACGAAGTCAATTGCGCTAGTTTTTCTTCCACTGCGTTATTTATTGCTTTGCTGATTTTTGCAGGCATCACTGTAGTTGATGGCAGCACTAATGACGAAGTCATTCCTGGTTTCACTACTGACGAAGTCATCGATGACGAAGTCATTCGTGGTTTCTTTCGTACCAATGATGCTATTTTATCTTTCGCGGCAGAAAATGCCTTTCCTGCAAGATTTCCAACGAAATTGATTCCCTTATCACGGATAGCATCAATGGCTTTCATTGATAATTGTTTAGCTAACGGCGCCACCTTGGGAGCCATTCTTGTAAATAACCCCGCAATGGTATTGCCGAAACCATCTCCGTACCACGCGCGATAAACAGGCAATCGTGAGTTCACCACGTAGACGCTTACGGGTTTATCATGGTTGTAGTGTATAATCATCTTATTATAAAACTAGTAGTTTTTCAATTAGTGATCAATCGCTTACATCCATAAGATTTTCATCGTTGTGATTTTCAACTAATTCAGCAATAAGTTCTCGATATACATTAATGTCCATGATACCACCAGCAAATAATCGTCTACAGATATCAACGGCCTCGTTAATTATCTCGACGGAGTTATTTCCGGCTCGTTTCCCTC
Organism: Unio delphinus; assembly: GCA_029339505.1. Lineage (NCBI taxonomy): Eukaryota > Metazoa > Mollusca > Bivalvia > Unionida > Unionidae > Unio > Unio delphinus. The sequence goes on from JAQISU010000104.1 coordinate 524,201, forward strand.
CGATGAGAACCTCTAACCGTGATATATCACTGAGAATGTTACCAGGGCATGTCACGGTAGAGTCAAAGACATCCTTTGGATTTTTAATCGAATATCCTTTTCCGCTTGTTTTCAAAGTTGTACCAGTTTCATCATACTCTTCAATTCCCCTTCTAAATTCTTTATATCCCAATTCTCTTTTATTTAAACGGCCAACACCCTTATTCGTTTTATACAACCAATCAGCCCATTCATCTCGGCTTATTCTACTGTTTTTATACTCGTCTTTTAAAAAGTCTTTTCTGGAATGAAAGCTTTGGGCGGCGAAATCACCAAAAATCTTATAATGTTCGGGTTTTATTAATTGAGGTCGTTTGATTTCTGCTATAGCTCCTTCGGTGAGTTTGTCTATAAAGGAAACACCTCTTGGGGTGACGACATCAACAGGTTGTGGTTCAGGTGTGGAAACTCTTTGAGTTTCATCATCAATATCAGCTAGTTGTTCATACTCTTGTTGAGTTTTTATATCACTGGATAACTGTTGTATCCCTGCGCGTGTTTGTCCGGTCTCTGCTGCTATCTTTTCAAGCACACCAAGAACAGGCACTTCTCGTCGCTTGCCTTCCTTAGGAATATCTCCGTATATTGCTCGTTCAGTTGCTGTTTTCACATCGCTGGTCGCCTTAGTTACCGGGGCGAACAGTTGTTCACTTGACACAGAAAAGTCAGTCTGCGCTTGTTGTCGTTGTTGAAGTTTCTCGCGAACTCTGTCTCGAACCGGTATAAACTTTTTAATTGCTGCTAGCCGCTCTCGGGCTAATCTAGTTGTAAGCGATTCACCAACCATATATTGTTTGTGAACTAAATTTTCAAATGTGAAATCCGGAGGGTTTCCATCATAATTAAAAGCTTAGTTATTAAATAACTTAGTTATTAAATAATGTACCATCAAGCTAACGTATTCATCTTCGACAGGGTTAAACTGTACGACGCTATTCGCGAGTGTTTCAGAAATAACATCGCTGGGGATTTCAGAATTGTAATATCTGAGAATGGCGATGAACGATTTGTGTTAACGACGCGGCAACAAGAACAATTACGTGAAAATGGAGGCGTCGCGGTGATTACTTGCTACTACGACCAGATCATCCATTATGCACATAACTGCATGAGCAAGTCCCAACTGATGAGTATCCTTTCAGGAGAAAATCCTATGTAACAAGTGTTACAAAAAACGCTAAAAAAAAATAAATAAATTATTTAAATTATTTACGAAAGCCTATATTATTTTTTAGTAACACTCACGTGGTTAAGATACGGGTCGCTCCTCGTTTAACATTTTTCTAAGATCACGAACTTTAGAACCAATTTCAGCTCGTTTTTGATATTCTTGGCCAAGCTTTTGACGTATTGCTTCAACGGTGCTAAATAGCGTTATAAATAAATTAATGTCGTTACCGTACAAACAACCATTAATGGATTTTTGAATTCCTTTCACGAGCCTGTACATCCTAGGTAAAACATAACGACCCTTACTAGACAGATATTCAATATCTTCATATTCCGAGGTAATCTTGTCAACGTCGAGACTTTCAGATAATAATACCCCTTTATTATTTAAATTTGAGATTTCAGCAATTATAGCATTTACATCATTGATATCCATTATTTATATTTTTATATAAATAAATTTATTTATAAATATAGTATACTGTATCTCTAATTAATAAAAATAAAACATATATGACAACACATCTTTGGAACTCCTTGGGTGCCTTCGCATCCAAGTAAGCCCAAGGGGGACCCGAAACATACATCTCCGGAAGGGAGGCCTAAGGTGGCAAACGCCATCTTTATTTTATGAGTTGGAAAAAAACACCAACCCACGCTACCGAGAATGCGATAGCATGGGTTGCCATGTTGGTTTGGCTGAGGGGGACCGCCCCACCCCCCCCAATTAATAGAAAAAAACATCTTCCGTTTCGCCATCAAATAATGTATCTGCTATGGGGACCGAACACGTAGTAGTTGATAGCTATGTTTACAAGACAAACACGATACCATTACACCACGACTAGTCATACAGAATAGAGATTTTTTAATATATATATATATATCTGATATACTTAACAATAAGAGATTTTTAAAATAGACAATTTTACTGTATCCATCGTATTTAGGAATATAAAATACTAAGTACACAAAAAAAAAATTAATTTAACTGTTTGTAAATATCAATCACGCATGCCTGCGTCAGTGAAATACCGATCATACAGGGTGGGAAACAGAAGTGTGTACTGAAGGTCACATGAATACCGATCAATATAGAGGAGAGGGAAGACATGTATACTTAACAATAAGAGATTTTTAAAATAGACAATTTTATGCTGCAACAATGAGAAATATTTTAAACAAAATAATACAGTTGTTTAATAAAACAGCGTTTTATATACTCTGTTATAATTCTCTAGATAAAATACATTCACATACAAGGAATTTTAACCACGCCCACATACTTCAATGAATAGGAAACACTCGCGTTCCGGCTGAGCGAACATAGGTAATGCGTGGATTATAAAGAACGTCTGTACTGAAAAGAACGAGTTAGCTGTCTGCTTTACTGCTAGTCCACCCACCCCACACATGAGATATGTAGATAAATAAAACTAATAATGCAGTTTTAGCCCACAAGTGACAATAAAAAGTTTTATTCTCTATCGAAAACTCATGCATTATATCTCCATTACAGTCACGTGGGCGCGCCTAGTCAAGTACAGGTAATATAGCAGGCGACAAATTCCTTTGACGTCATAATACAAGGGAACTTAGTAGGTAGGGTGTGAATTGTAGTGCGGATTTATCCATAAAGGATTTATCTCCCTTAAATAGTTTCAGTGTATACGAACTTTATTTTATGACCATTTTTTTTAGACAGAGATGTTTTAATGATTTTTTCAGCAACAAATCGAATTGAAGTACTACAAATATCGAAATATTTTCCAGCCGCATTTATCGACTGAAAGCTTCTCTCTTCATTATTTTCTAAATCAAACGATTTCACACCCTTGGGATGTTTCGCGTGCTTACCAGCGTTGCTTTTTAAAAGGTTATCGCGCTGCGAGACGGCTTGAAGATTCCCAAGACAATTATCAGTCTTCACGCCATTTATGTGATCAATCACAAGACCGTCTTCGATTAATCCGTAAAATGCTTCATAGATGGCTCTGTGACAGAGATACTTCTTCCTCCCAGCTGAAAACATCAAATAGCCCATATTATTCAGATACCCAACAGGTTCTTTGAGTCTGCGGTGCCTGACAACACCATCACTAGAGGCTTCGTAATTAGCAAGCACTGGGTGAGGTCTGAAATCTTGGCTCATTTGTATAATAATACTACTTGTCTAATTTATTATCTGCTTTAATTATAAATCTCTGGATATAATCTTGAGGGGTTTTTATTACTTTGTCCTTGATTTTATCAAGGATGACGGAGTCAATGATTCGTTTGTCATAGTAGCGTTTTAGTTCCCTGTATCGTTTACCCCCACAAGCAAGGCATAATTGCGATTTTCCTCTAACACCCACCCCACATTGGAGGCATGGGAGAGGGCCTTTTGAACCGTTTCTCACGCTTTGCATATGATACCCACAGAATTCACTTCTGCATGATTTGTTACACGGGGTTGTAGATCCAATCATTAGCCACTTGCAGTGATTCATTATACTATATTTTTCTATTTAAATACTTGTTTTAATTATAACATGGAGGAGTTCAAGAGATTATCGAAAATTAAGCCCTGGAAAAATACTAAATTCAATCTTGATAGGGAGTTCCAAAGATTATCGAAAATCAAACCTTGGAAAAATACTAAATTCAATCTTGATAGGGAGTTCCAAAGATTATCGAAAATCAAACCTTGGAAAAATACTAAATTCAATCTTGATAGGGAGTTCCAAAGATTATCGAAAATTAAGCCTTGGAGAAATACTAAATTCAATCTTGATAGAGTCTCTGATACACCAAAACGTCTAATCGGTGATAGAACTATACTCGGTAAAATCAGGGAGTGTTTTAATGAATTCTACCGAGACGGTGCAGCATACTGTTGGTCGACATTTCGAATTATTGATGAAGATGTCAATGTACCCATCATCGATGCTACTATGAACGATAAAAGAGCAGCTGAGATAATTTCACACCTTGGTGAGAAATCCAAAGGATTTCAAGCAAAGCAATTTCCATCCAAAGGATTTCAAGCAAAGCAATTTCCATCCAAAGGGGAAATTCAAAGATGGAAATCCAAAGGTGGAAATCCAAAGGATTTCAAGCAAAGCAATTCCCAACAAAGCAATTCCAATCAGAAGTATTTTTTCAGAATAAAATTCATTATCGAAGTCGAAGGCAAATGGATTATTAAGGATAAATTTGAACCAATCCTCAAGGATAAAAAAACTGTCATTGTAAGTAGAGATTCCAAACCAGGAATTCTAACTGGAATTGACAAACCATACTACGAGAGATCTTATCCCGTAACAGCAATCGTTTATGGGATATATCCGTTAAATGATAAACCCGATATCGCAAAACTAGCTCCTATGAAATATTCACCATTGACTTCGTCAAGGCTCAATTGTGTAGCAACACGGGTAATGGAACACTTCACAAATGCATCCCGAGGAAATAAACTAACTGATCTGCGACGTAGGAAAATAACCGAATGGGAACTGACAGTGAAACAGCACGGTGCAAAGATTTCTGATATAGCTAAATTAGAAACATCATTAAGATTTCCAATAACCGTTATGACGATAACCGGAGAAGTATTACACGAACCGAAATATAAATTACAAGGAGCGCCAATACAAATTATTGATCATAACGAACACGCGTGGACACCTGCAGTAACAATATTTCCACGAGATAGAACCGTGAGATATATCCCCCCGGAATTTTCCGGGGAATTTTCCGGGGATGTTTTCTATGAAGAGAAATTATTTGATGCTATTCATGCGTTGTGTAAAGATGATCCTGTGTCAGTGTGGTTACTTAGTAGTGCTGGTTCCGAATCAGGATTTGATCAATTTGTAAGACCAAATGGTGAATTATATCGCGTTGAAGAATTAGATAACAGAATGAGAAAAATCGCTAGTGATTTTTCACCGGAGAGTTTCCATGAAAAACTACTCACGGATAGTTTTACTATTCCATCAGTGGTAGCTCACTTCGCAAGAGAAAAAAACTCCTGGCGTCCAACACCAAGTGATTTTCTCGAGGACGTTAAATTGAGTTGCATCGAATTTGGTCATGGAGGACTGTGGAATACAAAATACCATCGTGACGGTATGATTTCAATTGATATATCCGCGTGTTATCCTGGAAGTTTTCTCGGGTATGGAGAATGTAGTAACTATTTTAAACGATTTGGACACCCCACGCATGAAATGACTCGTGTTGCGATTAATGGACCATTACCTGATTTTGATTTAACCGGATTCGCTCGTGTGATATCATTTGAACTCGCTACAGGGTTACATCCGTGTAGTTATGTTTGGCTCGGTAGACACCTATCTGAAAAGGCCTGGATGCCAATAGTGTTACTACGATATATGATTGATTGTGGCATGCTGATATCGTTGATTGTTTCCGAAGCTATTATATGCTATCGAGCTCAAAAAGAAGTTTGGCTACCACAACCCGATCTAGATCGTATAATCAGCGAACTACGAAAACAGTGTCCAGATTTCAATGAAGAAGAAATCATAAATTGGTCTAAGAAGTTATTTGAAAGTAAAAAAGAACAAGCAAAGGATTTTGGACGAAAAATAATCGGTAAATTTACCCAGGGTGGAAGATACGACAATGCAAAATTTTCCTCGCGGTTGATCATAGACGTCGCTGAATACGATTTTCTTGTAACGGATTTAACGAAACAGGGAAAACTTGTATCCCGTAAGGATGCTTTTCTATCCAATGGTGAGAAATTGGGTACGGTTGTTACCTACTGTGATGGATATAATTCCCAGTACACACATTTGAGAAGTTCTATGCTAGCTTATGCTTCTATCAATTTATTTTCGATGATAAATAGATTTCCTAATACCGCGGTTAGAGTAGCCACTGATTCGATGTATATACACAATAAGTACAAATCAGCTGTAGCGACATTCACAGATCCGGAGGAAGCGTGGGGGCGTTGGCGATTTAAAAAGGAGATGCTACATGAGTATTGTGAATCCGCAGACGTTGCCATGGATGAAAAGTACTTAAAATGTGATGAGATTCAATCAGAATTTTCTAATGCACCACCGGTATCTGATCCAATATGTAGATACAAGACAGTTTATTTAAACGGTTGTGGTGGGTCAGGAAAGACAACTCGTGCAATTGAATTATATCGTGGTGGTGGAAATACTTGTATTCCTACTAACATGATTGTGTTAACACCGACTCACAGACTCGCCAGAGAGATGATACAGCGAGGGGTAAATGCCTGTACTTATCATAGTTTTTTTCGATGGAAAGGTGACAAATGGACTCCTGAGCGTATGGGTGATAAATTCATTCCTGAAATCATAATTTGGGATGAAATATGCACAGTGTCATTAGATGTATTAAAAACATTTCTTGAGTGGTTGTTAAACAAAAACACAAAAGTCGTCATGTGCGGTGATCACGGCCAACCACCACCATTTGTCGGTGGATCTCCACATGAATGGCTAAAGGGTTCTGTAGACTATTATGAAGAAATTAATACCGACCATAGATCACTTGATGAACAATTACGCGAGTTCAAAGCACTGCTTAGATTACAACCGGATAAAATCCAATGCGAAATAGCGCGTGAAATAATTTCAGAAACTCCTATGAATGATTTCTGGGAAACGTGGAGACCAAATGATTTGATAGTAGCAAGTAGAAAAATAGTCAGAGACACACTTCAGATGAAGTTATTTGAATTGCATAAAGAAAAATTTGCAACGCTTCCAGTACCGTTGTGTTATAGGCCTTCGGATACACGAAAGCAGAATATAGAAGTTGATATTCCAAGCCTGACAAAGTCAGGAAGTGAAAAGCAGATTCTCGTGTTAAATGATATTGTGCTGGTTGATATCAATGTCGTTGAAGATGCATTGCATGCTAATAAATCCCCATGGACGCTAGGATACGCAGCAACAATACACTCTTCACAGGGATTGACTATATCGGATACAATTGTTTGGATGGTAGATAATCGCATCGAATGGTCGAATTTAGTCTATCTCGCAGTATCCAGAGTACAAAGAATAAATCAGCTTCGAAGAATTGTCTTCGATGATGAAATCATTGGTGGCGATGATGAAATCATTGGTGATGATAATGACACAACAATAAGTGATATTGATGTTAGCATCATTAATAAAAAACTCTCCGGTTACAAACAACAGGACAAAAAAAAACAACGAGAATTTGATATTGATGCTAAATTAATAATCACTTTGAAGAAACAACAGAATAATCACTGCGCGAGTTGCAATTGTATAATGCGTTGGCAGTATTCGGATAAGGATCCTCGCCAATTCACCTTAGACAGAAAAAATAACAATCTCGGTCATGTCAGAAATAATGTGATGTTGACTTGTCTTGAGTGCAATAGACGCCGGGGTGAAAGCACAATGCCTCTGGCATCGGGTGCTAATTAAGACCATGCGGTGGCAATTGAGTATCCTCGGGAATCACTTGCAGTTGTTGTCGAGTAAATCCTCGCTGAGGAGCAGTTGAATCCAGTTTATAGATTGCTGGTCTACCAGTTGATCGTGTTATACTAGATATCTTATGCGTAGTGACGCTCCAAATAGGATCAGTAGCCCTTTTTCTACCCCCTTCAAGCTCTCCTGGTTCGTATAAGTACCTAACAGTGACATTACTACCAAGAATTGGTTGGGAAACGCTAGCGTTTCTAGGGAAATCTTTTTGTGGTTGTACGGGTATAGACTTCTTTTTAATCGCGTTGATAGGTTTCATGTTGATTGTTCTAGTAATCTCGTTATTCAGTGCAGTAATCACAGCTGGTAACCTTTTGACCCATTCACGGGATCGCTTTTCTTGAATGAATTCTTTTGCGTATTGATATCCAAATAACCGCTCAGCAATCGTCCGATTAAATCGTTCGACAATGGCCTGATCGCGATGTAGCGCAGTATGCCCTCGTCGTATGGTGACATTATGATTTTTCATTGTAGATAGAACTGCACCCTGAAATTCCTTGCCAGGATCAACCTGCAATAGATTCGGCCAGTGCAGAGGACCTCGTCGATAAATCCTTTCAAATGCAGAAGCAACTTCAGTGGCTGATTTTGTTTTTAACGGTTCTGCTTCTTTGTATCGACTTGCAATATCAACTACGGTTAACGCGTATTTGTAACCACGATCATGTGGCAGAAATAATATATCAGCCTGATGAACTTCATTAGGAGCGGTCACATCAAAATGCGAGAATTGAATTTGTTTAGGTGGTGGTAGATAAATTTGCCATAGTGCCTGTTTGGATAACCAATCCGCCGCTGTAGTTTTTTTCACTTTTGCAGCGCTAGCGAGTTTATGGACTGCTGATTTACCCCTCCAGTATCCTCTTGGGGAATAATAAATTGATTCCATATTAAAATGCTAACATTTTCAATTACCAGCACCCATCATCAATTTGCCTTTCATAGCTGATTTTACCAACCACGAAGCCAACTTTTCTTTAAAAGATTTATCAGGAATAGCATTTAACGCATGAATTAATTTCACATCCGCGAGATGCCTGTTTTGCAGATTGCTGCTTTTATATGCAACATCATGAAGGTGACAGGCCTTATCAATGGCGTTTATTGGTTCTTCACCGGGTCGGGGTTGATTTTGATCATCAAGTCTGATATCTAATCGTGTTCCGGGACCACAGTAGCTATATCCTGGAAGGTGCTTTTCTCCGGGGTACTTTGCCCATGGGGTTCCAGGGAGCTTTGTCAATTTGGCTGCGATATCACCTCCTCGTTTTTTTTTAAAACATCTCCGGATTGTAAAATCTTTGATTTTGTAGAAATAAATCTAAACTTTTTTATACCACATGTTGCACATCTACCAGTTAGTGCTGATCTGTTATTTTTAGTTGTAACCGTCGTCACATCATTTGTGCTAGTACGCGTTTTACACTTCACACAATATAGATCCATAATTTATGTATAGAGATATGAATATAATTGATTTTTCAGCGACTAAAATAAGAGAACCAGTTAAGCATCATGCAGCGCTACCAAACTCTATCCGTGCAATTATAATCGGGCCATCTGGATCCGGTAAAACGCAATTGTTGCTCAATTTAATAATGAGATGGATGAAGTGGGATAAGTTGTATTTAATTGCCCCTAGCGTAGATGATCAACGATGCTATGAAGTGTTAAAGGATTTTAACGAGAATGCATCAGAAATTAAAGGTGAGAATACCATTGATTTTATAACTGATATTGACGAGGCGCCATCCGTGGATGACCTTGATGGGAGCATTAACAATTTAGTCGTATACGACGATGTGATGTTAGACAATCAAAAAAACCCAGCTAGAATATTTTCCCGGGGGCGTCACAAAAACACTGATGTGATATATGTCACTCAACGCTACACTCAGATTCCAAAAGTGATCAGAGATAACTGTAATATTCTTGCTGTGTTTAACGGCGTTGATACACATACGCTACGAAATATTTGGCAGACATGGTGTTCCGATATGGACTTCAATCAATTTAAAAATTTCTTTAGTCATGCTCAGTCAACCCCGCATGGATTCGCAACAATAAATCTACATGATCCTCGGACTCGATATCGTATCGGACTCGATCAAATATTTGGTTGAAATCGTAAATGATTTTTTGTTAACCCAGTGATGAAATCACTAGTGATGAAATCACTAGCAGCAGAGAGGGTGGATGACAACGACGTTGGCCTATATAAGGAAATCTTATTTTATCGAATAGACGCCATTTTTTTTACTATTTGGTGGAAGCCTCAGATTTCCGAATCGACGCTCGGAAAGTTGTGAGGTTCACCCTCTCTGCTGCTTATATACACACACAAAAGTACACACACGCATATATATATATATATATATATATATATATATATATATATATATATATATATATATATATATAATGTGAGATTATAATGTAGAGACTAACAGTAATACATATAACTACATATTATATATATATATACACATATACACATACATATACATATATATATATATATATATATATATATATATATATATATACACATACACATACACACACATATACATATATACACACACATATATATATATATATATATATATATATATATATATATATATATATATATATATATATATATATATATATATATATATATATATATATATATATATATATATAAATACAATATATCATATCATCCACAAAAATTCTATACGATTTTATATAATGCCTTAGTATTAAGGCCATTAGGATAAACAGTATCTAACCGATTAATCCAGTAACTTTCTTTAATGTGTCTGTTCATTTCTCTATCTATTAAATATGTTTTTTTATCCCCTGAATTTTTATCAACAACACAATGGCATCAAAAAGTGATCCGCCGGAAGATTTGACGTCTTTAAAATTCGAAATTCTAAAACTTTCAGAAAAACAAATGAAAAGAAGTCTTCACAGCAGCTTTTTAAACAACTGTGTCGAAGAAGGGATAATTCCGTCAGGACTACAGTTAAAACTTAAAATTTACATTGGAAACGGCGGTGAAGAATTCCAAAAATCAATTGACAACCTTTTGGATAAAGTTTCATTAAATATATGCGAGAGACTTGCAGAAGAACAAAAGAAAATATCCCTAGACATAGGAAAGCAAATGGAAAATGCTAGAGATAAACTTAAAAAGAAACTTGACGGACATATTCTTTTTGACTTTGATCAAGAAGTGTATGAAAAAACAGAATCTTCAAAAAATAGTATACTTCTCAAGCAAAACAAAAAAATTCATAAATTGCGAGAGAATAAAGGACAAAGTCAACTAGAGAAGAAGAATGGAGCACGTTATACGATGCAAAAACAGCAGTATTCAAAGAACAAACATTCAGTTAATCATTCAAATGTTAAAACAGCATCACAACAGCAGAGAAAAGATACACCCAAACAGAAATCTTCAAAACCGAACCAAATTACAACATTGAAAAATGTAACACCTACAGCTGTACCAAAAGCATCAACAAGCAAAACGGGAGAGGTAAAAAGGAATGTGATAAATTCAAACAAGAACAGTAAAGATCAGCAAGAGCAACAAAAAAACTGGTCTCCCCATGGCACAACAAAGAAAAGTTACGCAGAGGCCGTAATCATGGGGGAATCGGAGTCAGTGACCATGACAAAAACATTGACACACCTTGTCAAAGTTTTAGAACAATTGATACAAAAGACTTACCAAGACAAAATAACAGGAGATTCCAGAGATTTAGTAGTAGGAGACAATGGAAAAAAGAACAAAAACGGAGAAAACAAATTCATAGAGGTAAAGAGACAGTGTTAAACCTATCACGTAAAAAACTAACGGATAATGATTACATACTTTTAAGTAAAGGATTAAAATTTTGTCCCAAACCAAAATCTCATGATAAAATGAAATTAGCTGAAGAAATTTTCAATTTTTCTAGACGCCTAAAATTAAAAGAATTTTTTTATGACAAATCAAGCAGCAACTCTAATTGTGAATCAGATTCTTTCAATTCAAAAAACATGGGTTATTTCAATAAAAACAAATCATCTTTTACACCACCTAGTGGACGTGACTCTCATTTAGATTTTTACATTGAAGCTATCACACAAGAAATATTACACAATATTCCTCATAAGAGAGGTTATAGTAATATTTCTAAGAAAGAAATGGAGTCTTTACATAATTTAATTAATGACGAGAGTATTGTTATTAAAAAGGCTGATAAATCAAATAATATTATTATTATGAATCAGGAAGACTATGTTAAAGAAGTTGAACGTCAATTAAATGATGAAAAGTACTATCAAAAAGTCGATAAAGACCCTTCATTAGAAATTAAATCTAAAATTTCCACATGCATTGATGAAATATTTAAGAATAATAGCTCCGTATATGAAGAATTTGATACTTTTCCTCTCAAAATACGTACACCTCAGTTCTACATATTGCCCAAAACTCATAAATTTCCTGATCATACATTACCTTTAAATTATCCAGGACGACCAATTATATCAGGTTGTAATTCATATACAGAGAACTTATCCAAATTTATAGATAGTATTTTGCAGCCTTTAATGAAATCGCTTCCTTCATATATTAAAGATACTACTGATTTCATAAAACAGTTGAAGTCTATTCCACAACTATCTCATAATTCCCTCCTTGTATCTTTAGATGTTACATCATTGTATACAAACATACCGCATGCAGATGGTATTAAGGCGTGTAAATATTTTCTTGACAACACTCTTAATAATAACAGACTATCGAGTGAAGATATTTGTAAAATAATAACTCTTATCTTGGAAAATAATAATTTCCAATTTAATGGTACTAATTACATTCAAATAATGGGTACGGCAATGGGTAGTCCTATGGCTCCTTCATATGCTTCCCTTTTCATGGGTAAATTAAAAAAAGATTTTCTTGAAAACGAGAATTTTAAGCCCACTGTTTGGCTAAGATTTTTAGATGATATATTTATGATCTGGAACCACTCAGAAGAAGATCTACACAAATTTATTAATAGCCTAAATAATTTTCACCCCACAATTAAATTTACTTACACTGCATCCACTACGCATGTATCCTTTCTTGATGTAAATGTGATGAAAAATCCTGATAATACTATCTCTACAAATGTTCACGTAAAAGAAACTAATATCCACCAATATGTGGAATATTCGTCTTGTCATCCCAGGTCATGTAAAAACGGCATACCGTATAGTCAGGCGAAAAGATATCGACGTATCATTTCAGACGATCATCAATTAAAACATTCTTTAAATGAATTAAAAACATATTTCATAAAAAGAAATTATCCTATACATATAATAGAGTCTGCTGTAAGTAAAGTCTGTATTCTTACCCAAAATGATGCTTTAAATACAGCAGAATGTACGAAAGATAAAATTATAATTCCTTTCATAATACAGTATAATCCATCTTTGCCAAATATAGGCCTTATAATTAATAAATATTGGACTCTCCTTAACTTATCAGAAAAAAACAGCGTCAAAACACTTTACAAGAGCAAGCCAATTCTTGCTTATAGAAGACCTAGGAATTTACAAGATCTTTTGATCAGAACTAAACCGAAAAAAAATTTTCAAAGATGTTTTTCGTCATCTAAATGCAACAGACGTAGGTGCTCTCAATGTGCAAATATTACAGAAAGTACCTATTTTAGTAGCTCCAATACTAAAGAAATGTTTTCTCTACGTTATAACACTGATTGTATATCAACTGATGTAATTTATTTGATAACCTGTAAAAAATGTAACATGCAATATGTTGGACAAACACTTCAACAAGTTTCTAAGAGAATGAATAATCACCGCTTTCATATAAAAAATTATATGGATCCTCAGTTCTCCTCTAATGTTTCAATGCATTTTAATACAAATAATCACTCATTAAGGGATTTTTCTTTCATGCCAATCGATATTGTGCACGGAGAAATGAACAGACTCATTAAAGAAAGTTACTGGATTAATCGGTTAGATACTGTTTATCCTAATGGCCTTAATACTAAGGCATTATATAAAATTGTATAGAATTTTTGTGGATGATTTGATATATTGTATTTATATATATGTATATGTATATATGTATATGTGTATGTATGTGTATATATATATATATATATATGTATATGTATATATATATGTATATGTATATGTATGTGTATGTGTGTATGTATATATATATATATATATATATATATATATATATATATATATATATATATACATATATATATATATATATATGTGTGTATATATATATATATATATATATATATATATAATATGTAGTTATATGTATTACTGTTAGTCTCTACATTATAATCTCACTCTCAGTTTTCATTAGAGACTCATGCATCATTCTGATCCAGTTGTACATATGATATTTGTATAATAAAGAATATAAATTATCATGTTATGTCAATTACGTAATTATTGACATATAGACGTCATCTGCTTCTTTCAAAAGCATGACGTTATGTTAATGACGTAATTGTTTATAACTTTATAGACGTCATCAGTTTCTTTCAAATAAAGTTTGTGCCTGAAGAAGCATAAATGCGAAACTAGTCGCACAAGTTTATCGGCGTTTGTGTTGTTTTTTTTATCCCCTATATATATATATATATATATATATATATATATATATATATATATATATATATATATATATATATATATATATATATATAATATGTAGTTATATGTATTACTGTTAGTCTCTACATTATAATCTCACTCTCAGTTTTCATTAGAGACTCATGCATCATTCTGATCCAGTTGTACATATGATATTTGTATAATAAAGAATATAAATTATGATGTTATGTCAATTACGTAATTATTGACATATAGACGTCATCTGCTTCTTTCAAAAGCATGACATTATGTTAATGACGTAATTGTTTATAACTTTATAGACGTCATCAGTTTCTTTCAAATAAAGTATGTGCCTGAAGAAGCATAAATGCGAAACTAGTCGCACAAGTTTATCGGCGTTTGTGTTGTTTTTTTATCCCCTATATATATATATATATATATATATATATATATATATATATATATATATATATATATATATATATATATATAGCATGCATGGTGTATCAGTGATCTTACACGAGATCTATAAATCTTTCATTCAATGGAAACGAGGCTTGCTTTTCATAGATTTTCTATGGTTACTTGCTGCGATGATGTGAGAGAGAGAGAGAGAGAGAGAGAGACAGAGAGACAGAGAGAGACAGAGACAGAGACAGAGACAGAGAGAGAGGGGTGGGGTGGGGTGGGGGGGTGGGATAATTGTTGGGTTGGCTATGGACATTTTCATATTGAATAAATAATCATCGATTTTCACAACATTATAATAACTTTATGAAACAAAACAAAAACACGACATTATATTGATCAAAGTATGTGTAACAAGTAACCGAGAGATGTACCGCTCAATGGCTACAGTGTTTACAACTTTGTATCATTTATTACATAAAGACTGTAAATAAATCCCAAGGAAAGTGCGCACATTCCGTTACAACGATTTACATTGTTGAAGGTTATTGGGTATAAGTTATATTTCAAGCGTTTTATCCAGCACAAATACTTTTTGTCTCTCACTCCAGATTTCTGCATTTTTTGTGTTTTTTGCTTCTTTTTTGTGTCCTTTAGATGTGATAGTGGATTTGGGAACGGAAAACAAATAATTACGATAAAATTGTGCATCATATTAAATTCATTTAAAAAACGGGCATTATTAATTCATACATGTGTACATTAATATATAACATCTAGACATAAAATGCACAGAAGTACATTTTGTAGCGAATACAATCGGTAGGGATGTCAGGATTTGTATGTCTAGTATCAACTTGTGGAAATTATACATGATCTAAGCACACCGCTAACTAAAGTGACTGCTCTCTTGTGCTAAAATATCAGTGTGAATTAGTCGAAAGTACAAGTACACTATATTTAGGAGTTATTAAAACAGGGACAATGTATGAATTACAAAATACATCAAATGTAAAAATAAAGGTTCTCGGGTCTTTTTTTAAAAATTTACCTCTGAAGTCCAGGAAGCGAAAATGACCAAGCGGAGCTAGCAGGTTTTGGAGAGATGCACATCGTAAGTAAGGCCAAGCTGTATACTCTATGATTCAAATTACGCCCATCAATCCTGCACCGAAATACAGTAAATTAAAGTTTCTTTGAATACTAAATGAGGATTTAATAGGTCCTTTTTAAAGATCCAGCATATCCAAGGGTATATTTTTCTTACTATTATAACACTATGCAAAATACAAAGCTGTAGGGCGCCAACTGAATTAATAATTTCTGCAAAAACAGGAGGATAATGCCCACTACTTGACACATGCCACAATAAGCATCATCTAAAAGAAACCTTGTCAAACTTAATTTAAAGTTACATTCTAGGATACTGTTTTACTAAACTTATAACACAGAATGTGGTACACGTCACAGAGGCTAGGTATTTGTAATGGAGATTTCCAATAACCATAAATCTTACCTTAATATTTACCCGTCTATAACAGAGAAAAGTTTATCCATGTATTATTTATTTGCAAAGCAAAAGTTATTGGTAAGGTACAATATAAAATTGAGTTTGGACAATGTCAAGTAAAAATACAATTAAAACTTACAATCATTGTTTGAAAGGTTCCAGTTACAAATTAACACATGTACAAAAAAGAGAAATAAAAACGAACACTTAATGTATAATTAATTTTCTGTTTTTCATTCAAGCTACTCATTTGTATAATATCGAAATCAAGTGAGACTGACGAAAATCACGTCACTCTTCGTGACGTAATCTATGATGCAGCGTTTCCAAGAGTGACGTTTCTTATTCATACGTTGTGCATCAAGCTTGCTAGACGTATTCACATTGACAGAAAGAAATATCTGATTTTTCAAGTCTATTCTTTTCAAATTTGATGAAATGTTGGATTTTCAAGTAATGAGTGATTTCCCGGAGTCATATTCAGCATTAACGTGAGTACTTTATAAATATTAATATATAATTTTGAAAGGAAACGAATGGTTGGATAACTCTCTTTTCCACAAATTCACCCCCCCCCCCTCCGCAATTTACACAGTATTCGACCTGACCAAACGCTACTATTTAATGGTTAACCTTTTGTTTATGGTTGGTAGGTTGGAAGAGAAAAGTGTCATGTGCACTTCTACTATCATTATTTAAACTGATTAAGAATCGCAAGATCCAATTAAAAATTGTTTCCATTCTACCCATTACAGTCATTAAAATAGAGCTCAGTAAACGCGTTGGTTTCATTATATTGCAGAAATGGTGCTTGATTATTTACGCATGACCCGACAACCATAGGTAGCTTCAAATAAATAAAAGAAACACTCTAAAATAGGTGCTTTCTTCCTTTTCCTACAGTTGTTGTTGTTGTTGTTGTTGTTTTTGTAGGGTTTAACGCCATTTTTGTTAGCACTCGATAGGCTATAGATGGCGGCCAGTATTATTGGTTTAAGAAGAACCCGGGAAATCCCACGGAAAGAACCACCGACCCACGAGAAGCTACTGACTAGCTTTCTCACATACCCACATTAGCCGAATCTTAGACTCGTTCCCACGCAGACAGAGGTAAGTTGGCAGTGATCCGTAGCGGAGAGCGCTTTAGACCACTCGGCCACTCGCCCGCTCCCCGCCCCCGCTCCTTTTTCTTTCTTTTTTTTTCCTACTGTAGGATCATAATATTGTTCCATTTGCTCAAGTTTAAATTTTCAATTTAATTCCTTATTTACCTAAAGCAAAATAAATATATTTAATGACAGATTGATGTGAAAGGTTAGATAATTGAAATGGGCAAAGTAAAACTATTAAAATTGCTCGACATCTTTCAATAGGCAAATTACACTATTACACTAAATAATGCAAACTAACCGGAAAATGCAGTCGAAGGACAGTTCTTTTCGGTTTGAAGGCACCACCAGCAAATTAGTAAAAACACCACAGGAAATGTTCCTATAGCTTTCACATGAAGATAATGTGGTTAAGCTGACTTTGCTGTTGATTTAACCTCATCTCACGCTATGAATAATAATTTTAATCCGATTTATTATAGTTATACATAACTCAATATACTTCCTATTTCTATTTAAGTGACTTTGACTTCTGGGCGGATGTTCTGAAGGAGAGAGCTCTCAACCAAGATTGGTGTGAGACTAAGGCTCTAGCCTGGAATAAGAAACTTCAAACACGTCTGACTATGGCCAGAGGTACCCATCTCCCGCGTGTATCTCTCTCTCTCTCTCTCTCTCTCTCTCTCTCTCTCTCTCTCTCTCTCTCTCTCTCTCTCTCTCTCTCTCTTAATACCCTTGTAACATATTGCATGTAATTTACATATAACTGACATATCTTCCACTGTAACAACGTTTGCCATTGACAGATCAATTGAAAGTATTTACTGTATTTATTTGGATCTTAAAAAGTCAACATTCGCAACGATTGTTTTTCGTTACTTCAGATTATCCTGTCATCTCGAGAGCTTTCTCTTCCTTCTTTAATGATGTTGCTATGCAACATTTGGATGTCGAAAAAGACGTCTTTATCTGCCTGGACGCTGCCAGAGTCTTAAGGAAGTTAGTATATGAAGTTATTTTATCTAGTGCACTAACCTGAAATCACTTAATTTTTATTTATTTTTAAAGTCAAGTATTTCGTGTGCCGTTTAATGCACATATTGATCGATGTTCTTGTTTTAATAATGGAAAACTAGTTATTTGATGACTGGTGTTTGTTTGATATGTGACATATTCGTGTGTCCAAATTATGTTAAAGCTCATCTGCTGCTTGGGTAAATTCGTTTCCTTTTAATAGAATTTAAATTCACAACGTTACTGTTTGACTTTAAAGATTCAAGATGAGTTTTATATTAATTAGACCTATTGTATAGCACTAAATAGCCTAAACATTCTGGTGCGCCGTTACAAAACAATCAATCATTATATCAATTAACATTGGAATGTAATTGTTCATAAAAGCGTGGTAATCATAGGTGATTTAGACGAGACCGAAGATTTCATGCTAAGCAAGCAGAACCTAAAATGTCTCCCAAATGTTAGTGACATTTCTAATTTCTTTCTCAGTTTCTTTTCACACATTTTAGAGGTATATTTGTCTAGTGGCTTACAGTTATTTTCAATGTTCATCAAACAACCTTATTTCAGATTCTCTATGTGTTCAGAAGAGAAGATGATCTTGAACATTCTGAGAAAAGCCCTTAAGAAGACCAGAAAAACATATATGCAGGCATACAGACAGACTGAGAACAGGCGTCGGGTAAGAATAGGAGAATATTTTGCACCTATATTCATCTGGATAAAAAGATAGTGCAATTATTTAGACAATTCATAAGATGTCTTTAAATCTTTTGTTTCCTTTTTTATTTCAACACAATCTTTACTGCATAGGAATTCTTCAGGCGGACGAGGAAAAACTGTATAATTTCACTATAATCTAACTATGTACATCTTAGCATACAAATGACTATTTATACTGCAGAAGTATTTTTCATTATATATATTCATTCTTACCTAATTTGAATGATCAGAACATTTTTAAATGATAAACACCATAAATAATGTCGAGAATAATAACAATACAAATAATAATGATGATGACTGAGGCGATTATGATGAGATGTAATCTCATTATTCCACAAATCGGCATAAAATGTTTTCTTATATTTGTAATCTATTTGTACACAACTGCATTAACTCATTAGATTAACTGACATATTGTGACTCTCATTGCTTTTAAAACAATTTAATTTCTTGATTTGTACAGATGTATAAGGACGTTTTAATCCGTCTAGAGTCCAAAATGAGATTCAAGAAGGTCATTAAACAGGCTGTAAGGGACAAGGCCAAGGAAGCCGCCGACCGCTTTGTGAAAGCCCTAGAATTAGAACAGACTGCGAAGGTGAAGATGATCACGGTAATGCTGTTTCTTTTTCATGTTCACTTATTGTTACATGCTTTGAACAGTAACTTCAGACAATTCATATGGTATCACGGTACCAATCGTTTTTCCATAGACCTCAATGCTAATGTTTTGTGAAATAAATATACTTTCTATCCTACATCAGCATGCATGTCACACACTGTCATAGAGAACAATGTTAGATTGTCAATTTGACAATGATTGAACTTCCATTGCATTTAAGAGAGATAACTCTGCTGGAACTAGACAGGGGTATGAGTTATGTAGTCACAACATACCTATTTTCAGTCATGTGTATCACATTTTCAAAAAATCATAAAAAATACAAAATATGATCTATATAGAAATTAGCATGAATTCACATGTTGCCAAGAGGCTAATCTTTTTTTTTAATCCTAACAAAAAGTACAGCTCTTACATAATCCACCAATCATAGCTTGTGTTGTTGTTTATTTCTGAATCAAAATGGACCCTACACTTTAAGCTCCACCCATCTGGACTTGCGCAATTGGTACCGTTATACCATATAACATACTCTCAGTGGCTCCGATTTGGGCATGTAGTTGGGGGAAACTTGAGAAGCCAAGATAAACCGACAGCCTTGGACTGACCATCACTTACATGTAAAAACTGGAGATTTTTCACAAGAGATACAAAGTATCTTCATTATTCGCGATTTAGGTTTACTGTCATGCTATTATTAAATGCATTTTCATTGAACTTACTAGATACTATAGTTTGGAGGCATCATAAGACAGGACTTTACAAAATATAGTGTTTAAGTTCTCTCCCCTCTCTGTCTGTTTCTGTCTGTCTGTCTCTGTCTCTCTGTGTCTGTCTGTATCTCTCTCTCTCTCCCTCTCTCTCTCTCTCTCTCTCTCTCTCTCTCTCTCTCTCTCTCTCTCTCTCTCTCATATTAGAGAGAACCATGATTATTTCTGCATTGTTTGACGGATTTTATGCTAAATACAAAAGGATAATCCCTAAAGATTAGTGACGGAGTTTACACATCGGTGTTTGCTGCCTATTTCCTCAGTTAAAATGCATAGAAAATATAGATTGTTCTTCAGGTTCCTTTCATACGTGTTCATTTGTTTCACTGAATCTTGCAAGTTACTCTATTCATGTTTCCCCACTATAATGCATATAATCCTGTTTTGTACATACAACTATTATAAGCTTGTTTCATCTGTAAATTTTTGTAAACAGTGCACAGTTAAGAACTCGAAGGGACTTCTGATATGTCTTAGTATTGTTTATTTTTTCAATAACATTATATTGTAAAGACAGAAGAAAAATCGATCAGTGGGAGGTGGGTGGGTGGATATATTCTCCAATCCCGTATTCTTAATTTATCTACTATCCACCTTTCTGTTAGGTTTTGGAGAAATACGAATATGTGTCCAAGCAAGTAGCTGTAAGAAAAGTACAGTACTTTCTCGACACATGGAAAACAGCGTTTTCTCGTTACATGAAACAAACCTTCACTTCCACCGAGAAATGTGTTGGGTATGAATGCATTCTTCATGCAATTGCAACAATCTATACTGCTATTAAGATATTTAAGTGGAATCTTTGTATAGTCGTGCTATACAATATAGTTTTCTACATTTTTCGCTTCTAAACTTTGAATGGAGTCAATCAGTTGGAGTCAAACAGTTGTTAAAAAAGTTAATAGTTGATTTATTTGCTGAATTTCTTTCTTTTGATATTTCTCTCTAATTTACATGATGCCTAATTGGAGAGTGATGTTAGTCTATATGCAGTTAGCCGAGGAGCTTTATCTTATGTTAAAGGAGATTATATCGCTCATCTTTATCTTCATAAATGTTGAATGTATTGATGTTTGACATATCATCTTTATGAATATATATGCATCCACCTTAACTGTGCGATAAATCATATACTACATCGCTTATTGGCTTGAAACTTGCACCTCAATTTTCGTACTTAACTGTGTAATGTGTCTTCGTCTTTATGGTCAGTTTGTGTCCTCTTTAGCACTATTCGCATTGACAGAAGAAGCATAAAATGCATTGTAAGAGTATATATGGATTAAGCTTTATCACACCCATGAAACCTTGGTGACTAATTCAATTTTTACGATCCACTGAAGCGAGAATATTTTCTTAAGCATACTTTTGCTTTCTTTCCTAAAAGGCTCGAAAAGTATAAATTAATGTGAAGGAAAGTTATACATTTTGCAATTGTTATTATTATTATTATTATTATTATTATTATTATTATTGCAGAAATCCATACTTAGATGCATTTGTGCGAGTCCTTGCGGTTAATGCACATGATGCGGTCGAATCACTATTTGAGCGCAAAAAACAAATATTCACAACACTACAAGTAAATGTAAGTAGTAAATGACGATAGTTTAACAGAGATGATTCAGTTTAATCTGAATAATGTTTTAGCATACTAGTTTTCATCGTTCTTGCAATGAAATTTACATAGTTTAATTTCTTCAAAGTTTTTACAGAATTGGGATAAAGAGTCCTTTAAAATTTCGTCTCTTTTATTGAATTTCTAATTATTGACCCTAAAACGAATAAAGTATCACGTAATGTTATTTCTAACTTTTGTGGAACCTTTGCATTACTCCTGATGGGCTAGTATAATCTGTCATCTTTCACCAGCTTTTGTTTGCCTCTTTTTCCTAGTTTGCCTTGATATAGGGACAACAGTTTGATATTACAGCATTAGTATCTTTATATTCAATTTCTTTATATGTAAAGGCAGTTTCATAACTTGAAGCTAACCTTTTAATTCTAAGTAGTTTAACGAGAACGATTCATTTACTGCGAATACAGTTCCATCGGTTACAAGTTAATTAGGTAACTTGGTGTAAAACGGTTATGAATGTATTTCTTTTTTAAAATAGAGGAACACTGACGTTGGTGTAGATGCGAAACAAGTCCTTGGATTTGAGCCAAAAGTAAAATCCATGACACAGAAGGTCCATGACAGAGAGTCATATTTGGGTAAGTATATATTTCATTATGTACACTGTAATATGAAGTCCTAATAATACGCTTATAAAAAGGCAAGAAATGCTTGACAAGAAATCTCCACAACGCAAATAGCGTGAATAACTTTTTTATCTAGTATTAAGAGTGTGCACTTGTACACGAGCAGAACTCAACCAATGTCAACGCACAACGTTAAAGGAAACAAACTTACACGCATCAACAGTTAATACATATTGCTTCGTCGTCGCTTTCGTCTATTTTGAAGGACAAAATTATTGCTATCAATACTTTTCGTTATCTTGTTCTACAGAGTACTCTGGTCTTGCTGACTCCGTGTTTTTGCCACCTGGCTTTACATGGCAAGAAGTCGACCAAGATACAAGGCAGTCCCAAGTGACATCATCAGGTTAGTTATTAAAATCGATAAATAAATTTAAATAAATAAATACAAAATATGTTTGAAGACATTAATATGAAACATACACATTGCTCCTATATCATACAGGTTAAAAGTGTAGATATTTGGTTGGTATAAACAATGACGTTTAGTACTGAACTTGTTTGCAATTTAAACTTTACTTAGTTTCAATAGATATTTTTGTGTCTTCTATAAAACTCTACTATATCGAAAACGTTGTCATGTATGTTTGAAATGTGATTGAAACAAGAAAATGCAATTGAAACTATCGATTTTAAAAATTATGACGGAGTCGGCATCGAGCCAAGGACAGCAGAGGGACAAAGCGAGCATGTCATTGTGTGCTATACCGGTTGTCTGACTCTGCAACATACGGTATTTTTTTTAACCTTTCGACCAATTGACAAACGAGTGAAAAATCGCAGTTCATCCGTTTAAGTTATTTTTAATACAGAAGAATGTGCACGTCATTAAATCTTTCAGACTTGTCTACAACACTCAGACAACAAATGACAATTGTGCATGACTATAAGGCAAGTGGAAAACACGAGCTCACGTGCAAGAAAGGTAAGATGTCATTATATTTTACTTGCAGAGAAGCATATCACATTTTAATACATTCTAAAAACATATTCTTCCAATATGGAAACTCTTGCAATATATTGCCCTTTTTTCAGGATGTTATTGTTATTGGTGCTGGTGGTTTATTTCTTAATTTTTCAAAGAGATAACACTATTTAGTACATTCTGAAAAGTAATAGATTTTCTCTCTGTATCTTCATTAATTTTATCTGTTTTGACCACCAAGATAACATTCTACAAATCTCGGCAGATATATGTGACTGAATTGTATCTGTATATTACCCAGCGGGATAAAAGCAGGAAAAATGAAATGGGGTTATATTTACTTTCAACAAGTACTATTAATACTTTTAATCAATCATTTAAATCCTCCTCATAATACGAAATATACATAAATCTCATTTCCACTTACTGTAGATATAGGAGGAACATTGCAAATAAAAATACAAGTGAAACCTGTTGCTGCTTCATACTTTCAACAATTACTCGCTGACACAGAATGTACTAATGTATCAACATTTTATCCACAGGGATGGTGATCAATCAACTGACGGATGCCAATGAACTTGGACTGGCACTCGGTTTTTATAAGAGAAATTTTCCTTTCAATAAGAAAAAAATCGGCTTTTTCCCTGTAAAGTGTGTGAGCAATGAACCCCGACTTGTTTTAAAGAAAAGCTGCCGACGCAACTAGCCTAATACAAATTAAATTGTCGGGTATTTTATAACAAAAATGTAAATATTGTATATACATGCAAATTCATTATTTTTTATTCTAGTGAAAGCATTACGAATAATGGTATGATCTCGGGGACTCTTTCATTCTTGTGGCCAGCAATGGGCCTGCCACTGAATATTGATCATGATAATATTATTTGTGCATGAGAGAGAGAGAGAGAGAGAGAGAGAGAGAGAGAGAGAGAGAGAGAGAGAGAGAGAGTCTGGTTACCTGCTTAATCAGCTTCATGCGGTGCACTCTGCTGTACTAAGTCAGTCGAACACCGATGCCATATTGTCACGTGATCAAGACAAACAAAATGTCATTTTACGGAGAGATTGAGTTAAATTAAAAGTGGCACATTTATTTCTTGAATAGTCTTGTTCTTAATGACACAATATTAACTTTACTAACAATTTTGCCATGAACTATAACAGTAGTTATATTAGTACAAGATTAACCACCAATTCGTCATATAATACTAAGTTTTACAAATATTTTCGCTAGTAGGCGAAGATGAAAGAAAAGGGTACAAACAACGGTCTTTTTATAATATTGCACATTTTACACAGGTCATCGCAGAGATTCCTTCTCCAATCGATTCCTCGATAAATTTTAATAATATGAGGTGATGAACACTTGATCAAGGAATCAATTACATATTTAACATTCAAAATGATGTAATCTACGAAACATTTATTTCACAAAATATTGTTATCCCACGCCTCTTTTAGATATAAGAGATGGTATTTTTGTCTTATATCTTCAGCAAATGAAGGCTATCGTCTGTCCGTTACGTCAATTTCGGAAGTGAAAAGTACCCCCACTTGAAATAGGGTTCAACTATACAACACATAAGGTACCCTGAAAACCCACTCCACGCCACTTTCCTCTAACTTCATAAAAGAGATAGCATTTGGTCTTAATATCTGGGAAACAAATTTTTTCATGTGTCGCCTTCAATCAATTTTGATGTATAAAGGATCAAGGAATTGATTGCAAATGGAATATATATTAGACACTTACATGGTGCAGTATGAATGCACTATATTGAACCAAATATCGTTACATTCATCCCCTCGTTGAATAGGCTTGCTCTTGTTGTTATTAAGATGGGTTATACATGGCGGCCAGTATAAATATTGGAGGGTAGAACTCGGGGAAACGCCAGCAAGAACCACCGACACAAAAGCAGCTACTAGCAACCTTCTCACATAACCACATTAGCTGCATCTGAGACTCGAACCCCTGCAGACACAGATGAGATGGCAATGATTCGTAGCGGTGAGCGCTTTAGGCCACTCGGCAAGTCAGGGCCTCCGCCCCCGAATAGGGTTGCTATTTCAATTCTAATGTTTGGTAAAGTCTGAGGTGTTGTGTAAAGTGAGATATCACTATCGATGTAAAATTGATCAGGTAATGTATCGCAACCAGACTATTTTGGCTGACTTAGTATGAAGTGTGCAATATTTGCAAGAAAATTGTTTCCCTCACCCCCTCGTGAAAGAAGGGTGATATTTTCGTATTAGTCTGTGGCTATATTTCGGCTATCGTACATCATCTCATATCAATTTCGATTAAAAAATTATCAAGGAATCGATTGGAAAAATAATTTTTTAGATGACGCTGTGTAAAATGTGCAATATGAACAAACTATCGTTGTGCGTACGCTTTTCCTTCATCTTCTCTAGTAGTATAAATATTTGTAAAAATTATTATATGACCTAACTGGTGGTTAACCTTGAACACAAGATAACAACTGCTATAGTTCAAATCAAAAGTATTAGTGAAGTTCACATTGTGTCACTAAGAATGAGAATATTTAAGGAATAAATGTGCAGATGTTAGATATACTAGATCTCTCCGTATGAGACCATTTGTTTTAATCAGGTGACAATATGGCGTCGGCGTTCGTCTGATTTATATAGCAGAGAGCATGCTAACCAGGGAACCATACTAAGCGGCAGAGAGAGAGAGAGAGAGAGAGAGAGAGAGAGAGAGAGAGAGAGAGAGAGAGAGAGAGAGAGTAATTATGTCTCAATAAGTTTATTATGTTTTACGGGTGTGAATTATCGTGATTCAGCGAATAAACAAAATTGCCTTACATATTGTTGGTGTTATTATTTAATCCTAAAGTTAGCCTCATGGATTCACAACTCACAGACAGACACCGACACACACCACCTTCCCCTTAAAAAAGAGTGAGTAATGTATTACCTGATTTTGTTTGTTTCTTTGATAAGGATTTTTAACTTAGCTTTAAAAAAGATTCAGTCATATCGCTAAGATGTCTGAAGTGAGGCAGTTTATAGTGATGTCTAGAACTGGGGCATAACGCGGCAGACATCTAGCACGATGTCCCATCAAGTCACTTTATCCTGACACCAGGCCGACTAGTCCTAACACTAACCTCTTAATGCTGAGCGTCAAACGAGGTAGCTGTTAGAACCATTTTTGTAAGTCTTTAGAGTGACTCGGCAGGGGATCGAACCCACGACTTCCCACTTCCTCGGCGGACGCTCTACCACTAGGCCAAAGGATTGTTTTGTGTAACCTGAAGATCATCGAATACGACGATGCGAAAGCATTTGAAGGATAAGGAATACATATTCAACAAGATGATATTCTGCTGAGCTCTGAGCTTTCCAAGTATTTCAAAGCATGAACCGGCGCTCACACACACACACACACACACAAAAGTATACACACGCATATATATATATATATATATATATATATATATATATATATATATATATATATATATATATAGATATACACACAAAAGAACACACACGCATATATATATATATATATATATATATATATATATATATATATATATATATATATATTAGGGTGTCCCAAAAAAATTTTTTTTTTAAAATGTTGGTGCATACCCCTCTAAAAGTTTCCTTTGGTTACAAAATAACACCCCAAAAAAATGAGACTTTTAAAATAATGTTTAAGGGTCCCCCATGGCCCATGAAATTTTGGCAAATCGGTGTAAATAGCGTTCAGCAGGTCATAGTTCTAAAAGTTTCTGTGAATCAACCACTGTTCCCATGATATATTGTTTGGTACCATTAGAAAGATCTTGATTAGTAGGTTCTAGCAATGTATACACCTTTATGTTTATGCTAATGTGGTTTCAAATACAAACAATGCAAAACTGTGAAAAACTGGATTTTAACAACTGCATTTTACAAGTATATATATTACTTATTAATAATTATTTTTCATGTCACTTTTTGTGTTAGTTGTGTATTTTGAACAATGTTTTGTAAACTTAATGTAAGAATAAAACTTTTCTTGAAAAAAGGATTTTTTTTGGTAACTACCCAGGCAATGCCGGGTACTTCAGCTAGTGCATAATATTATTAATTCATAAAAAAAAGTATATTTACAGAATAAAAAATATTATTAATTGAATTGAATTGAATAATATTAGTGTTATTATTATTTCCAGAGCAATAGCAAAATCGACTAGTACTCGCAGTAGGGATATCGTTTGGTTGATTGGACATCCCCATGACATGATCACAGGTGCTCGCCTTCCATCTGGTCGTGATATCATGAGGAATTTTGTCTACTACCACCGACAGCAGAAATTGACTGTTGCAGAGAGTGCACAGCGAGTGTTTGATCAACTGTTGCCCTTCTGGATGAAATCTCGACTTCCGGTGCACCACAAACCAAGCATTATTCAGAAGATCAAAGATCTTTATTATCAGCATGTTGGTTTGGTGAAACATCGCTCGAGGAACAACACCAAGGACCAGCAGAACCAGAAAGAATATGGTGAAAAACTTGATATTCTGTTTGACATCAGTCATGCTAATTCTAATGAACTGATTACAAACAAGGAAGACCGACAGTTTCTGAAACTGCAGCAAGAGTCAAGAGCCGGATGCCTTGGGTCAGTTGACAGGAAAACTTTTTGTCGTGATAACGATCGGTTGAGTGCAAAGAACAACAACTGAGGCGAGCCGCCGCAACAGCAGAACAACTCTGCAGTGTTCAGGCGACTGTCAGAGCTAAAGAATGTGAAGATGATGAAGACAAAACAACAAACTCATCACAGTCAAGCAGCAGTTCCTCAAAATCAGATGAATCTTCAGCAGACGAATTCATCGTTAAATCTGCGACGCCAAGTAGCAGTAAACAGTGTAAACGCACTCGTCGCACTGTAATCACTCCGAAAGTGTCAGCTGTATTAGACAGAACAAATACAAGCGTTCGTACAGCAACTATGATCCTAGCTTCTGTGGTCAATGAAGTAGGCTGCTCAACATCCTCAGCAATACTTTCAAAAAGTACAATTCACCGCCAAAGACTGAAGTTTCACTGTGAAGCTGCCACCCAGATCAAGGATGACTTTAGACCCAGTAAAGCTGTTGTGCACTGGGATGGCAAACTGCTGCCTGATCTCACAGGAGTAGATACTGAGCAAGTGGATAGATTGCCATTTTTGCTATCTTCTGTTGTTGGTGGTAGCACAAAACTTCTGGGTGTGCCCAAGTTGACATCAGGATCAGGAAAGGCTGCAACAGAGGCAGTTCTGGAGTATTTGAAGTCATGGCAATGCAAATTGCTTGTGATTGGCATGTGTTTTGACATGACAGCATCAAACACTGTTAGACTTAATGGAGCCTGCACACGTCTGGAGACAGCCATTGGTCGCAGTTTGCTATGGTTGGCCTGTGGCCATCACATGTTCGAGGTACTTTTGTCCGATGCATTTGATGTGTGCTTCTTTGGTCCATCAGCTGGGCCTGAAATTCTGCTTTTTAAGCGATTCATAGAAAAATGGTCCAACTTAGTCCACCGTCAACCAAAGCCAACTGTGACACCATTAATCTCTGCGTGTGATAAACTTAAAACATTCATTGCAGAACAGTTTCAACTCAGCCACCCTCGAGATAATTATCAAGAATTTCTTCAACTTGCAGCATCACTGGTTGGACGGGACAGTTCAGCGACGCTTCGAAAACCTGATGCCCTTCATCGAGCTCGCTGGATGGCGAAGGCAATCTACTCCATGAAGATTGAATTGGTCTTTGATGGGAATGAATCTGTTATCAAGCTAACAGCCCGTGAATTACAGGGAATCCAACGATTCAACAGATTTGTGGTGAACATCTACCTTCAGTTTTGCTTCACATCTCGAGTAGTGGTTGATGCGCCATACAATGACATTCTACTCATCCAAAGACTAGATGACTACAATGATGTTGCACTGAAGAACATTGGCTTAAAAATGATGTTGCGTCACTCGTGGTAATTAACCGAAGAACTAGCTACCCTATCTCTGTTTTCTCAGCATCTGTCGTGCGAGGAGAAAAAACAGTTACTGTTAGCAATCAAAGATGACCGAGGATTGCATTTGGTTAAGTCACTGCAGACACTGCCGCACACACTGCATGAATTATCGATCTCACGAAGTTTCTTCAAAACCACCGCCATCGATGATAGTTTCCTCAACATTCCGGCTGAAGATTGGCCTGAAAGTGAATTGTACAAGATTGCATTCAAGTTGGTCAGTAATTTGGCCTGTGTCAATGACGTTGCTGAACGGGGTGTCGCCCTTATCCATAATTTTAATGCTACAATAACTAAGGATGAAGAACAAAAACAATACCTTATGCAAGTTATCGAGAAGCACAGGCATGACTTTTGTGACAATCTTTTGGATATGTAGAACTGAGCGTTTTATGTTGTATTTGTACGATTTTCAGTTTTTTCACCTTAATTGTTGTACAACTGCAGCTAATAAAATCTAGGTGTATACCACTGTAATACATTTATAGATTATACTAATCAAGAGCTTTCTAATGGTGTCAAATAGGCTGTCATTTTGTCATGTTACGAACGGTTAATGTATTACACCGTATCGAACTGTTTTCACAATGTCGAATGCCATCATGACTATTGCCTAAAATTTCATCACCCTTGGGGGACCCTTAAATATTATTTGAAGGACCTATAATTTTGTAGATGTTATTATGGAACCAAAAGGAAACTTTTAGGAGGGTATGCTATACAATATTTAAAAAAAATTTTTTTTTTGCATAATATGTGACACCCTAATATATCTATATATCTATATATATATATATATATATATATATATATATATATATATATATATATAGCATGCATGGTGTATCAGTGATCTTACACGAGATCTATAAATCTTTCATTCAATGGAAACGAGGCTTGCTTTTCATAGATTTTCTATCGTTACTTGCTGCGATGATGTGTGAGAGAGAGAGAGAGAGAGAGAGAGAGAGAGAGAGAGACAGAGACAGAGACAGAGAGAGAGAGAGAGAGAGAGAGAGAGAGACAGAGAGAGACAGAGACAGAGAGAGAGGGGTGGGGTGGAGTGGGGGGGGGGGTGGGATAATTGTTGGGTGGGCTATGGACATTTTGATATTGAATAAATAATCATCGATTTTCACATCATTATAATAACTTTATGAAACAAAACAAAAACACGACATTATATTGATCAAAGTATGTGTAACAAGTAACCGAGAGATGTACCGCTCAATGGCTACAGTGTTTGCAACTTTGTATCATTTATTACATAAAGACTGTAAATAAATCCCAAGGAAAGTGCGCACATTCCGTTACAACGATTTACATTGTTGGAGGTTATTGGGTATAAGTTATATTTCAAGCGTTTTATCCAGCACAAATACTTTTTGTCTCTCACTCCAGATTTCTGCATTTTTTGTGTTTTTTGCTTCTTTTTTGTGTCCTTTAGATGTGATAGTGGATTTGGGAACGGAAAACAAATAATTACGATAAAATTGTGGATCATATTAAATTCATTTAAAAAACGGGCATTATTAATTCATACATGTGTACATTAATATATAACATCTAGACATAAAATGCACAGAAGTACATTTTGTAGCGAATACAATCGGTAGGGATGTCAGGATTTGTATGTCTAGTATCAACTTGTGGAAATTTTACATGATCTAAGCACACCGCTAACTAAAATGACTGCTCTCTTGTGCTAAAATATCAGTGTGAATTAGTCGAAAGTACAAGTACACTATATTTAGGAGTTATTAAAACAGGGACAATGTATGAATTACAAAATACATCAAATGTAAAAATAAAGGTTCTCGGGTCTTTTTTTAAAAATTTACCTCTGAAGTCCAGGAAGTGAAAATGACCAAGCGGAGCTAGCAGGTTTTGGAGAGATGCACATCGTAAGTAAGGCCAAGCTGTATACTCTATGATCCATATTACGCCCATCAATCCTGCACCGAAATACAGTAAATTAAAGTTTCTTTGAATACTAAATGAGGATTTAATAGGTCCTTTTTAAAGATCCAGCATATCCAAGGGTATATTTTTCTTACTATTATAACACTATGCAAAATACAAAGCTGTAGGGCGCCAACTGAATTAATAATTTCTGCATAAACAGGAGGATAATGCCCACTACTTGACACATGTCACAATAAGCATCATCTAAAAGAAACCTTGTCAAACTTAATTTAAAGTTACATTCTAGGATACTGTTTTACTAAACTTATAACACAGAATGTGGTACACGTCACAGAGGCTAGGTATTTGTAATGGAGATTTTCAATAACCATAAATCTTACCTTAATATTTACCCGTCTATAACAGAGAAAAGTTTATCCATGTATTATTTATTTACAAAACAAAAGTTATTGGTAAGGTACAATATAAAATTGAGTTTGGACAATGTCAAGTAAAAATACAATTAAAACTTACAATCATTGTTTAAAAGGTACCAGTTACAAATTAAATATACATGACACATGTACAAAAAAGAGAAATAAAAACGAAGACTTAATGTATAATTAATTTTCTGTTTTTCATTCAAGCTACTCATTTGTATAATATCGAAATCAAGTGAGACTGACGAAAATCACGTCACTCTTCGTGACGTAATCTATGATGCAGCGTTTCCAAGAGTGACGTTTCTTATTCATACGTTGTGCATCAAGCTTGCTAGACGTATTCACATTGACAGAAAGAAATATCTGATTTTTCAAGTCTATTCTTTTCAAATTTGATGAAATGTTGGATTTTCAAGTAATGAGTGATTTCCCGGAGTCATATTCAGCATTAACGTGAGTACTTTATAAATATTAATATATAATTTTGAAAGGAAACGAATGGTTGGATGACTCTCTTTTCCACAAATTCACCCCCCCCCCCTCCACAATTTACACAGTATTCGACCTGACCAAACGCTATTATTTAATGGTTAACCTTTTGTTTATGGTTGGTAGGTTGGAAGAGAAAAGTGTCATGTGCACTTCTACTATCATTATTTAAACTGATTAAGAATCGCAAGATCCAATTAAAAATTGTTTCCATTCTACCCATTACAGTCATTAAAATAGAGCTCAGTAAACGCGTTGGTTTCATTATATTGCACAAATGGTGCTTGATTATTTACGCATGACCCGACAACCATAGGTAGCTTCAAATAAATAAAAGAAACGCTCTAAAATAGGTGCTTTCTTCCTTTTCCTACAGTTGTTGTTGTTGTTGTTGTTGTTTTTGTAGGGTTTAACGCCATTTTTGTTAGCACTCGATAGGCTATAGATGGCGGCCAGTATTATTGGTTTAAGAAGAACCCGGGAAATCCCACGGAAAGAACCACCGACCCACGAGAAGCTACTGACTAGCTTTCTCACATACCCACATTAGCCGAATCTTAGACTCGTTCCCACGCAGACAGAGGTAAGTTGGCAGTGATCCGTAGCGGAGAGCGCTTTAGACCACTCAACCACTCGCCCGCTCCCCGCCACCCCGCCCCCACTCCTTTTTCTTTCTTTTTTTCCCTACTGTAGGATCATAATATTGTTCCATTTGCTCAAGTTTAAATTTTCAATTTAATTCCTTATTTACCTAAGCAAAATAAAAATATTTAATGACAGATTGATGTGAAAGGTTAGATAATTGAAATGGGCAAAGTAAAACTATTAAAATTGCTCGACATCTTTCAATCGGCAGATTACACTATTACACTAAATAATGCAAACTAACCGGAAAATGCAGTCGAAGGACAGTTCTTTTCCGTTTCAAGGCACCACCAGCAAATTAGTAAAAACACCACAGGAAATGTTCCTATAGCTTTCACATGAAGATAATGTGGTTAAGCTGACTTTGCTGTTGATTTAACCTCATCTCACGCAATGAATAATAATTTTAATCCGATTTATTATAGTTATACATAACTCAATATACTTCCTATTTCTATTTAAGTGACTTTGACTTCTGGGCGGATGTTCTGAAGGAGAGAGCTCTCAACCAAGATTGGTGTGAGACTAAGGCTCTAGCCTGGAATAAGAAACTTCAAACACGTCTGACTATGGCCAGAGGTACCCATCTCCCGCGTGTATCTCTCTCTCTCTCTCTCTCTCTCTCTCTCTCTCTCTCTCTCTCTCTCTCTCTCTTAATACCCTTGTAACATATTGCATGTAATTTACATATAACTGACATATCTTCTACTGTAACAACGTTTGCCATTGACAGATCAATTGAAAGTATTTACTTTATTATTTTGAATCTTAAAAAGTCAACATTCGCAACGATTGTTTTTCGTTACTTCAGATTATCCTGTCATCTCGAGAGCTTTCTCGTACTTCTTTAATGATGTTGCTATGCAACATTTGGATGTCGAAAAAGACGTCTTTATATGCCTGGACGCAGCCAGAGTCTTAAGGAAGTTAGTATATGAAGTTATTTTATCTAGTGCACTAACCTGAAATCACTTAATTTTTATTTATTTTTAAAGTCAAGTATTTCGTGTGCCGTTTAATGCACATATTGATCGATGTTCTTGTTTTATTAATGGAAAACTAGTTATTTGATGACTGGTGTTTGTTTGATATGTGACATATTCGTGTGTCCAAATTATGTTAAAGCTCATCTGCTGCTTGGGTAAATTCGTTTCCTTTTAATAGAATTTAAATTCACAACGTTACTGTTTGACTTTAAAGATTCAAGATGAGTTTTATATTAATTAGACCTATTGTATAGCACTAAATAGCCTAAACATTCTGGTGCGCCGTTACAAAACAATCAATCATTATATCAATTAACATTGGAATGTAATTGTTCATAAAAGCGTGGTAATCATAGGTGATTTAGACGAGACCGAAGATTTCATGCTAAGCAAGCAGAACCTAAAATGTCTCCCAAATGTTAGTGACATTTCTAATTTCTTTCTCAGTTTCTTTTCACACATTTTAGAGGTATATTTGTCTAGTGGCTTACAGTTATTTTAAATGTTCATCAAACAACCTTATTTCAGATTCTCTATGTGTTCAGAAGAGAAGATGATCTTGAACATTCTGAGAAAAGCCCTTAAGAAGACCAGAAAAACATATATGCAGGCATACAGACAGACTGAGAACAGGCGTCGGGTAAGAATAGGAGAATATTTTGCACCTATATTCATCTGGCTAAAAAGATAGTGCAATTATTTAGACAATTCATAAGATGTCTTTAAATCTTTTGTTTCCTTTTTTATTTCAACACAATCTTTACTGCATAGGAATTCTTCAGGCGGACGAGGAAAAACTGTATAATTTCACTATAATCTAACTATGTACATCTTAGCATACAAATGACTATTTATACTGCAGAAGTATTTTTCATTATATATATTCATTCTTACCTAATTTGAATGATCAGAACATTTTTAAATGATAAACACCATAAATAATGTCGAGAATAATAACAATACAAATAATAATGATGATGACTGAGGCGATTATGATGAGATGTAATCTCATTATTCCACAAATCGGCATAAAATGTTTTCTTATATTTGTAATCTATTTGTACACAACTGCATTAACTCATTAGATTAACTGACATTATTGTGACTCTCATTGCTTTTAAAACAATTTAATTTCTTGATTTGTACAGATTTATAAGGACGTTTTAATCCGTCTAGAGTCCAAAATGAGATTCAAGAAGGTCATTAAACAGGCTCTAAGGGACAAGGCCAAGGAAGCCGCCGACCGCTTTGTGAAAGCCCTAGAATTAGAACAGACTGCGAAGGTGAAGATGATCACGGTAATGCTGTTTCTTTTTCATGTTCACTTATTGTTACATGCTTTGAACAGTAACTTCAGACAATTCATATGGTATCACGGTACCAATCGTTTTTCCATAGACCTCAATGCTAATGTTTTGTGAAATAAATATACTTTCTATCCTACATCAGCATGCATGTCACACACTGTCATAGAGAACAATGTTAGATAGTCAAATTTGACAATGATTGAACTTCCATTGCATTTAAGAGAGATAACTCTGCTGGAACTAGACAGGGGTATGAGTTATGTAGTCACAACATACCTATTTTCAGTCATGTGTATCACATTTTCAAAAAATCATAAAAAATACAAAATATGATCTATATAGAAATTAGCATGAATTCACATGTTGCCAAGAGGCTACACTTTTTTTAATTCTAACAAAAAGTACAGCTCTTACATAATCCACCAATCATAGCTTGTGTTGTTGTTTATTTCTGAATCAAAATGGACCCTACACTTTAAGCTCCACCCATCTGGACTTGCGCAATTGGTACCGTTATACCATATAACATACTCTCAGTGGCTCCGATTTGGGCATGTAGTTGGGGGAAACTTGAGAAGCCAAGATAAACCGACAGCCTTGGACTGACCATCACTTACATGTAAAAACTGGAGATTTTTCACAAGAGATACAAAGTATCTTCATTATTCGCGATTTAGGTTTACTGTCATGCTATTATTAAATGCATTTTCATTGAACTTACTAGATACTATAGTTTGGAGTCATCATAAGACAGGACTTTGTAAAATATAGTGTTTAAGTTCTCTCCCCTCTCTGTCTGTCTCTGTCTGTCTGTCTCTGTCTCACTGTGTCTGTCTGTATATCTCTCTCTCTCTCTCTCTCTCTCTCTCTCTCTCTCTCTCTCTCTTTCATATGAGAGAACCATGATTATTTCTGCATTGTTTGACGGATTTTATGCTAAATACAAAAGGATAATCCCTAAAGATTAGTGACGGAGTTTACACATCGGTGTTTGCTGCCTATTTCCTCAGTTAAAATGCATAGAAAATATAGATTGTTCTTCAGGTTCCTTTCATACGTGTTCATTTGTTTCACTGAATCTTGCAAGTTACTCTATTCATGTTTCCCCACTATAATGCATATAATCCTGTTTTGTACATACAACTATTATAAGCTTGTTTCTTCTGTAAATTGTTGTAAACAGTGCACAGTTAAGAACTCGAAGGGACTTCTGATAGGTCTTAGTATTGTTTATACTTTCAATAACATTATATTGTAAAGACAGAAGAAAAATCGATCAGTGGGATTTGGGTGGGTGGATATATTCTCCAATCCCGTATTCTTAATTTATCTACTATCCACCTTTCTGTTAGGTTTTGGAGAAATACGAATATGTGTCCAAGCAAGTAGCTGTAAGAAAAGTACAGTACTTTCTCGACACATGGAAAACAGCGTTTTCTCGTTACATGAAACAAACCTTCACTTCCACCGAGAAATGTGTTGGGTATGAATGCATTCTTCATGCAATTGCAACAATCTATACTGCTATTAAATTTAAGTGGAATCTTTGTATAGTCGTGCTATACAATATAGTTTTCTACATTTTTCGCTTCTAAACTTTGAATGGAGTCAAACAGTTGGAGTCAAACAGTTGTTAAAAAAGTTAATAGTTGATTTATTTGCTGAATTTCTTTCTTTTGATATTTCTCTCTAATTTACATGATGCCTAATTGGAGAGTGATGTTAGTCTATATGCAGTTAGCGGAGGAGCTTTATCATATATTAAAGGAGATTATATCGCTCATCTTTATCTTCATAAATGTTGAATGTATTGATGTTTGACATATCATCTTTATGAATATATATGCATCCACCTTAACTGTGCGATAAATCATATACTACATCGCTTATTGGCTTGAAACTTGCACCTCAATTTTCGTACTTAACTGTGTAATGTGTCTTCGTCTTTATGGTCAGTTTGTGTCCTCTTTAGCACTATTCGCATTGACAGAAGAAGCATAAAATGCATTGTAAGAGTATATATGGATTAAGCTTATCACACCCATGAAACCTTGGTGACTAATTCAATTTTTACGATCCAGTGAAGCGAGAATATTTTCTTAAGCATACTTTTGCTTTCTTTCCTAAAAGGCTCGAAAAGTATAAATTAATGTGAAGTAAAGTTATACATTTTGCAATTGTTATTATTATTATTATTATTATTATTATTATTATTGCAGAAATCCATACTTAGATGCATTTGTGCGAGTCCTTGCGGTTAATGCACATGATGCGGTCGAATCACTATTTGAGCGCAAAAAACAAATATTCACAACACAAGTAAATGTAAGTAGTAAATGACGATAGTTTAACAGAGATGATTCAGTTTAATCTATATAATGTTTTAGCATACTAGTTTTCATCATTCTTGCAATGAAATTTACATAGTTTAATTTTTTCAAAGTTTTTACAGAATTGGGATAAAGAGTCCTTTAAAATCTCGTCTCTTTTATTGAATTTCTAATTATTGACCCTAAAACGAATAAAGTATCACGCAATGCTATTTCTAGCTTTTGTGGAACCTTTGCATTACTCCTGATGGGCTATTATAATCTGTCATCTTTCACCAGCTTTTGTTTGCCTCTTTTTCCTAGTTTGCCTTGATATAGGAACAACAGTTTGATATTACAGCATTAGTATCTTTATGTTCAATTCTTTATATGTAAAAGCAGTTTCATAACTTGAAGCTAACCTTTTAATTCTAAGTAGTTTAACGAGAACGATTCATTTACTGCGAATACAGTTCCATCGGTTACAAGTTAATTAGGTAACTTGGTGTAAAACGGTTATGAATGTATTTCTTTTTTAAAATAGAGGAACACTGACGTTGGTGTAGATGCGAAACAAGTCCTTGGATTTGAGCCAAAAGTAAAATCCATGACACAGAAGGTCCATGACAGAGAGTCATATTTGGGTAAGTATATATTTCAGTATGTACACTGTAATATGAAGTCCTAATAATACGCTTATAAAAAGGCAAGAAATGCTTGACAAGAAATCTCCACAACGCAAAAAACGTGAATAACTTTGTTATCTAGTATTAAGAGTGTGCACTTCTACACGAGCAGAACTCAACCAATGTCAACGCACAACGTTAAAGGAAACAAACTTACACGCATCAACATATTGCTTCGTCGTCGCTTTCGTCTATTTTGAAGGACAAAATTATTGCTATCAATACTTTTCGTTATCTTGTTCTACAGAGTACTCTGGTCTTGCTGACTCCGTGTTTTTGCCACCTGGCTTTACATGGCAAGAAGTCGACCAAGATACAAGGCAGTCCCAAGTGACATCATCAGGTTAGTTATTAAAATCGATAAATAAATTTAAATAAATAAATACAAAATATGTTTGAAGACATTAATATGAAACATGCACATTGCTCCTATATCATACAGGTTAAAAGTGTAGATATTTGGTTGGTATAAACAATGACGTTTAGTACTGAACTTGTTTGCAATTTAAACTTTACTTAGTTTCAATAGATATTTTTGTGTCTTCTATAAAACTCTACTATATCGAAAACGTTGTCATGTATGTTTGAAATGTGATTGAAACAAGAATATGCAATTGAAACTATCGATTTTAAAAATTATGACGGAGTCGGCATCGAGCCAAGGACAGCAGAGGGACAAAGCGAGCATGTCATTGTGTGCTATACCGGTTGTCTGACTCTGCAATATACGGTATTTTTCTAACCTTTCCACCAATTGACAAACGAGTGAAAAATCGCAGTTCATCCGTTTAAGTTATTTTTAATACAGAATAATGTGCACGTCATTAAATCTTTCAGACTTGTCTACACCACTCAGACAACAAATGACAGTTGTGCATGACTATAAGGCCAGTGGAAAACATGAGCTCACGTGCAAGAAAGGTAAGATGTCATTATATTTTACTTGCAGAGAAGCATATCACATTTAATACATTCTAAAAACATATTCTTCCAATATGGAAACTCTTGCAATATATTGCCCTTTTTCAGGATGTTATTGTTATTGGTGCTGGTGGTTTATTTCTTTATTTTTCAAAGAGATAACACTATTTAGTACAGCCTGAAAAGTAGTAGATTTTCTCTCTGTATCTTCATTAATTTTATCTGTTTTGACCACCAAGATAACATTCTACAAATCTCGGCAGATATATGTGACTGAATTGTATCTGTATATTACCCAGCGGGATAAAAGCAGGAAAAATGAAATGGGGTTATATTTACTTTCAACAAGTACTATTAATACTTTTAATCAATGATTTAAATCCTCCTCATAATACGAAATATACATAAATCTCATTTCCACTTACTGTAGATATAGGAGGAACATTGCAAATAAAAATACAAGTGAAACCTGTTGCTGCTACATACTTTCAACAATTACTCGCTGACACAGAATGTACTAATGTATCAACATTTTATCCACAGGGATGGTGATCAATCAACTGACGGATGCCAATGAACTTGGACTGGCACTCGGTTTTTATAAGAGAAACTTTCCTTTCAATAAGAAAGAAATCGGCTTTTTCCCTGTAAAGTGTGTGAGCAACGAACCCCGACTTGTTTTAAAGAAAAGCTGCCGACGCAACTAGCCTAATACAAATTAAATTGTCGGGTATTTTATAACAAAAATGTAATTATTGTATTTACATGCAAATTCATTATTTTTTATTCTAGTGAAAGCATTACGAATAATGGTATGATCTCGGGGACTCTTTCATTCTTGTGGCCAGCAATGGGCCTGCCACTGAATATTGATCATGATAATATTATTTGTGCATGAGAGAGAGAGAGAGAGAGAGAGAGAGAGAGAGAGAGAGAGAGAGAGAGAGAGAGAGAGAGAGAGAGAGAGAGAGAGAGTCTGGTTCCCTGCTTAAACAGCTCCATGCGTTGCACTCTGCTATACTAAGTCAATCGAACACCGATGCCATATTGTTACGTGATCAAAACAAACAAAATGTCATTTTACGGAGAGATTAAGTTAAACTAAAAGTGGCACATTTATTTGTTTAATAGTCTTGTTCTTAATGACACAATATTAACTTTACTAACACTTTTGTCATGAACTATAACAGTAGTTATATTACGTACAAGATTAACCACCAATTCGTCATATAATACTAAGTTTTACAAATATTTTTGCTAGTAGGCGAAGATGAAAGAAAAGGGTACACACAACGGTATTTTTATAATATTGCACATTTTACACAGGTCATCGCAGAGATTCCTTCTCCAATCGATTCCTCGATAAATTTTAATAATATGAGGTGATGAACACTTGATCAAGGAATCAATTACATATTTAACATTCAAATGATGTAATCTACGAAACATTTATTTCACAAAATATTGTTATCCCACGCCTCTTTTAGATATAAGAGATGGTATTTTTGTCTTATATCTTCAGCAAATGAAGACTATCGTCTGTCCGTTACGTCAATTTCGGAAGTGAAAAGTACCCCCACGTGAAATAGGGTTCAACTATACAACACATAAGGTACCCTGAAAACCCACTCCACGCCACTTTCCTCTAACTTCATAAAAGAGATAGCATTTGGTCTTAATATCTGGCAAACAAAATTTTTCGTGTGTCGCCTTCAATCAATTTTGATGTATAAAGGATCAAGGAATTGATTGCAAATGGAATATATATTAGACACTTACATGGTGCAGTATGAATGCACTATATTGAACCAAATATCGTTACATTCATCCCCTCGTTGAATAGGGTTGCTGTTTTTGTTGTTATTATTATTATTATTATTATTGTTTTTAAGATGGGTTATACATGGCGGCCAGTATAAATATTGGAGGGTAGAACTCGGGGAAATGCCAGCAAGAACCACCGACACAAGAGCAGCTACTGGCAACCTTCTCACATAACCACATTAGCTGCATCTGAGACTCGAACCCCTGCAGACAGAGGTGAGATGGCATTGATTCGTAGCGGTGAGCGCTTTAGGCCACTCGGCATGTCAGAGCCTCCGCCCCCGAATAGGGTTGCTATTTCAATCCTAATGTTTGGTAAAGTCTGAGGTGTCGTGTAAAGCGAGATATCACAATCGATGTAAAATTGATCAGGTAATTTATCGCAACCAGACTATTTTGGCTGACTTAGTATGAAGTGTGCAATATTTGCAAGAAAATTGTTTCCCTCACCCCCTCGTGAAAGAAGGGTGATATTTTCGTATTAGTCTGTGGCAATATTTTGGCTATCGTACATCATCTCATATCAATTTCGATTTAAAAATTATCAAGGAATCGATTGGAAAATTAATTTTTAGATGAAGCTGTGTAAAATGTGTAATATGAACAAACTATCGTTGTGCGTACGCATTTCCTTCATCTTCTCTAGTAGTATTAATATTTGTAAAAATTATTATATGACCTAACTGGTGGTTAACCTTGAACACAAGATAACAACTGCTATAGTTCAAATCAAAAGTATTAGTGAAGTTCACATTGTGTCACTAAGAATGAGAATATTAAAGGAATAAATGTGCAGATGTTAGATATACTAGATCTCTCCGTATGAGACCATTTGTTTTAATCAGGTGACAATATGGCGTCGTCGTTCGTCTGATTTATATAGCAGAGAGCATGCTAACCAGGGAACCATACGAAGAGGCAGAGAGAGAGAGAGAGAGAGAGAGAGAGAGAGAGACAGAGACAGAGAGAGAGAGAGAGAGAGAGAGAGAGAG
This sequence comes from Unio delphinus, assembly GCA_029339505.1. Taxonomy (NCBI): domain Eukaryota; kingdom Metazoa; phylum Mollusca; class Bivalvia; order Unionida; family Unionidae; genus Unio; species Unio delphinus. The sequence continues at coordinate 566,487 of JAQISU010000104.1, forward strand.
AGAGAGAGAGAGAGAGTAATTATGTCTCAATAAGTTTATTATGTTTTACGGGTGTGAATTATCGTGATTCAGCGAATAAACAAAATTGCCTTACATATTGTTTGTGTTATTATTTAATGATAAAGTTAGCCTCATGGATTCACCACCCACAGACAGACACCGACACACACCACCTTCCTCTTAAAAAAGAGTGAGTAATGTATTACCTGATTTTGTTTGTTTCTTTGATAAGGATTTTTAAGTTAGCTTTAAAAAAGATTCAGTCATATCGTTACGATGTCTGAAGTGAGGCAGTTTATAGTGATGTCTAGAACTGGGGCACAATGCGGCAGACATCTAGCACGATGTCCCATCCAGTCACTTTATCCTGACACCAGGCCGACTAGTCCTAACACTAACCTCTTAATGCTGAACGTCAAACGTGGCAGCTGTTAGAACCATTTTTGTAAGTCTTTAGTATGACTCGGCAGAGGATCGAACCCACGACCTCCCACTTCCTCGGCGGTCGCTCTACCACTAGGCCAAAGGATTGTTTTGTGTAACCTGAAGATCATCGAATACGACGATGCGAAAGCATTTGAAGGATAAGGAATACATATTCAACAAGATGATATTCTGCTGAGCTCTGAGCTTTCCAAGTATTTCAAAGCATGAACGGCGCTCACACACACACACACAAAAGTACACACACGCATATATATATATATATATATATATATATATATATATATATATATATATATATATATATATATATATATATATATATGTATTGCATTCATGGTGTATCAGTGATCTTACACGAGATCTATAAATCTTTCATTCAATGGAAACGAGGCTTGCTTTTCATTGATTTTCGATCGTTACTTGCTGCGATGATGAGAGAGAGAGAAAGAGAGAGAGAGAGAGAGAGAGAGAGAGAGAGAGAGAGAGAGAGAGAGGTGGGTGGGTGAATTGTTGGGTGGGCTTTGGACATTTTCCTTTGAATAAATAATCATCGATTTTCACAACATTATAATAAGTTTATGTAACAAAACAAAAAGACAACATTATATTGATCAAAGTATGTGTTACAAGTAACCGAGAGATGTACCGCTCAATGGCTACAGTGTTTGCAACTTTGTATCATTTATTACATAAAGACTGTAAATAAATCCCAAGGAAAGTGCGCACATTCCGTTACAAACGATTTACATTGTTGAAGGTTATTGGGTATAAGTTATATTTCAAGCGTTTGATCCAGCACAAATACTTTTTGTCTCTCACTCCAGATTTCTGCATTTTTTGTGTTTTTTGCTTCTTTTTTGTGTCCTTTAGATGTGATAGTGAATTTGGGAGCGGAAAACAAATCATTACGATAAAATTGTGGATCATATTAAATTCATTTAAAAAAACGGGCATTATTAATACATGTGTACATTAATATATAACAACTAGACATAAAATGCACAGAAGTACATTTTGTAGCGAATACAATAGGTAGGGATGTCAGAATTTGTATGTCTAGTATCAGCTTGTGGAAATTGTACATGATCTAAGCACACCGCTAACTAAAATGACTGCTCTCTTGTGCTAAAATATCAGTGTGAATTAGTCGAAAGTACAAGTACACTATATTTAAGAGTTATTAAAACAGGGAGAATGTATGAATTACCAAATACATCAAATGTAAAAATAAAGGTTCTCGGGTCTTTTTTTTAAAATTTACCTCTGAAGTCCAGGAAGTGAAAATGACCAAGCGGAGCTAGCAGGTTTTGGAGAGATGCACATCGTAAGTAAGGCCAAGCTGTATACTCTATGATCCATATTACACCCATCAATCCTGCACCGATATACAGTAAATTAAAGGTTCTTTGAATACTGAATGAGGATTTAATAGGTCCTTTTTTAAAGATCCAGCATATCCAAGGGTATATTTTACTTACTATTATAACACTATGCAAAATACAAAGCTGTAGGGCGCCAACTGAATTAATAATTTCTGCATAAACAGGAGGATAATGCCCACTACTTGACACATGTCACAATAAGCATCATCTAAAAGAAACCTTGTTAAACTTAATTTAAAGTTACATTCTAGGATACTGTTTTACTAAACTTATAACATAGAATGTGGTACACGTCACAGAGGCTAGGTATTTGTAATGGAGATTTCCAATAACCATAACTCTTACCTTAATATTTACCCGTCTATAACAGAGAAAAGTTTATCCATGTATTATTTATTTGCAAAGCAAAAGTTATTGGTAAGGTACAATATAAAATTGAGTTTGGACAATGTCAAGTAAAAATACAATTAAAACTTACAATCATTGTTTGAAAGGTACCAGTTACAAATTAAATATACATGACAGATGTACAAAAAAGAGAAATAAAAACGAACACTTAATGTATAATTAATTTTCTGTTTTTCATTCAAGCTACTCATTTGTATAATATCGAAATCAAGTGAGACTGACGAAAATCACGTCACTCTTCGTGACGTAATCTATGATGCAGCGTTTCCAAGAGTGACGTTTCTTATTCATACGTTGTGCATCAAGCTTGCTAGACGTATTCACATTGACAGAAAGAAATATCTGATTTTTCAAGTCTATTCTTTTCAAATTTGATGAAATGTTGGATTTTCAAGTAATGAGTGATTTCCCGGAGTCATATTCAGCATTAACGTGAGTACTTTATAAATATTAATATATAATTTTGAAAGGAAACGAATGGTTGGATGACTCTCTTTTCCACAAATTAACCCCCCCCCCCCCGCAATTTACACAGTATTCGACCTGACCAAACGCTACTATTTAATGGTTAACCTTTTGTTTATGGTTGGTAGGTTGGAAGAGAAAAGTGTCATGTGCACTTCTACTATCATTATTTAAACTGATTAAGAATCGCAAGATCTAATTAAAAATTGTTTCCATTCTACCCATTACAGTCATTAAAATAGAGCTCAGTAAACGCGTTGGTTTCATTATATTGCACAAATGGTGCTTGATTATTTACGCATGACCCGACAACCATAGGTAGCTTCAAATAAATAAAAGAAACACTCTAAAATAGGTGCTTTCTTCCTTTTCCTACAGTTGTTGTTGTTGTTGTTGTTGTTTTTGTAGGGTTTAACGCCATTTTTGTTAGCACTCGATAGGCTATAGATGGCGGCCAGTATTATTGGTTTAAGAAGAACCCGGGAAATCCCACGGAAAGAACCACCGACCCACGAGAAGCTACTGACTAGCTTTCTCACATACCCACATTAGCCGAATCTTAGACTCGTTCCCACGCAGACAGAGGTAAGTTGGCAGTGATCCGTAGCGGAGAGCGCTTTAGACCACTCAACCACTCGCCCGCTCCCCGCCACCCCGCCCCCGCTCCTTTTTCTTTCTTTTTTTCCCTACTGTAGGATCATAATATTGTTCCATTTGCTCAAGTTTAAATTTTCAATTTAATTCCTTATTTACCTAAGCAAAATAAATATATTTAATGACAGATTGATGTGAAAGGTTAGATAATTGAAATGGGCAAAGTAAAACTATTAAAATTGCTCGACATCTTTCAATCGGCAGATTACACTATTACACTAAATAATGCAAACTAACCGGAAAATGCAGTCGAAGGACAGTTCTTTTCGGTTTGAAGGCACCACCAGCAAATTAGTAAAAACACCACAGGAAATGTTCCTATAGCTTTCACATGAAGATAATGTGGTTAAGCTGACTTTGCTGTTGATTTAACCTCATCTCACGCAATGAATAATAATTTTAATCCGATTTATTATAGTTATACATAACTCAATATACTTCCTATTTCTATTTAAGTGACTTTGACTTCTGGGCGGATGTTCTGAAGGAGAGAGCTCTCAACCAAGATTGGTGTGAGACTAAGGCTCTAGCCTGGAATAAGAAACTTCAAACACGTCTGACTATGGCCAGAGGTACCCATCTCCCGCGTGTATATCTCTCTCTCTCTCTCTCTCTCTCTCTCTCTCTCTCTCTCTCTCTCTCTCTTAATACCCTTGTAACATATTGCATGTAATTTACATATAACTGACATATCTTCTACTGTAACAACGTTTGCCATTGACAGATCAATTGAAAGTATTTACTTTATTATTTTGAATCTTAAAAAGTCAACATTCGCAACGATTGTTTTTCGTTACTTCAGATTATCCTGTCATCTCGAGAGCTTTCTCTTCCTTCTTTAATGATGTTACTATGCAACATTTGGATGTCGAAAAAGACGTCTTTATATGCCTGGACGCAGCCAGAGTCTTAAGGAAGTTAGTATATGAAGTTATTTTATCTAGTGCACTAACCTGAAATCACTTAATTTTTATTTATTTTTAAAGTCAAGTATTTCGTGTGCCGTTTAATGCACATATTGATCGATGTTCTTGTTTTATTAATGGAAAACTAGTTATTTGATGACTGGTGTTTGTTTGATATGTGATATATTCGTGTGTCCAAATTATGTTAAAGCTCATCTGCTGCTTGGGTAAATTCGTTTCCTTTTAATAGAATTTAAATTCACAACGTTACTGTTTGACTTTAAAGATTCAAGATGAGTTTTATATTAATTAGACCTATTGTATAGCACTAAATAGCCTAAACATTCTGGTGCGCCGTTACAAAACAATCAATCATTATATCAATTAACATTGGAATGTAATTGTTCATAAAAGCGTGGTAATCATAGGTGATTTAGACGAGACCGAAGATTTCATGCTAAGCAAGCAGAACCTAAAATGTCTCCCAAATGTTAGTGACATTTCTAATTTCTTTTTCAGTTTCTTTTCACACATTTTAGAGGTATATTTGTCTAGTGGCTTACAGTTATTTTAAATGTTCATCAAACAACCTTATTTCAGATTCTCTATGTGTTCAGAAGAGAAGATGATCTTGAACATTCTGAGAAAAGCCCTTAAGAAGACCAGAAAAACATATATGCAGGCATACAGACAGACTGAGAACAGGCGTCGGGTAAGAATAGGAGAATATTTTGCACCTATATTCATCTGGCTAAAAAGATAGTGCAATTATTTAGACAATTCATAAGATGTCTTTAAATCTTTTGTTTCCTTTTTTATTTCAACACAATCTTTACTGCATAGGAATTCTTCAGGCGGACGAGGAAAAACTGTATAATTTCACTATAATCTAACTATGTACATCTTAGCATACAAATGACTATTTATACTGCAGAAGTATTTTTCATTATATATATTCATTCTTACCTAATTTGAATGATCAGAACATTTTTAAATGATAAACACCATAAATAATGTCGAGAATAATAACAATACAAATAATACTGATGATGACTGAGGCGATTATGATGAGATGTAATCTCATTATTCCACAAATCGGCATAAAATGTTTTCTTATATTTGTAATCTATTTGTACACAACTGCATTAACTCATTAGATTAACTGACATTATTGTGACTCTCATTGCTTTTAAAACAATTTAATTTCTTGATTTGTACAGATGTATAAGGACGTTTTAATCCGTCTAGAGTCCAAAATGAGATTCAAGAAGGTCATTAAACAGGCTCTAAGGGACAAGGCCAAGGAAGCCGCCGACCGCTTTGTGAAAGTCCTAGAATTAGAGCAGACTGCGAAGGTGAAGATGATCACGGTAATGCTGTTTCTTTTTCATGTTCACTTATTGTTACATGCTTTGAACAGTAACTTCAGACAATTCATATGGTATCACGGTACCAATCGTTTTTCCATAGACCTCAATGCTAATGTTTTGTGAAATAAATATACTTTCTATCCTACATCAGCATGCATGTCACACACTGTCATAGAGAACAATGTTAGATTGTCAATGTGACAATGATTGAACTTCCATTGCATTTAAGAGAGATAACTCTGCTGGAACTAGACAGGGGTATGAGTTATGTAGTCACAACATACCTATTTTCAGTCATGTGTATCACATTTTCAAAAAAATCATAAAAAATACAAAATATGATCTATATAGGAATTAGCATAAATTCACATGTTGCCAAGAGGCTACACTTTTTTTTAATTCTAACAAAAGTACAGCTCTTACATAATCCACCAATCATAGCTTGTGTTGTTGTTTATTTCTGAATCAAAATGGACCCTACACTTTAAGCTCCACCCATCTGGACTTGCGCAATTGGTACCGTTATACCATATAACATACTCTCAGTGGCTCCGATTTGGGCATGTAGTTGGGGGAAACTTGAGAAGCCAAGATAAACCGACAGCCTTGGACTGACCATCACTTACATGTAAAAACTGGAGATTTTTCACAAGAGATACAAAGTATCTTCATTATTCGCGATTTAGGTTTACTGTCATGCTATTATTAAATGCATTTTCATTGAACTTACTAGATATTATAGTTTGGAGGCATCATAAGACAGGACTTTACAAAAGATAGTGTGAAAGTTCTCTCCCCTCTCTGTCTGTCTCTGTCTGTCTGTCTCTGTCTCTCTGTGTGTCTCTGTGTCTGTCTGTATCTCTCTCCCCCCTCTCTCTCTCTCATATTAGAGAGAATCGTGATTATTTCTGCATTGTTTGACGGATTTTATGCTAAATACAAAAGGATAATCCCTAAAGATTAGTGACGGAGTTTACACATCGGTGTTTGCTGCCTATTTCCTCAGTTAAAATGCATAGAAAATATAGAATGTTCTTCAGGTTCCTTTCATACGTGTTCATTTGTTTCACTGAATCTTGCAAGTTACTCTATTCATGTTTCCCCACTATAATGCATATAATCCTGTTTTGTACATACAACTATTATAAGCTTGTTTCTTCTGTAAATTTTTGTAAACAGTGCACAGTTAAGAAATCGATGGGACTTCTGTTATGTCTTAGTATTGTTTATACTTTCAATAACATTATATTGTAAAGACAGAAGAAAAATCGATCAGTGGGAGGTGGGTGGGTTGATATATTCTCCAATCCCGTATTCTTAATTTATCTACTATCCACCTTTCTGTTAGGTTTTGGAGAAATACGAATATGTGTCCAAGCAAGTAGCTGTAAGAAAAGTACAGTACTTTCTCGACACATGGAAAACAGCGTTTTCTCGTTACATGAAACAAACCTTCACTTCCACCGAGAAATGTGTTGGGTATGAATGCATTCTTCATGCAATTGCAACAATCTATACTGCTATTAAGATATTTAAGTGGAATCTTTGTATAGTCGTGCTATACAATATAGTTTTCTACATTTTTCGCTTCTAAACTTTGAATGGAGTCAAACAGTTGGAGTCAAACAGTTGTTAAAAAAGTTAATAGTTGATTTATTTGCTGAATTTCTTTCTTTTGATATTTCTCTCTAATTTACATGATGCCTAATTGGAGAGTGATGTTAGTCTATATGCAGTTAGTCGAGGAGCTTTATCTTATCTTAAAGGAGATTATATCGCTCATCTTTATCTTCATAAATGTTGAATGTATTGATGTTTGACATATCATCTTTATGAATATATATGCATCCACCTTAACTGTGCGATAAATCATATACTACATCGCTTATTGGCTTGAAACTTGCACCTCAATTTTCGTACTTAACTGTGTAATGTGTCTTCGTCTTTATGGTCAGTTTGTGTCCTCTTTAGCACTATCCGCATTGACAGAAGAAGCATAAAATGCATTGTAAGAGTATATATGGATTAAGCTTTATCACATCCATGAAACCTTGGTGACTAATTCAATTTTTACGATCCACTGAAGCGAGAATATTTTCTTAAGCATACTTTTGCTTTCATTCCTAAAAGGCTCGAAAAGTATAAATTAATGTGAAGTAAAGTTATACATTTTGCCATTGTGAGTATTATTATTATTATTATTATTATTATTATTGCAGAAATCCTTACTTAGATGCATTTGTGCGAGTCCTTGCGGTTAATGCACATGATGCTGTTGAATCACTATTTGAGCGCAAAAGACAAATATTCACAACAACACTACAAGTAAATGTAAGTAGTAAATGACGATAGTTTAACAGAGATGATTCAGTTTAATCTGGATAATGTTTTAGCATACTAGTTTTCATCATTCTTTCAATGAAATTTACATAGTTTAATTTCTTCAAAGTTTTTACAGAATTTGGATAAAGAGTCCTTTAAAATCTCGTCTCTTTTATTGAATTTCTAATTATTGACCCTAAAACGAAGAAAGTATCACGCAATGTTATTTCTAACTTTTGTGGAACCTTTGCATTACTCCTGATGGGCTATTATAATCTGTCATCTTTCACCAGCTTTTGTTTGCCTCTTTTTCCTAGTTTGCCTTGATATAGGAACAACAGTTTGATATTACAGCATTATTATCTTTATATTCAATTCCTTTATATGTAAAAGCAGTTTCATAACTTGAAGCTAACCTTTTAATTCTAAGTAGTTTAACGAGAACGATTCATTTACTGCGAATACAGTTCCATCGGTTACAAGTTAATTAGGTAACTTGGTGTAAAACGGTTATGAATGTATTTCTTTTTTAAAATAGAGGAACACTGACGTTGGTGTAGATGCGAAACAAGTCCTTGGATTTGAGCCAAAAGTAAAATCCATGACACAGAAGGTCCATGACAGAGAGTCATATTTGGGTAAGTATATATTTCATTATGTACACTGTAATATGAAGTCCTAATAATACGCTCATAAAAAGGCAAGAAATGCTTGACAAGAAATTTCCACAACGCAAAAAACGTGAATAACTTTGTTATCTAATATTACGAGTGTGCACTTCTACTCGAGCAGAACTCAACCAATGTCAACGCACAACGTTAAAGGAAACAAACTTACACGCATCAACAGTTAATACATATTGCTTCGTCGTCGCTTTCGTCTATTTTGAAGGACAAAATTATTGCTATCAATACTTTTCGTTATCTTGTTCTACAGAGTACTCTGGTCTTGCTGACTCCGTGTTTTTGCCACCTGGCTTTACATGGCAAGAAGTCGACCAAGATACAAGGCAGTCCCAAGTGACATCATCAGGTTAGTTATTAAAATCGATAAATAAATTTAAATAAATAAATACAAAATATGTTTGAAGACATTAATATGAAACATGCACATTGCTCCTATATCATACAGGTTAAAAGTGTAGATATTTGGTTGGTATAAACAATGACGTTTAGTACTGAACTTGTTTGCAATTTAAACTTTACTTAGTTTCAATAGATATTTTGTGTCTTCTATAAAACTCTACTATATCGAAAACGTTGTCATGTATGTTTGAAATGTGATTGAAACAAGAAAATGCAATTGAAACTATCGATTTTAAAAATTATGACGGAGTCGGCATCGAGCCAAGGACAGCAGAGGGACAAAGCGAGCATGTCATTGTGTGCTATACCGGTTGTCTGACTCTGCAACATGCGGTATTTTTCTAACCTTTCGACCAATTGACAATCGAGTGAAAAATCGCAGTTCATCCGTTTAAGTTATTTTTAATACAGAATAATGTGCACGTCATTAAATCTTTCAGACTTGTCTACAACACTCAGACAACAAATGACAGTTGTGCATGACTATAAGGCCAGTGGAAAACACGAGCTCACGTGCAAGAAAGGTAAGATGTCATTATATTTTACTTGCAGAGAAGCATATAACATTTTAATACATTCTGAAAACATATTCTTCCAATATGGAAACTCTTGCAATATATTGCCCTTTTTTCAGGATGTTATTGTTATTGGTGCTGGTGGTTTATTTCTTTATTTTTCAAAGAGATAACACTATTTAGTACAGCCTGAAAAGTAGTAGATTTTCTCTCTGTATCTTCATTAATTTGATCTGTTTTGACCACCAAGATAACATTCTACAAATCTCGGCAGATATATGTGACTGAATTGTATCTGTATATTACCCAGCGGGATAAAAGCAGGAAAAATGAAATGGGGTTATATTTACTTTCAACAAGTACTATTAATACTTTTAATCAATGATTTAAATCCTCCTCATAATACGAAATATACATAAATCTCATTTCCACTTACTGTAGATATAGGAGGAACATTGCAAATAAAAATACAAGTGAAACCTGTTGCTGCTACATACTTTCAACAATTACTCGCTGACACAGAATGTACTAATGTATCAACATTTTATCCACAGGGATGGTGATCAATCAACTGACGGATGCCAATGAACTTGGACTGGCACTCGGTTTTTATAAGAGAAACTTTCCTTTCAATAAGAAAGAAATCGGGTTTTTCCCTGTAAAGTGTGTGAGCAATGAACCCCGACTTGTTTTAAAGAAAAGCTGCCGACGCAACTAGCCTAATAAAAATTAAATTGTCGGGTATTTTATAACAAAAATGTAAATATTGTATATACATGCAAATTCATTATTTTTTATTGTAGTGAAAGCATTACGAATAATGGTATGATCTCGGGGACTCTTTCATTCTTGTGGCCAGCAATAGACCTGCCACTGAATATTGATCATGATAATATTATTTGTGCATGAGAGAGAGAGAGAGAGAGAGAGAGAGAGAGAGAGAGAGAGAGAGAGAGAGAGAGAGAGAGAGAGAGAGAGAGAGAGAGAGTCTGGTTCCCTGCTTAATCAGCTCCTTGCGTTGCACTATGCTATACTAAGTCAGTCGAACACCGATGCCATATTGTCACGTGATCAAAACAAACAAAATGTCATTTTACGGAGAGATTGAGTTAAACTAAAAGTGGTACATTTATTTCTTTAATAGTCTTGTTCTTAATGACACAATATTAACTTTACTAACACTTTTGCCATGAACTATAACAGTAGTTATATTACGTACAAGATTAACCACCAATTAGTCATATAATACTAAGTTTTACAAATATTTTTGCTAGTAGTCGAAGATGAAAGAAAAGGGTACACACAACGGTATTTTTATAATATTGTACATTTTACACAGGTCATCGCAGAGATTCCTTCTCCAATCGATTCCTCGATAAATTTTAATAATATGAGGTGATGAACACTTGATCAAGGAATCAATTACATATTTAACATTCAAATGATGTAATCTACGAAACATTTATTTCACAAAATATTGTTATCCCACGCCTCTTTTAAATATAAGAGATGGTATTTTTGTCTTATATCTTCAGCAAATGAAGGCTATCGTCTGTCCGTTACGTCAATTTCGGAAGTGAAAAGTACCCCCACGTGAAATAGGGTTCAACTAGACAACACATAAGGTACCCTGAAAACCCACTCCACGCCACTTTCCTCTAACTTCATAAAAGAGATAGCATTTGGTCTTAATATCTGGCAAACAAAATTTTTCATGTGTCGCCTTCAATCAATTTTGATGTATAAAGGATCAAGGAATTGATTGCAAATGGAATATATATTAGACACTTACATGGTGCAGTATGAATGCACTATATTGAACCAAATATCGTTACATTCATCCCCTCGTTGAATAGGGTTGCTCTTGCTGTTGTTGTTATTATTATTGTTGTTTTTAAGATGGGTTATACATGGCGGCCAGTATAAATATTGGAGGGTAGAACTCGGGGAAACGCCAGCAAGAACCACCGACACAAGAGCAGCTACTGGCAACCTTCTCACATAACCACATTAGCTGCATCTGAGACTCGAACCCCTGCAGACAGAGGTGAGATGGCAATGATTCGTAGCGGTGAGCGCTTTAGGCCACTCGGCAAGTCAGGGCCTCCGCCCCCGAATAGGGTTGCTATTTCAATCCTAATGTTTTGGTAAAGTCTGAGGTGTCGTGGAAAGCGAGATATCACTATCGATGTAAAATTGATCAGGTAATTTATCGCAACCAGACTATTTTGGCTGACTTAGTACGAAGTGTGCAATATTTGCAAGAAAATTGTTTCCCTCACCCCCTCGTGAAAGAAGGGTGATATTTTCGTATTAGTCTGTGGCTATATTTTGGCTATCGTACATCATCTCATATCAATTTCGATTTAAAAATTATCAAGGAATCGATTGGAAAATTAATTTTTAGATGACGCTGTGTAAAATGTGCAATATGAACAAACTATCGTTGTGCGTACGCTTTTCCTTCATCTTCTCTAGTAGTATAAATATTTGTAAAAATTATTATATGACCTAACTGGTGGTTAACCTTGAACACAAGATAACAACTGCTATAGTTCAAATCAAAAGTATTAGTGAAGTTCACATTGTGTCACTAAGAATGAGAATATTAAAGAAATAAATGTGCAGATGTTAGATATACTAGATCTCTCCGTATGAGACCATTTGTTTTAATCAGGTGACAATATGGCGTCGGCGTTCGTCTGATTTATATAGCAGAGAGCATGCTAACCAGGGAACCATACTAAGAGGCAGAGAGAGAGAGAGAGAGAGAGAGAGAGAGAGAGAGAGAGAGAGAGAGAGAGAGAGAGAGAGAGAGTAATTATGTCTCAATAAGTTTATTATGTTTTACGCGTGTGAATTATCGTGATTCAGCGAATAAACAAAATTGCCTTACATATTGTTTGTGTTATTATTTAATCCTAAAGTTAGCCTCATGGATTCACAACTCACAGACAGACACCGACACATACCACCTTCCCCTTAAAAAAGAGTGAGTAATGTATTACCTGATTTTGTTTGTTTCTTTGATAAGGATTTTTAACTTAGCTTTAAAAAAGATTCAGTCATATCGCTAAGATGTCTGAAGTGAGGCAGTTTATAGTGATGTCTAGAACTGGGGCATAATGCGGCAGACATCTAGCTCCTGACACCAGGCCGACTAGTCCTAACACTAACCTCTTAATGCTGAGCGTCAAACGAGGCAGCTGTTAGAACCATTTTTGTAAGTCTTTAGTATGACTTGGCAGGGGATCGAACCCACGACCTCCCACTTCCTCGGCGGACGCTCTACCACATGGCCAAAGGATTGTTTTGTGTAACCTGAAGATCATCGAATACGACGATGCGAAAGCATTTGAAGGATAAGGAATACATATTCAACAAGATGATATTTTGCGGAGCTCTGAGCTTTCCGAGTATTTCAAAGCATGACCCGAACCGGCGCTCACACACACACACACACACACACACACACACACACACAAAAGTACACACACGCATATATATATATATATATATATATATATATATATATATATATATATATATATATATATATATATATATATATTGCATGCATGGTGTATCAGTGACCTTACACAAGATCTATAAATCTTTCATTCAATGGAAACGAGGCTTGCTTTCATTGATTTTCGATCGTTACTTGCTGCGATGATGAGAGAGAGAGAGAGAGAGAGAGAGAGAGAGAGAGAGAGAGAGAGAGAGAGAGAGAGAGAGAGAGAGAGAGGTGGGGGGGGGGTAATTGTTGGGTGGGCTATGGACATTTTCATATTGAATAAATAATCATCGATTTTCACAACATTATAGTAAGTTTATGAAACAAAACAAAAACACAACATTATATTGATCAAAGTATGTGTAACAAGTAACCGAGAGATGTACCGCTCAATGGCTACAGTGTTTGCAACTTTGTATCATTTATGACATAAAGACTGTAAATAAATCCCAAGGAAAGTGCGCACATTCCGTTACAACGATTTACATTGTTGGAGGTTATTGGGTATAAGTTATATTTCAAGCGTTTTATCCAGCACAAATACTTTTTGTCTCTCACTCCAGATTTGTGCATTTTTTGTGTTTTTTGCTTTTTTTTTTGTGTCCTTTAGATGTGATAGTGGATTTGGGAACGGAAAACAAATCATTACGATAAAATTGTGGATCATATTAAATTCATTATTAATTCATGTGTACATTAATATATAACATCTAGACATAAAATGCACAGAAGTACATTTTGTAGCGAATACAATCGGTAGGGATGTCAGGATTTGTATGTCTAGTATCAACTTGTGGAAATTGTACATGATCTAAGCACACCGCTAACTAAAATGACTGCTCTCTTGTGCTAAAATATCAGTGTGAATTAGTCGAAAGTACAAGTACACTATATTTAGGAGTTATTAAAAAAGGGACAATGTATGAATTACCAAATACATCAAATGTAAAAATAAAGGTTCTCGGGTCTTTTTTTTAAATTTACCTCTGAAGTCCAAGAAGTGAAAATGACCAAGCGGAGCTAGCAGGTTTTGGAGAGATGCACATCGTAAGTAAGGCCAAGCTGTATACTCTATGATCCATATTACGCCCATCAATCCTGCACCGAAATACAGTAAATTAAAGGTTCTTTGAATACTAAATCAGGATTTAATAGGTCCTTTTTAAAGATCCAGCATATCCAAGGGTATATTTTTTCTTACTATTATAACACTATGCAAAATACAAAGCTGTAGGGCGCCAACTGAATTAATAATTTCTGCATAAACAGGAGAATAATGCCCACTACTTGACACATGTCACAATAAGCATCATCTAAAAGAAACCTTGTTAAACTTAATTTAAAGTTACATTCTAGGATTTTGTTTTACTAAACTTATAACATAGAATGTGGTACACGTCATAGAGGCTAGGTATTTGTAATGGAGATTTCCAATAACCATAAATCTTACCTTAATATTTAACCGTCTATAACAGAGAACAGTTTATCCATGTATTATTTATTTGCAAAACAAAAGTTATTGGTAAGGTACAATATAAAACTGATTTTGGACAATGTCAAGTAAAAATAGAATTAAAACTTACAATCATTGTTTAAAAGGTACCAATTACAAATTAAATATACATGACACATGTACATAGTGATTGCAATAGGAGCAAATATGGCTAGAAATAAAGTGCAAATATTTTATCCAGATCTGAATTTTACCTACGATAATAACCCAACTTGTACTGCCTATATATAATTTTTTTTAAAAAATAAATTTAAACAAACGATGAAAAGTAGTTAACTCTTCCACCCATCGACACACTCAGGAATGGAAAGACAAATGGTACTAAAGCTAATATTTGAAGGTATGCTGGAGTTGTTGTGAGGCTCTTCAAGCAAAACACCGCGTCGTTCAAAAATGTGTTTACTGTGAGACGAAGTTACAGAAAATCTGTGGGAAAGGTTTATGGATTCTTTATGCAAAACTGCAACAACCATGAAAATTCAGGTTGCAAATTATAATTTTAGCTATTGACATCCTCGGAATCAAAAAGAGAAATAAAAACGAACACTTAATGTATAATTAATTTTCTGTTTTTCATTCAAGCTACTCATTTGTATAATATCGAAATCAAGTGAGACTGACGAAAATCACGTCACTCTTCGTGACGTAATCTATGATGCAGCGTTTCCAAGAGTGACGTTTCTTATTCATACGTTGTGCATCAAGCTTGCTAGACGTATTCACATTGACAGAAAGAAATATCTGATTTTTCAAGTCTATTCTTATCAAATTTGATGAAATGTTGGATTTTCAAGTAATGAGCGATTTCCCGGAGTCATATTCAGCATTAACTTGAGTACTTTATAAATAATAATATATAATTTTGAAAGGAAACGAATGATTGGATGAATCTCTTTTCCACAAATTCACCCCCCCCCCTCCGCAATTTACACAGTATTCGACCTGACCAAACGCTACTATTTAATGGTTAACCTTCTGTTTATGGTTGGTAGGTTGGAAGAGAAAAGTGTCATGTGCACTTCTACTATCATTATTTAAACTGATTAAGAATCGCAAGATCCAATTAAAAGTTGTTTCCATTCTACCCATTACCTTCATTAAAATAGAGCTCAGTAAAAGAACGCGATGGTTTCATTATATTGCACAAATGGTGCTTGATTATTAAAGCATGACCCGACAACCTTAGGTAGCTTCAAATAAATAAAAGAAACACTCTAAAATAGGTGCTTTCTTCCTTTTCCTACAGTTGCTGTTGTTGTTGTTGTTGTTGTAGGGTTTAACGCCATTTTTGTTAGCACTCGATAGGCTATAGATGGCGGACAGTATTACTGGTTTAAGATGAACCCGGGAAATCCCACGGAAAGAACCACCGACCCACGATAAGCTACTGACAAGCTTTCTCACATACCCACATTAGCTGAATCTTAGACTCGTTCCAACGCAGACAGAGGTAAGTTGGCAGTGATCCGTAGCGGAGTGCGCTTTAGACCACTCGGCCACTCGCCCGCTCCCCGCTCCTTTTTCTTTCTTTTTTTCCCTACTGTAGGATCATAATATTGTTCCATTTGCTCAAGTTTAAATTTTCAATTTAATTCCTTATTTACCTAAAGCAAAATAAACATATTTAATGACAGATTGATGTGAAAGGTTAGATAATTGAAATGGGCAAAGTAAAACTATTAAAATTGCTCGACATCTTTCAATCGACAGATTACACTATTACACTAAATAATGCAAACTAACCGGAAAATGCAGTCGAAGGACAGTTCTTTTCGTTTTGAAGGCACCACCAGCAAATTAGTAAAAACACCACAGGAAATGTTCCTATAGCTTTCACATGAAGATAATGTAGTTAAGCTGACTTTGCTGTTGATTTAACCTCATCTCACGTAATGAATAATAATTTTAATCCGATTTATTATAGTTATACATAACTCAATATACTTCCTATTTCTGTTTAAGTGACTTTAACTTCTGGGCGGATGTTCTGAAGGAGAGAGCTCTCAGCCAAGATTGGTGTGAGACTAAGGCTCTAGCCTGGAATAAGAAACTTCAAACACGTCTGACCATGACCAGAGGTACCCATCTCCCACGTGTATATCTCTCTCTCTCTCTCTCTCTCTCTCTCTCTCTCTCTCTCTCTCTCTCTCTCTCTCTCAATACCCTTGTAACATATTGCATGTAATTTACATATAACTGACATATCTTCTACTGTAACAGCGTTTGCCATTGACAGATCAATTAAAAGTATTTACTGTACTATTTTGAATCTTAAAAAGTCAACATTCGCAACGATTGTTTTTTGTTACTTCAGATTATCCTGTCATCTCGAGAGTATTTTGTTTACATCAATAATGACATTCGCCATTCATATATTCATATCATTTAAATTCATATCTGACATCAGGTCTACCTGTACGGTATGACTAATACTAATAATTTACCATGAAGAGGGAAAAAGTCTTACATCAGTGGTGAATCAAGGGAGAGAACTCTTGATCAACTTGGAATATTGATATATGGGTGAATTCCCTTTTCATTATTCCGTATATCATGAATGACAAAACGCAAAATTCAGCATCATGCTTATCGTCACCGTCAATATAATGATCATAATAAACATAATCAACATTGTATCCAAGAGTATTCTTTATAATTAACATTGATTTGTTTATGAAAGTACTCATTACCGTTTAACCTTTTCAACACTGTTCTACTTGTTTCGATATTGTTAATTCCATTTTCTTTTTTTAGTTTGTTTATCATTTTAATTGCTGTGCCGCTAAATTTGCGTCGAAGAGAATCACACTCCCACACCTTGTATATAATAATCTTTATGCAATGGCTGTCTGATGTGGGTCAGAAAGGTTTTTATTTTTCTGTGGCTCTGGAGCTGACCCGGAAGTTTGTGGCATGTATTTTCTGGAAGTTTTGGATGTGTCTTTTGGTTTTGATTGTTCATATTGCAAAGAATACATAAATTGGATACAAAAGCACTGCTTACATTGAATGTGTCTAATTAAGCTATGTAATTCTACAAACAAAGGAAAAACACAGAAAAATCGGCAATCACAGTATGTAAAACTTGGCTTAAAATAAAAATGTCGCTAATCTTCTTCCTGTGAAAGATGTAAGACCGAAGTGTCTAAAAGAGGCGGTTACCTAGATAAATGTTTTAGACTGTTTTTGAAAAGGACGTTGGAGAGCTAAGACTGGTTGTTTGTTTGTACATTAGAATTTCCATATTACCTCTTGTAAATTAATCTAACAACACATAGACAATTTGTACTTATTTTGGCGATATGCCATTTCTGCAGTATTTTCTATGAGCTTTTATAACCATTTCCATAGAGAAAACAAAGAATAAAAGCAAATGTGTATATTTATGTTGAGAATACAGCGAATGCAGCAAATGTATATATTTACCTAGATAATACAACAGATGTGTATATTTACGTAGAGAATACAGTAAATGTGTATATTTATACAGAGAATACAGCGAATGTGTATATTTAAGTTAAAGGCATACAACCTAAGTTAAAACGAATGAAATTATTTTGTTCTTTTTTCAGTTCGTGATTACTTATTTAGTTGAAAAATTACGATTCAGGCTGTTACTGAGGCCGAAATCAGGCTAGTATCGGTAAATTTTGTGATAAAATACGCGATTTTCAATTATTGTCTGCAGACAAAAATTCGCTATTTGCCACGCCTATATTCATGTAACCTCTGTGTTGACCTCTCCCGAAGATAAAGAATTTTAGCCATGCGCAAACACGTGTTTACAAAAATAATGGCGTGTCCGTAACTAGATCGAAGCCAACACTTAGATTCTGAAAGGAGGAGGGAAAAAAAGCTGTTTGGGCAAATTATGTCAGCACACGCATATGTATTGGTGACCAGCATGAACGATGGAATAAAAAGAAGTCCACTTTGAGCCTAGAAAATAATCCAGAGGTCGCCAAATTCTTGCTGGATACTGGTGAGTCTCAATTTTGCAATAAACAGTCAAGTTTTTATACCGCTGTTTTATTTTTGTATTGTTAACTCTTTATCATACCTCTTAAACTAACATATTTTATATAAACTGGCATTATTCCATTTAGCTTGAAATAAAATGCCACAGCCCTGCAACAATATCGCTGAAATCAGCATGTACATGACATACAGCAGCTGTTTATTGAGGCTCCGAAGGGGTATTAATGATCATCTTCATTTTCGCATGCAACCATAAGACTATTTAGGGGCAAGCAGACACTACTGTTTTTTTTTTTTTAATACAAATTATTTATAATGTAAATAGTGATGGCTGTAAATAAAAGTAATGCAATACAGTTAAGTATATTTTGTGCATGACCAAATTAAATAGCACACTATGTGTGCATAAATGCCAGTGGGGATGTGGCATCATTCCTTACCCCACAGGAAAAATTAAATAACTTTCTTTTGAAAGATAAAACAGTGAATAATGTCCCACCGGGGCCGGTTCACTTTAATTTAACATTCATTCATTCACTATTATTTGTAAATATAATAAATTTTTGTGTCTAATGAAATATTTATTTTCCCTTGCTATATTAGTTATGAATTTAATGCCAGTGCAAGGAAAACATCAGAAACAGAGGATTGTCAAAGAAGACATGGCCACAACTTCCACACCTGGGCCAACAATTCATCGGATACAAATTCCTGCTGTCTCTGATATAACCACATCAGAATCAGATATGGCATCTAAGTAAGTAGTACTACATTTTATTAAATTTTATGTATTTTTACTAGTTTACAAATAGTTTGGTAGATGCACCTGGAAATGTATCATTCTATACTAGTTTAATATTTTGCAGTTGGAAAAGATTGTACATTTTGTTAAAATATGATTTGTTTTATTTAGAATAATATTTTTGTTGTAAATTGTTGGGACATGTCATTTTTGTTATTGATATGTTCCTCATCATGCTGTTTGTATTTTAGTTAGTCTCAAGTGAGAATAGTCTTTGACTAAATGAGTCACCCCTTTAAATAAATTATTATTATTATTATTATTATTATTATTTCTTGAGGCATTATCATTCCCATTATAATAACCAAGATAAATGATAATGCTTTCTTTTGATACAAAACTAAAGATTTCCAAGTTCAACATTAGTATTTACACATTTCAAAATTTTTATTTTAAGGGATTCAGTCTTGTCTGAAGTTTAAAAACTTAAGGAGAAGGAAAGTGTTATGATGGAAAAGTCTAAAAGTTTTATCAACTCATTTGAGAAAGTATACTAACAAAAATAATTGTGATACATACAAAAAAGGAGAATATTCGTGTTAAGTATACTAAAAACAACCATATATATACATGTATAGTATTGTATTGGTATTTGTGGATGGTATTAGTGTATAAACCAGAAAATTGCTCCCACAAAAGCTTTCTTTGCAGTGTATGAACATACAAGTTAAAAATGTGTAATTACAATATATCTTAAATATAGTATTGATGCGTAATTGAAAAAATGAAGATATACTGGTTATCATTGTAAGAATATGAATACATTGTATTATAAATACAAACCACACTAAGGCCATAGTTATGGTTTGTCCGTTTAGTACACTTGGAGAGGGCAAGGGGGGGGGGTTACCCAAATGCATATGCTTGTGTATGGGGGTGGGAGGTCTGCTGATTATGTATTTACACATATACCTCGATAGTAATTTGTCTAATATGTAATCTGCTTGACTGGGTTCAGTTGGTGTTTGAGTTTTAGTGGACAATCAACAAACTTTTTAAAGTTACACAGCTTATTTATTTGATGCAGCCAGACATTCAACATTGGTGGACTATCTGTTATATTAAATACATAATATTATTAATCCTTGATCTTTTCTGTGTGGATTAAATATAAGCTGTTCTACAGAATGGGGAGGGAAATTGCATGTAAGCAGATGGGGTGTGTGTAAAAAAATAAAGTATGCATGTGTACAGGGAGGGAGGGGTCAAGCTTTACCCGATTTTTGTGCACATGCCCATTGTTGGAATCAGATTTTGTTTCCGGAATTTTTACTTTTTTGCTTGCAGTCTAATTCATATCGGTCTGAGCTATACACAGACAGATAAACATTTTCAGAAGTAGGATAAATTGGGGATTGGAAGTTTCTTGTTTGTTAACATAATAATTCATTTACGTTAAAATATTAATGCTTTACCTGAAAGTTGATAAACCATCTGTTTGTGGTACAATTTAATCTTTTACAGAAGAAATTTTTTAAAATAAATTTCATAAACCAATTTTGGTTAGAATTAGTCTAATGTAATTAGAAAATTCTGTAAATAATCTAAACATTTTTATGATATATGGGTTAGATATAGGTTTGCTATATTTACATTTTCATCTGTAGCAAAATGATTTGTTACATGTAATTGAATGCAGTTTTTATTTGGACTTTTGAGAATTAAAAAAAATATAAAATGACATTGTCAGTGAAATGTTTGCATTTTCTTGTCAGATATCAAAGGTCATTCAACAAAAAAGTGAGAGATGGTCTGCAAACCCAAAGAAAGCTGATATTGAAAATGAGGTTAGATGATAGAGTTGGAATGAACCAGCCAGTTGTTTTTGGTCATAAATGATCATAGGTGAATATTTGATGTACTTGCTCCAATACCACCACCACCTACAGAACAGATTGTTACAAAACAGAAATCTCATTTTAAGTTAAAATGATTTAGGCCTTTTAGTCAGGTAACACCTATTGATATCAAATTGTTATGGAGAGACTATACTAGTGATTGTATGATAACAAACGATCCCTACCATGGACCCATATAGACTTTGACTTTCTTGAAGTGTCTACTATGAGCCAAAGTCCAGCAATTGTTTGATTTCCAAGATTCAGTTTATCTTCAGACCACTGTTGATTATGTTCTTAATGCTTTTAAAAAAACATGCATTTGAACCACAAGATGTAGGACCTTTCCAAACTTTTCATACCCATTGCATTTATACTTGTCTTCTATGTATGTTTAGATTGAAGTAAATGCAGTGTATTTTGGCCATATGATGTATTAAAAAAAAGAACAGCAGAAACTATTCATTGTAATTCATTTAATCTTATAGGAGTAACAAGATTAAAATCGTGTAATTGCAAATCGGTATTATTGCATAATAAAGTACCTTTTAATAATTTTAATTTCTACATGTTTTGTGTAAAATTGCAGTCAGAAAGATTTCTAGGATACTTTGAAGAAGAAAAAATGTACATTGGAGCAAATGACTTCAATCCATGTATGTATGTATGTATGTATGTATGTATGTATGTATGTATGTATGTATGTATGTTCATGAAAATGAATTAAATCAGAAAACAGCATTGAGCTTAACAACATTGTTTCGAATTCCACAGCATAGTATTTCATTTGAGAGATGACTGTTATTTAATGAGATTAAATTGTTGTTTATTTGACTTTCACATTTTGTGTTTTCATTAATTTAACTGTTGGCACCACTGACTGGGGGCTCTGAGCATAGCATCTGTCTATCACTAATTCAATTCCTCACAAAAACATGCCAAGGGGGTCTTTTGTAATAATTTAAATAATATTGGGAGCACCCCACCCAACCTATATAACATGGAAAACCTCTATATATGCCATAATTATTCTTAGATGATATCCTTCAGTTTTTTATGCCTGACTGTACATGTACTCTTGAATTAAAGTTATACCTGTACGTGCACATTTGTACTTATATAAGTTTTGTACATTTCATAATATATAATAGTTAGTTTTACAGTGTATGCAGTTGTGTACATTCATCTGGGTATTCATATAAAAGGGATAATTATTTCTATGGTAAATGAACACATTTTAAAAAACTGAAAATTTGATGCTTTTAAATGGTGTCAAGTATATTTGATTTAGTTGTAATAAGATGGCTGATGATCCACATATGTGATATAAGCATTCAAGGTTGCTTTAGATGAACTAGTATTTTAGTCTTAAAAACCTTATTCTGTTTCCAGAGCCATTTTGTATTACATGATATTGTAATTAATGAGCAGTGTCTGGATAGAATAGTATCCTAGTGTTTGTAGTTCTGTTGATATTTGCAAACCAATCTGTATTCATGAAACACTGCAACAAGTTTTGCTTTCTCAACTCAATATGAATATGCATTATTTATCATTTAACTTAATGTGTTACTGTATATGCACGATTAAAATCATGTTCACCAGTGTACTTTTGTTTTTTTCTATTCTTTGCATCCCAAGACAATGCAAGTCAACTTCAATTCATCCTATGTTTTTAATAAATAGTCTCTTCACAGTTGCTTTCAAAACATAGCCATAATATAATCATTCTTTAGTGGGTAGGTAGCTAAAAAAATGTTTAACAAAACTTGTTCATGCAAAAAAAAATTGCATACTACAAAAGAAATGTTTTATGCAACAGAAAATCAACATAAATTATATTATTCACACATCATATATTTGGATAGATCATCCAAGTCTTCCTTTTGTAAAGCCATGGTACTGGCCAAAATTATTTATCCATTATACCCCATACACAACAGCTTGGAATGACATGTCTGTTGCCAGTACTTAGGTATCCGTTAAGTCCATAAAATAAACTGCCTATTAGCAGTATGCCTTTTCCCCTGGTTGTAATCATTATCTTCTTCTGCTGCCAGGACATCTTGAATATACCTCTGTGCAACAAGGAGCACGACTTCATCTAAAACAACCAGGTCGAAGTCCTGCAAATTTTTTTTTAAAAAATTGTCAGTAAAAAAAATTCTAAATAAAATAAATCCATTAAATATTATGTGGGAAAATATTAATTTTTGTGTTATGCAATGAAGCAAACGTGTAAATATACAAACAAATGCGCAAATCACATCGACTATCGGATACGTGAACGTAATGTGGTAATGCAACTGCCCAAAAAGATCAACTTTATTCTGAGCCAAAGAAGCGACTTTAGCGAGACCTTTTAATAGCGGTTCTGATTACAATGATACAAATTATCATATTTTTAGTTGGTTTATCTTACAACGTAACAGAATCACACAAACACGAGAAGTAAACACTTTCAAGAATGGCCCCTTAGGAACCCCTTATTGGCAGGATTTTCCATCATATTGACTTTTTGCCTACTTCTTGTAATTTATCATATATAATGAGAAATCTATAAGCAATACATATATTGTGGGTGACTATAAAGAGCTAAGGAGAAGGAAAGACGAAGGATAAGGCAATAATTACATCAAAAGAGAATCACAGGATTACCTCGACTCCCATTATTTGTTGACGCGCGTCACTTGACACTGCGACTTCGGAGAATATTGGTAAATTCCGTTTCTGCATAATTAATTAGCAATCCGTACAGAAAATCGTTATAATTTCATTGATTAAACTTACAGATGTACATTTTTTGAAACTGAATTACCTGTAATTACTCATTATTTCTACTATACTTTTCATAATATCATTCATTTGCAAGAACAAAAAAGTCGAAAAACTTAGGTTGTATGCCTTTAAGAAGACATTAAATATGTATATTTATGTAGATAATACAGCAAATGTGTATATTTACGTAAAGAATACAGCAAATGTGTATATTTATGTATAGAATACAGCAAATGTGTATATTTAGGTAGATAATATAGCAAATGTGTATATTTATGTAGAGAATACAGCAAATGTGTATATTTATATAGAGAATACAGCAAATGTGTATATTTATGTATAGAATACAGCAAATGTGTATATTTATGTAGAGAATACAGCAAATGTGTATATTTATGTATAGAATACAGCAAATGTGTATATTTATGTAGAGAATACAGCAAATGTGTATATTTATGTATAGAATACAGCAAATGTGTATATTTATGTAGAGAATACAGCAAATGTGTATATTTATGTATAGAATACAGCAAATGTGTATATTTATGTAGAGAATACAGCAAATGTGTATATTTATGTAGAGAATACAGCAAATGTGTATATTTATGTAGAGAATACAGCAAATGTGTATATTTATGTAGAGAATACAGCAAATGTGTATATTTATATAGAGAATACAGCAAATGTGTATATTTACGTAGAGAATACAGCAAATGTGTATATTTATGTAGAGAATACAGCAAATGTGTATATTTATGTAGAGAATACAGCACATGTGTATATTTACGTAGAGAATACAGCACATGTGTATATTTATGTTGAGAATACATCATCATTGAGTTAAGACAATATCAGATATAGATAATAAACATTCTGTAATTAATTGATCATTACTTTCACTCTCTTTATAGATGATCTTTAATTTATTATCTTTTCATTATAAAGCCTGTGACAAGTACAATGAACTCTACCAGAAGTATGCCCTCTTCCCCCCTCCCCCTTCCCCGCTGTTCCAAGTCTTTCGATCATTGCATTTCCATCGCTGAGAAAAAAAAAACCCAGAATGAACACAATTTTAGCTGCACTCATTCATCAACGCTTTCTGTGACTAGATACCGTGAGTATACTATAAGAATCCTAGACTGCGCTTTCTTCAGACACTCTCCATTTATAAGCCAAATGCTGGAAACGTGAAACACTTAAGTAGAACGGCCATTGCACATACACGACACAGTGTCTTTGTAAAATCATTTCTTCACTTATTGTACGCATATATTATAAAATACTTTTAACACATATAAATTGTCTGTTACAAACCAAACAATAAAATCCGATTTTAACAAATAAAACTCATTTACAATTAGTACCGTAAAACAGCAAATTGATTTTGTTTTAAATAACAGGGGATGCTTGCATGTGTTGAATATTATTCCCTCTCATCTTCTATGCAAATTATGCTGTTAGTATCGAGATGTGTTTGGGAATTGTGTTTAACTACGACCTTTGTTATGTTAGCATCCAGAGATTATTTTAACATATCGTCAATGAGCAACGTAGGATCATACGTATATGGTTAGAATTTATACTTTATATATGTACACTATATATGTACATAATAGACTACCCTCGTTATTGACATATTGTTAAGCTCTGTTTATGTCAAGAAATAGGTAAAAATAAAAAGTACAGATCCTGTAACACATAGGAGAAACATAAATATTACATATCCAAGATATCTATGTAAGGTGTGTCGGCCGCTAACCTTTGTGACATAAGGGGTTAAAATTAAACAGGGTAGGTTTTGAAATTAAACCTCTTGAAAAGGTAAGTTTTTAGATGTGTTTTTCCAGCTATATCTGCTAGATTTGTATAAACAACAACTATACTATCAAATATCCGTGCCTGCAGAGACATGGACATATAAGGCGAAACATGGATTTGATTGCATTTCTTTTAAATCTACATAAATAAATAATTCAAGACTGGGAAAAGTCAAATTATACCGTTGATTTGTTAACTACCTTAACTATAGATTAATGTAAATCTACTTGTAGATTTTCCAGTGTCTTGCATTTTAGCAGCTCGCAATCATTTTCTAGCCACATATAATGTAAATAAGTTATTATTAATTATAAATGCACGAAGATGTAGCAATCAATATAAAATCAATATGGCTGTCTTTCCGAGTTAGAATCCACTATATGGAATGTATGGGTTTCAAAACGAAAGTGTAAAATATTTATACAAATAACACTTTGACTCGAACATCAATCGTAAAAGACTAGAACACAAAGAGGTGGAAGGGTGAAATAAGAGTATATTGACACATTACATTAATGAGTAGTGATATATATAAAAAGCAAGTACTGTTGATATTGAGGCATACAGGAACTGTTTGAGCTTTCATTACAGCGTCCCCCCCTCGAAAATACTAATCAAACCAACCTGTTCACTGGAGCTTTTGAGAAAGCTGAATCAGTGATGAAGCGGGAATGACTGCGTGCAACTTGACGGTACCAATAGAAAACTTAGACCAGTGCCATTAAACACATATTTTATTTCCAGTTTATAATCCCTTATAAGAAATAAACCAAAAATTAAAATTTTGATCATAAAGGGAGCAAAATATCAATTTCTTCAGAGAATAGATACACAATGTACAGAAACCTCTACTGCATTGAAAAAATACCACATAATGTATGTGTGAAGTGTGAGCCATCGTTGTCGAATGTATATTATTAAAGGATTAGTTTAACGCTGAGAACATAAGTAGCGGATTCCAATCTAAATGTTTGTAAAATAATTATTTGTATAAACATTATTGGAAAAAAATTGTTACATGACAAAGAAAGGTTCTTTCTGGCTTCGTGTAAAGACAGTGTACCCTCTTTGAGAAATATATTTATTTCATGCAGTAATACTACGATATATAAATAAATGGTCATGTGTCTGAATGACATCCTTACAGTGACAAATCCTGTCCAGCGGTTTCTAGCTTACAGGAGGTCATTTGATGGTATTCCTGGTTTAGTCGTGGCGGTCATTGCTGGTAGCAGTCTGGTTACATCGTTACGTATTAAGATGATTTTGGTCAAATATACAAATTTTATTTCCAATTATATTAAGCGATTATGTTTTTTTTTTTTATTTAAGGGATGTTATTTAATTTAGTTTCATTCTTATTTCAGCATACATATATGATGGCTGTTTGACTTCAATTGTATGAAAGCTTTCTGAGGCGAGGACGCTATTAGAAGAAATCGATTAAATATGGTATTTGCTAATATTAGTTATATTGGACACATCTGATGTCAGATTACCATTATGTCAGGAGCTTGAAAGTTATCTGAGACCAGTATGATGTCATTAAAATTTGGTCAAATTGAGAGATTTCTCTAACATAATTTATTTTAACAATACGTTGCTTAATGATTTCCAATTTTAATTAGGACGACAATGTTTAATGGAATATTGACGTCTTTTCCTTTTTAGAACATTGGTACCATATAGCCTTCAGTGTGCTTTTGTGCACGGAACAGCTAATGTACACACAAATTCATACATTTTACATTTTCACCAAACTGAAAGTATTGGAGACTGACATATTTTTTTTCCTAAATGAGCTCAAAATCTGATAAACGCTCTATTATGAAGAAGTCTTGAACTAGTATTTATATTTGTATTATTGACGTCTACAGGAATGTTTAAAGCGTTTCTTCGGACCATTGTGAGAATTATTTCCCAACATTCTGCTCTCCGTAGAAGATCTTAACACACCTAGTATTTCTGAACTAATATACTTCGCAAACTATTCCAGTCATTGCTGCATGTTAGTATCAACTGTTGTCAATTCTCAGAGTTCCGCTGTAACTTTTCTTCTATCACACGGATGACCTATGATTTAATTGTAATCAAATAGTTCGAAACGAGTTATGTGGATAATTTTTCATTCACAATTTTACATACTTAACTCATGTTCGTTATATTTCTTCCGTACTGGAATATTGGAGTTCTCGGTTGCCTTAGAATATCTTCTTAAGGAAGAGATGATAAATATTTGTAAAAATTCTAGC
Source organism: Unio delphinus (assembly GCA_029339505.1). Taxonomy (NCBI): domain Eukaryota; kingdom Metazoa; phylum Mollusca; class Bivalvia; order Unionida; family Unionidae; genus Unio; species Unio delphinus. Next base: position 594,539 of record JAQISU010000104.1, read on the forward strand.
TGCTCTTCTTTCCACCATTGTCAGAAGAGGAGCGTAAGTATCTTGCTGGTGTATACGCATGGGTGAGGCCGGATAGGTATGTTTGGCTGGGGTCTGTCAGTGAAACGTAGTACAGAGAACACATTTTATGTTTGATTCTGTATCGAATGGACAGCCAGTGTAGGGTACAGAGCAATGTTGAGGTGTGCTCTGATCGAGGTACTCTAAAGATGATTCGATCAGCTGTGTTTTGAACTTTTGAAGTTTTTGGAGAAGATATTGTGACGAACCAGACAGAATTGAGTTACAAAAATCCAGTCATGAAAGTAGTAATGAACACACAAGTGTTTTAGTGGCATCAACTGAAAGATATTTGCGAATGGAACTGATGCGTCTCAGCTCAATATATGCAGCCTTGCATATGTTCATGACATGTTGGTGCAACGTGAGAGTACTGTTTAAAGTAACACCTAGGTTTCGTACTGACTCTGTGAATTTAATGTTGATGTTGCTGATATTTATTGTTTGAGGTAAAGGATGTGAATGAGAAAGTCTTTGTGTTGTGATCAGAATGGCCTCAGTTTTATCATCAGTCATCTGCAGCTTTTTAAACGTCATATATGATTTCACATCAGAAATGCACCTCTCTGCTCCATGAATGGTATCATCAACTTCAATTGGTTGGCTAGACTTGTATAGTTGGGTGTCATCAGCGTACAACTGGTGAGACACTGGGTGATGATCTATGACACTTGAGAGCGGCTGAGTGTATAGAATGAAGTGAGACCCCTGTGGAACACCACAACATAGATCAACTGGGCTGGAATATATTCCATCTGCAGATACAATTTGTGTCCTGACTAAGTAGGACTTGAACCGCTGTAAGGTTATATCCTGAATGTCTCCCAGAGATAACATATGCAAATCAGACAGGATAATATGATTTAAAATTATAATATGATTTAATATTATAATATGATTTAATATTATAATATGTTTTAAAATTATAATATGATTTAATACCAATCAGTTTATACTGAATGGATGTCATCGAACATCACACTTAAAAGCCATGCATTACATACGTTATTCTGACGATGTGTTTAACAACGAGTATATTTGAATGTGAGAGGTATTTAGTTGTTATGAAGTGAAATGATAACGATAACAGGGGATAGACGTGTTGTACTTAAGCAATGCATATGCTTTGTCTTGTGTTATAGAATTAGATTGTAGGTGGACGTTTACCTTTGGCCTTTACATCTACTATTTATACATAGTGATAATATAACAATATATAAATATATATATATATATATATATATATATATATATATATATATATATATATATATATATATATATATATATATATATATATATATATATATATATATATATATATATATATATATATTATCAGAACTACTACTACAGCTTCTTTCTGCCACTACTGTTTCTAAAATTTTGACAGCATAAATGACACTATCAAACACTTGTTCTACAATTACTAATACTAGTGCCACTGCAACCATTAACACAACAACAATAACAATGACCACCACCATTAATGTTTCTTCTTCTTCTTCTACTACTACTACTACTACTACTACTACTGCTGCTGCTGCTGCTGCTACTACTGCTGCTACTACTACTACTACTACTACTTCAAATTAACATTATATTATAACTTAACTGCCGCGATTAATATATTTCACATAGTTTTCTTATAATTCCGCAAACCATTTCCAATAACCTTACCGCAAAAATCTTTATTAATGTTATCGTAGGCAATGTAATCGTAATTTTTTTTCACCACACTTTCTAGTTTGTTGTAGAAGAGGTAAACGTGGCAAGAGTAACGGTATTGTTATGTAGCTAGGAGTAAGCTAAATAAACAAGGGATATGACGTAATAAAGAAGTAATGAACACATGCTATTCAGATGCTGCGGGGGGGGGGGGGGAATGGCGAGTGTAGAAAAGTAAGGGAAACGTGTAAAACTGAAGGGAATGCCGTTCCCTCAGCACTGCAGCACTGGTATATGTTAGTATTAGTATTATTGTTGTTACTCTAGCATAAATAGCATTAGTATTAATAGTAGTAGTAGAAGTAGTAGTAGTAGTAGTAGTAGTAGTATTCGGAGGAGAAGCAATATACAGTAGCAGCAGAGGCATCAACAGCAGCAAGAAGAAAATAATTTGTTTGATGTGTTACATAGCACTTACTAACGATTTTTCAAGTTGCTTGCATTGGGCAAACCAAGTCCCTCCGTGTTCTATGACTGCCTATGCATATTTAAGAACTTCCCCTACCTGATCAAATTTCATGAGGAAAATATTGTTGACATGATCTATGTTTTTGCCGTCAAACCAATAAACATTAGTCTTAATTAAATGATGCATGATTCTTTAGAATGTTTTTTTTCTTTTATATTCCGCTTAATTCATTCAGAGTGTAAAAGAGAACGATACAGTTTATATATGTATTATTTCATTTACGTTATTCACAACAAAAAGGATGACAAATGTTTGAACAAATGTTCTCGTAATTCAGGCAAAAACATAATGATGTTAATCACAACATACAGGGGAATAGGAAAAGCAGAACACGGAACATACTCTGTCAGAATTTGTAATGTTGTTTTCATATCAAAGGGAGGTAACCAACTGCGAAAAAGTATAATTCCAGCCAACTCTGTCTCACGTACGGAGCTTGTTAAATCGTAGATAGCTACCATCCTTCAATTATATGGGTATATATAATTACCGTATCTTTATCTCACTATACATCGCTCTCATTAGTGCGGTGGCTACATAGTATGCTCCCTGATAGCCCCAGTCTAGTTTTCTCTTTTATATATATATATATATATATATATATATATATATATATATATATATATATATATATATATATATATATATATAGTCTTTTCTTTGTTCGGGCAAACTCGTTCGTTTTTTGCTCAGGCAAGGTGAATACTATACTATGGTCTGCTATGGCATCCAGGTAAGTTTTGAGTACCAATTTCTTTCGATAATTGAAAGACAGCAAAATGAGATGCCATCAGCTGAAATGATGTTGGTAAAACTATCTCCTCAACGAACTCGTAGTGTATTATCTCCTTTGTCATTGCTGACTCGCTTCATTGCATAGATAACACTAGCATATGACAATATATTATAAAGGATGGGTGGGGTTATTTAGCGATAAATATTTGAGCAAATAACGAAACTTCTAACAGAAAGCTAATATATAAATACATGAATGTTTATGATATTAGTTAAAGAAGATAAAAGAAGATGGCAGAACGGACGATACACAGTAAGGAATTAGTGTGCTGAGGAGAGGGGATAATATTTAAAGACATCATTCGGCATTGTACTTATTTTTTCTATCTCTCAACGGCCAGCAATTTTCTAGTAACAGAATATTACGTAAGTGCTAAACATTTAACATATAATGTATACATCTATTTCATTAATTAGGTCGCAGTGCCGTATGATTATGGTTTAATGTCTTATTAATTAGGTCAAAGTGTCGCATGATCATGATATTGTTACGTGCTTAGGCTCGAATAAGCAGCAACACAGAAAGAGTGAAAACTAACAAGCTTGTAAAACTTTAACAATGAATTTATTAAGTACAATTATTTTCATAAAATAATTAAACTTACAGTTTTAGAGAATCAAATCCAACATTAATCCAATATAGAATTCACAAAAATAATCCACTAATGGAATTGTAAGAGTCCTGATAAATAAATGTTCTAATAGTTCCAGGTTCGAATCTTGACAATGTAATCCAAAATGGCTGACAATGTCACGTGATGCAGTTCTTGTTTAATTTATCATCCACATGAATTATGAGCACATGTTTTCTCCTCCAAATAAATAATAAATCCTCTTTCTTCAATGAATTGACACAAAGTCCAGAATAATTATAACACTCAAACATGAAATACACAACTTAACAATAATAAAGCCCAAACATCTACTGAATCTCTCTTCCAGTACAATGATTTAAATACCCGTTTTTAATATGTAAACAAGGGATCACGTGATTTTCTAGAAATTGATAGAAGGTCAGAGGAAGAGTCTACCATCACCTAGTCACGTAATAATAGAATCATCCTGAAGAAAATAAGCCACGAATTACTAAAAATAAAAAATTGTCCTTGAAATTGACCAATAGTTTTAGAGCCTTGTTGACAATGTCTAAAGCAAGGTTAGGATTTAGGTCAAACAAGCCACGGTCAAAACTTGTTTACAATTAGAGAATCTAAGTCAGCCTAAACTTTCCAGAACAATCTTCCAATTAATGGATATTAAACCCCAAATGACAAATTTAGATTTAACAATTAAAAAAAAAATAATTAAATCCAATAGCCGTAACAATATATTGTCTTATAGGAAACAATGCATATTCAACCTCACGTACATGTTTGCTTTAATTCTTTTCTACCTCATCTTACCTGTATTATTTAGGGGCCCCGTGTGGCGCTCTCCGTTATTGATTACTGCCATCTCGTCTCTTTTTGTGTAAGTTCGAGCAGCAGAGAGGGTGAATCAGACAACATTTTTAGACAAGTTTTCACTGAAATCACGCTTAAAATCAATGAAACCAATGACATCAGACCCAAAAGTCAATGACATCAGGCCCCCCAATGTGTATGTGAATCATGGATTAGGTCCAAAAAAAAATATGAAAAAATCAATGAAATTAATGAAATCCTCCATCGATTTTTGGGAAAAAGGGACTACAACATCGTTGTCACTCACCCTCTCTGCTGCTATGAGTTAACCGAATATTTGATCCAGTCCGATACGATATCGTGTTCGAGGGTCATGTAAATTTATTGTTACAAATCCGTGTGGGGCAGGCTGAGCATGACTAAAGAAATTTCTAAATTGATTGAAGTCCATATCAGAACACCATGTCTGCCAAATATTTCGTAGCGTATGTGTATCAACGCCGTTGAATACAGCAAGCATATTACAGTTATCTTATATCACTTTTGGAATCTGAGTGTAGCGTTGAGTGACATAGATCACATCAGTGTTTTTATGCCTGCCTCGGGAAAATATTCTAGCAGGATTTTTTTGATTATCTAACATGACATCGTCGTATACAACTAAATTGTTGATACTTCCATCGAGGTCATTCACGGATGGTGCCTCGTCAATATCGGTTATAAATTCAATAACATCCTCGCCGGCAATCTCTGAGGCGTTTTCATTAAAATCTTTTAGCACTTCATAGCATCGTTGGTCATCTACGCTAGGGGCAACTAAATACAACTTATCCCACTTCATCCATCTCATTATTAAATTGAGCAACAATTGCGTTTTACCGGATCCAGATGGCCCGATTATAATTGCGCGGATAGAGTTTGGTAGCGCTGCATGATGCTTCACTGGTTCTCTTGTTTTAGTCGCTGAAAAATCAATTATATTCATATCTCTATACATAAATTATGGATCTATATTGCGTGAAGTGTAAGGCGCGTACTGGCACAGATGACTTGACGACGATTACAACTAAAAATAACCGATCAGCGCTTTCTGGTAAATGCGTACAGTGTAGTACAAAGAAATTTAGATTTGTTTCTAAACCCAAGGAACCCAAGGAACCTTTAAAAAAAAACGAGGAGGTGATATCGCTGCCAAATTAGCAAAACTCCCTGGAACCCCATGGGCAAAATACCCCGGAGAAAAACACCTTCCAGGGTATAGTTATTGTGGACCGGGAACAAGACTTGATATCAGACTCAATGATCAAAATCAGCCCCGACCCGGTGAGGAACCAATAAACGCTATTGATAAGGCCTGTCACCTTCATGATGTTGCTTATAAAAGCAGCAATTTGCAACACAGGCATCTAGCAGATGTGAAATTAATTCATGCGTTGAATTCTATCACTGATAAATCCTTCAAAGAAAAATTGGCTTCATTTTTGATAAAATCGGCTATGAAAAGTAAATTGATGTTAGGTGCTGGTAATTAATAGCAACATGGAATCTATTTACTATTCCCCAAGAGGATACTGGAAGGGTAACGCTGCAATCAGTAAACTCGCTAGCGCCGCAAAAGTGAAAAAAACCACTGCGGCTCATTGATTATCCAAACAGGCACTATGGCAAATTTATCTACCACCGCCTAAACAAATTCAATTCTCGCATTTTGATGTAACCGGACCCAATGAAGTTCATCAGGCTGATCTATTATTTCTGCCACATGATCGTGGTTACAAATATGCGTTAACTGTAGTTGATATTGCAAGTCGATACAAAGAAGCAGAACCCTTAAAAACAAAATCGGCCACTGAAGTCGCTTCTGCATTTGAAAGGATTTATCGAAGGAGCCCTCTGCACTGGCCAAATCTGTTACAAGTTGACCCGGGCAAGGAATTTCAGGGTGCAGTGTTATCTACAATGAAATATCACAATGTCGCTATCAGACGAGGGCATACTGCACTGCATCGTGATCAGGCCATTGTAGAACGGTTTAATAAAACCCTTGCTGAGCGGTTATTTGGATATCAATATGCAAAAGAATTCATCCAAGAAAAAAGATCCCGTGAATGGGTTAAGAGATTACCAGGTGTAGTTACCGCACTGAATAACGAGATTACTAGAACCATCAACATGAAACCTATCAACGCGATTAAAAAGAAGTCGATACCTGAAAAACCACAAAAAGATTTCAAAGAACCAATTCTTGGCAGTAATGTCATTGTGAGGTATTTATATGAACCAGGAGAGCTTGAGGGTGGTACAAAAAGGGCTACTGATCCTATTTGGAGCGTCACTACGCATAAGATATCTAGTATAACACGATCTACGGGTAGACTTCCAATCTATAAACTGGATTCAACTGCCCCTCAGCGTGGGTTTACTAGACAACAACTACAAGTAATTCCTGACGATACTCAATTACCACCGCATGGTCTTAACTAGCACCCTTGCGTCTATTGCACTCAAGACAAGTCAACATCACATTATTTCTGACATGACCGAGATTGTTATTTTTTCTGTCTACGGTGAATTGGCGAGGATCCTTATCCGAATACTGCCAACGCATTATACAATTGCAACTTGCGCAGTGATTATTCTGTTGTTTCTTCAAAGTGATTATTAATTCAGCATCAATATCAAATTCTCGTTGTTTTTTTTTTGTCCTGTTGTTTGTAACCGGAGAGTTTTTTATCAATAATATCATTATCGTCACCAATGATTTCATCATCGCCAATGATTTCATCATCGAAGACAATTCTTCGAAGTTGATTTATTTTTCGTACTCTGGATACTGAAAGATAGACTAAATTTGACCATTCTATGCGATTATCTACCATCCAAACAGTTGTATCCGATATAGTCAATCCCTGTGAAGAATGTATCGTCGCTGCATAACCTAGCGTCCATGGGGATTTATTAGCACGCAATGCATCTTCAACAACATTGATATCAACCAGCACAATATCATTTAATACGAGAATCTTCTTTTCACGCCCTGACTCTGTCAGGCCTGGAATATCAACTTCGATGTTCTGTTTTCGCGTATCCGATGGCCTATAACAAAGAGGCACTGGAAGTGTTGCAAATTTTTGTTTATGCAATTCAAATAACTTCATCTGAAGTGTGTCCCTGACTATTTTTCTACTTGCAATGATTAAATCGTTTGGTCTCCACGCTTCCCAAAACTCATTCATGGGAGTTTCCGAAATTATTTCACGGGCTATTTCACATTGGATTCTATCCGGTTGTAATCTAATTAGTTTCTTCAATTCTTTTAATTCATTATCAAGTGATCTATGATCAGTATCAATTTCTTCATAATAGTCTACAAAACCCTTTAGCCATTCATGGGGAGATGCACCGACAAATGGTGGTGGTTGCCCGTGATCACCGCACATGACGATTTTAGTATTCTTCAATAACAACCACTCAATAAATATTTTTAAGACATCTTCGGACACTGTGTCTATTTCATCCCAAATGATAATTTCAGGAATAAATTTCTCTCCCATGCGCTCAGGAGTCCATTTATCTCCCTTCCATCGGAAAAAGCTGTGATAAGTGCAAGCATTTACCCCTCTCTGTATCATTTCTCTTGCAAGTCTATGAGTTGGTGTTAGCACAATCATGTTAGAAACGCTAGCGTTTCCACGACGGAATAACTCAATTGCCCGGGTTGTTTTTCCTGACCCGCCACAACCGTTTAAATAAACTGTTTTATATCTACAGATTGGATCAGAAATCGGTGGTGCACTAGAAAATTCTGAACACTGATTGCTTTCTAAGTAATTATTTTCAATGGTAACATCTGCTGATGGAATATAATCATGAATCATTTCTTTCTTAATTCTCCATGATCCCCATTTCTCGTTGCCAGTAGCCTTAAAATCAGCCATTTTGCTATTTATGTAAAATGAGTCAGTAGCAACTCTAACTGCGGTGGTAGGAAATCTATTGATCATTGAAAACAGATTGATAGAAGCATAACCGAGCATAGAAGCTCTCAAATGTGTGTACTGCGGATGGTATCCATCATTGTAGGTAACAATTGTACCCAATTTGGTTCCATCGGACATAAATGCGTCCTTACGATTGACATATAGGCCCTTATTCGTTAAATCCGCCATTACAAAATCGTATTCAGCGTTGTCTATAATCAATCGTGAAGAATATTTCGTATTATCATCTTTGCCACCTTGGGTAAATTTACCGATTATTCTTCGTCCAAGATTTTTTGCTTCATTGTTTCTGATTTCAAATAACTGTCTGGACCAATCCATGATTTGTTGTTCATTAAAATCAGGAAACAGTTTTCGCTCTTCGCTAATTATTTTTTCTAGATCAGGTTGTGGTAACCAGACTGATTTCTGTGCCCGATAGGATATAATTGCTTCACTGACAATTAATGATTTTAACATCTTACAATCAAGCATATACCGTAGTAACACTATTGGCATCCAGTGTTTTTCAGACATGTGTTTACCAATCCAAAGATAACTACACGGATGAAGTCCTTCAGCCATTTCAAATGATACCACACAAGCGAATCCGGTTAAATCAAAATCAGGAAGTGGTCCATTAATAGCAACACGGGTCATTTCGTGTGTAGGGTGTCCAAATCGTTTGAAATATTTCTCACACTCTCCATACCCAAGAAAACTTCCTGGATAACACGCAATCATATCAACTGAAATAACGGTATCAGCGGTGTATTTTGTGTTCCATAATCCTCCATGGCTGTATTCAAGACAGGACAATTTGACATCTGATAAGAACTCACTTCGTGTTGGTTTCCACGCGTTTTTCTTTCTAGCAAAATGTGCTGCAATGGATGGTACTGTGAAACAGTTTGCTAATAATTGATCTTCGATTTCCCCCTCAGAAAACTCACTAGCTAGTTGTTTCATTTGATTCTGCAGTTCTTCAGTACGGTATAATTCTCCGTTAGGCCTTACAAACTGATCAAATCTGCATTCCTCGTCTGAATTACTATGAAATAGCCACGCTGACACAGGATCGTTTTTACTCAAATGGTAAATAGCATCAAATAATTTCTGCTCTGAAAAAAACTCTTCAGTTTGGGATAGATATTTTACGGTTCTTTCCCGTGGGAATATTGTTACTGCAGATGACCACGCGTGCGCGTTATGATCAATAATTTCAATGGGGGCTCCCTGTGATTTATATTTCGATTCGTATAATACTTCTCCGGTGATTGTCCTTACCGATATTGGAAATCTTAATGATTTTTCTAATTTAGTTATATCCTGAATTGTTGCTCCATGCTCTTTTACCGTGAACTCCCACTCGGTTATTTTTTTTCGTCTTAGATCAGTTAGTTTATTTCCCCGGGACGCATTTGTGAAGTGTTCTATTATTCGTTCTGCTACACAATTGAGGCCTGTCGAATATTTCATGGGTGCTAGTTTTGAAATATCAGGTTTTTCATTGAGCGGATAGATCCCGTAAACAACTGCTGTGACAGGATAAGATCTTTCGTAGTAGGGTTTATCAATTCCAGTCAAAATTCCCGGTTTTGAATCCTGATTCACGGTGACAGTTTTTTTGCCCTTGAGAATGGGTTCAAATTTATCCTTAATAATCCATTTGCCATTCTCACGGATAATGAATTTGATTCGGAAAAAATGACTTTTTTCCCCAAGACGTGAGATTATCACTGCTGCTTTTTCATCATTCATGGTAGCGTCAACAACACCATCAATTCGAAATGTTGACCAACAATAAGATGCTCCATCACGCTTGAATTCATTAAAACAGTCTCTGATGGGTTTATCAAGAATTTTATTCTTGGGTGTATTAGAAACTATATCAAGATTGAATTGAGCATCCTTCCATGATGATCTCATGTTTCCGTCTCTTGGACGTTACGTTTTTTTGGTCTATCGATATTAAATCTAGGATTGATTTTTAATAATCTCTTAAACTCCTTCATGTTTCCGTCTCTTGGACGTTTGTTACGTTTGTTTCCGTCTATTGGACGTTTTTTTGGTCTATCGATATTAAATTTAGGATTGATTTTCAATAATCTCTTAAACTCCTTCATGTTTCCGTCTCTTGGACGTTTGTTACGTTTGTTTCCGTCTATTGGACGTTTTTTGGGTCTATCGAGATTAAATCTAGGATTGATTTTTAATAATCTCTTAAACTCCTTCATGTTTCCGTCTCTTGGACGTTTTTGACGTTTTTTTGGTCTATCGAGATTAAATCTAGGATTGATTTTCAATAATCTCTTGAACTCTCTATCAGCATTGAATTTAGCATTTTTCGAAGTCAATCTCTTGAACTCCTTCATGCTATATAAAAAACAAACATTTAAATGAAAGTTTTATGTATAATGAATCACTGCAAATGGCTCATGATGGGAAATGTAACCCCGTGTAACAAATCATGCAGAAAAAATGAATACTGTAGGTATCATATGCAAAGTTTTCGACGTGGAAGTCTTGGTCCGTTACCCTGTATTCGATGTGGGGTTGGGGTCAAGGGAAGATCACAATTGTGTATTGATTGTGGTGGTAAGCGATATAGGGAATTGAAGCGTTATTATGATAAAAGAATAAAAAATGGACAATCCATCAGATATTATGACCCTGAAAAAGCCCTTGACCCTGACAACATCAAGGATAAAATCATAAGAACCCCGCAAGACTATATCGAAAGATTTTCCAGTGATGTAATTATTGAACCAAAAACTGAATTAGACAAACAATAGAATAGTATATATGAACCAAGAATTCAGACAGCATCCAGTGATTACAAAATATGAAGCATCCAGTGATGGTACTGTCAGAAACCGTAGACTAAAGAAACCGGTCGGGTTTGTGAGTAATCAAGGGTATTTGAGGTTTACTGTTGGAAAGAAAAAATATCACAATCATCGTTTCGTGTATGAGTGTTTCCATGGATTGATCGAGGATGGTTTTGTTATCGATCACATTGATTCTAATCCAAGGAACAATTCTTTATCCAATCTGCAAGCAATCACACAGAGTGAGAATACCAAACGAGGAAGGACTGGCACTTGTTCAAATAAAGCGAGACCAGTAAAATCTTTGAACGAAGAAAAAATATTTCAATCATTATATGAAGCCGGTAAGTATTTCAATATTTGTAGAACTTCAGTACGAAGAGTTGCAGAGGGGATTTATCGATCGGCTATTTCAAAAAAGACGGGGCAAAAAGTTCAATTTAGTTATGTCTAATGCGTCATAATTTTCAATTAGAGATATGTCATTCTTATAGAATAATGAATTCTGAAAACATGAATAGCATCATAGTTGAAATAGCAAAATTGAAAAATCAGGATATCAAACTATCAGATGGATTAAATCCTGATCAAATTGTGTCTGATTTTCAGGATATAGAATACGGGGTTAGCACTAACAAATATATGCTACCCAAGAAATATGCACTCATCAAAAAAATTCAGAATTCTATTAAAGACTCTCTTTCATTTTCCAGTGACATCAGTGTGTTTGTTCCGTTGTATACTATCGTAGAACGAATACGAAAAGAATTAGGTAACGAATACGAATTGAAAAAAGAAGTCAACTCTAAAATTAGAAACCTACGAGCATTAATTCAAGAAAATGAACAATTTTGACTGACCGACCATTAATCATTTTTGATTGCCCGACCATTATCATTTTTTGATTGCCCGACCATATCATTTTTTGATTGCCCGACCATATCATTTTTTTTAGCCGACCCTCAAGGGGTGTCAAAAATCGATGGACGATGTGTCAGATTGATCAAAAAAAGAATGAGGAAACTATCAGTATTATTTATTTTATATACAATTTTGATACTTTCCTCATCAATGATAGTAGGTGTCTCACGATGAAATAACACTTCCATGACCGTGTTAAAAATCATCCGACATGTCACTGATGTCAAAAAGGGAGTTGCACGATGGTGTTAGGTCGGATTAAAAAATTGTTTTACAATTGAAAAATGGTTTCTGATTTCAAATAATGGTCAATGAAGCATTAACAACCCGACTGGCTCGTGAGCGACTAGATGCAATTAAGAAATTTATACCAATTCGTGACTCTGTAAGAAATAAACTGCAACAACGACAGAGTTTACAAACTGATTTTGCTCTGGGGTCTGAAGAATTGTTTAAACCAGTAACCACAGCAACGAAGGGGGTAGAGCGTGCTATACTGGGAGATGATCCTGACGGTAAAAGAAAGGAAGAGGGTCTTATTTCTGTACTTGAAAAACTAGCAGCGAAAACTGAACAAACTGAACAAACTGATCCGAAAAAAACGACTGTTTCTCTGTTGAATAAATTTACTGATCATGCTAAAATAGTAATAAAAAAATTTGAATTATTGAAATCAAAGGATTATCAAGCCTTTGGTAATTTTGCTGCTCAAAGTTATAATTCAAAAAAAGATTTTTTAAAGGACGAGTATAAGAATGATAGAATATCAAGTAACGATTGGTTCGATTATTTGTATAAACTAAATAAAGGGATTGGTCGTTTGAATAAGGATGAGATAGGATACAAGGAATTTCAAAGGGGAATTAGTAATTATAAAAGAGAACAAATAGAAGAGCGACAACGAGAAATAGAAGAACGGCAAGAACTAAAACGTCAAACACCAACACGTAGACAAACAAGAAGACAAAAAAAACAACAACTACCACCTGATGATGATGATGATTTAGAAGAACGACGTCAAACACCAACACGGAGACAAAAAAAACAACAACTACCACCTGATGATGATGATGATGATACTCTTGATTATTTACAAACCACGGATACAGACAAACTAGATGAAGCAGCTGGTTATAGCGGAAGTGGATTAGGAAATCCAAGGATTGGAAACACTTGTCCTGATAGTGTTATCAATGATATATCACGATTAGATGTTCTCATCGGAGAAAAACGAGCTGGAAATAACTCTCCAGAAATAATTAATGAAGCAGCTGATATCTGTAGACGGTTATTTGCCGGCGGTATCATGGATATCAAAACCTATCGAGATTTCATTGACGAGTTAGCAAATGGGTATCATAGCGATTAAATAACAATTGAAAACACTATTGTTTTTATAATAATGATCGTACACTACAATCATGATAAACCAACCCTCGTCTATGTAGTTAATTCACGGTTTCCAGTTTATAGAGCATACTACGGAGATGGCCCCGGCAAGACCATTTTAGGATTCTTTTCAAGAATGGCCCCAAAAGTGATGCCGTTAGCTAAACAGTTATCAATGAAAGCCATTGATGTTATTCGTGATAAGGGTATTAGTACTGTTGGAAATCTTGCCGGGAAAACGTTTTCAACTGCGAAGGATAAAATAACATCATTAGTGGGGCGAAAAAAGAAACCGTTACCGTCTACAGAAGAAATGCCTGCAAGTGTTAGTAAAATAATAAATAACGCAGTAGATGAAAAATTAGCGTCGATGGTAAATCAAGGGGACCAAAGCAATATTGCAAACATGATAGCAGGAAGTGGCCTTAAAAAACTACGTCGATGAAAATGGAAAAATCGTTTACGATTTCACTATTTAGACTCTGATAAATATAATAAAATGTTCAAAAAATCATCTGATCCAGCATTTGATATAGACGCCCCAGTCCCCAAGAATGATTCTGTACGCGATTATCAATATTACGCCTATCATGCCATAGACTCAAATAGTCGAGCAAGAATTGATCTTCAAGTCCATGATACCAGTAAATACTTTTTACCCTGTGAAGCATGTATTGAAGTAGAAGGAGAGATTATACGAACAAATGATACAGAGTATCCAGCTGGTACTCAAGTCGGTTTTGTCAATAATGGTATCATGGCGTTATTTGAGAGTGCTAGATATCTCATTGATGGAAAAGAAATTGAGTCCATAGATCGTGATGTTGATGTGGCTACAACAATAATCGGGTTGGCGAGATTCCGATGATTACACAAGATCAGCAGGACCTTCTATGATGTTTGCAAAAGATGGTAAGAATACCGCTGGAGGAAATCCATTTGTTGTAAGACGACCAAAGAATAATGCTGGTGCTGCTAATGCTGATGTCGAGGATATGATTATAAACAACGATCCTAATTTCAATCTAGGAGCTGCAACACGAAACGCAATGTTGCAAGGAGATCGTAAATCATTTTCATGCGCGATTCCACTGCATCACATATTTGGATTCTGTAGAAACGTCAGAAAAGTTATCTACGGAGCGAAGCATACAGTATCGCTTGTACGAAAGGGTGATGATAATGACGCAATTTGGAGGATTCCAGCAAACCCGGCTGCAGATCATGTAAATGATGATGCTGGTAAAGTCAACTTAACAAAAATATCATTGTGGATGCCAGTGTTGACTCCAGCAATCACCGCAGAAGGACGATTACTATCATTTATGGACCAAGGAGGAAAGTCGTTGTTGAGTTGGCTAACCGTGAGTACAGATGTGAAACAATCAAATATCAACGGGTTATTCACTTGGAACCTAGCATCAAAACAAGGCGTTTCTGCGCCACGTCATATATTCGTTGCGTTACAGGATAACACACGAGTTGGCAATCAACAACGAAGTCATATGATATTTGATCAATTAGGTGTGAAAGACGTCTCACTGAGAATAAACGGCCAGCAGGAACCATCTGAGGATATACAACTTAATTACACAGAAAATCATATTGCACGAGTTTATCATCGTCTGTTGTCATTTATGGCACGCGATCAAAATGTGGATACTGGTTTGCAAATATCACAATTTGATTTTAAGAATCTGTATCCGATCTATTACTTCTCACTGGAACATCTCGATTTGATGAGACAGTCAGTTGTTGATATACACTTTAGAGCTAATGTTACCCGTCCTGTTGGTGTTGGTGCTATTGCTGATTATAGAGCGGTTGCTGTCATTCTCAGTGATAAATCAATGCTACTCGAAGGTGTTGGTGGAAGAATGAGAGTGGTAGATGCCCCAGTAGAAAATCTTTGAACGATTTTTCTCGATTTTTCATTGAATTAGAATCAATCAATTATATATAATGTCATATAGTGTTATTAGTGTTACGTTAACTCCTGGTCAAATCAAAAAATTGCAATCAGAATCGGCTAAAAAATGTGGAACCACAATCACGTTGAAACCTAATCAAATGACTGGTGGTGAAAATAAATTATCGCTGACAACTCGTCAGGTGAAACATTTCAATGATGCTTTCAAGGATAAAAAAAGGGGTTCAGATTACTCTCTCTGCGGCTGCTATTAAAAATATGATGAAAACAGGCGGTATATTTCCATTGTTAGCTGCAATACCAGCATTGATTGCAGCAGCAGCCCCAGCGGTGGCTAAAGCAGCAGCGTTAGGAGCCGTTGGTACTGCAGCAGGAATGGCACTAAAGAAGGCAGCTGGACAAGGATATAAAAAAAAGAGACGATCCGTTCAAGGATTGGGTCTAAGACTACCAGGAACCCCGTATTCGTGGTACAGCGGAAAGGGTCTAAGACTACCAGGGACCCCGTATTCATGGTACAGCGGGAGATCCGTTCACGGATCAGGCCTGAGACTACCAGGAACGATTTATTAATTCAGAAATCTTCGATGGTTCCAATGTCCAATTTTGATTTAATGGATGCTGCTAAAAAACTAGTGATCAAAAATTTCAGAGGTGTTTTTATGAAAGATCAATTACCACATCAACCAAACAAAACTGAAACAGGTATTATTAATCTCGATAACAGCACCGGACCTGGAACTCACTGGGTTGCATACGCTATTGATCCACGTGGGATTGTCTATTTTGATTCATATGGATTAGCCCCACCAAAAGAGTTTATGCGGTATATAAAAACCCTTCCAATGAAGACTTGGTATTCTACGCTACCAACACAACAAATCAATGACCCACCAATATGCGGCAGTGAAGTATTAAATGTCCTTGACGCTATTTCTAACTCCTTGGGTAACCCAAGGGGAAAACCACCTCATATTGTCGTTAATGACTACACTAGTAATCGCTTTTTAGAGAGAGAAAGAGTTTTACAATAACATGATTGATATTTGGGGGAGATCTTTGAAACCCAAACCCGATGGCACTGCAACCCCTGATTCTATCAAGGATATAGCAAAAAAAATTAAAGATGAAATCGCTGAGACGTTGAATTTAGAAAGTGTTGAACCCAATGAAATAGTTGTATTTCAAGATCGCCAGGGTAAATTGAAATCTAGTAATATTTCTCTGGATGATATTTTAGTTAAACAACAAAACGCAATCGAGAACACTGTTGCGTTATTTTCCGATCAGGGTAAACTCAAACCGGGTGTACTCGTTTCGACGATTACAGATCGATTAAAAATTCTCAACGATGAGTTAAACAATTCTGTGGTTGTACTAGCAACACTTGAATCTAGAATTGAAGAACACATAAAACAGTTTATATCATTTCGTAGAAATATCATTGATAAATTTATTGGAACCCCGTTAGATAAAATTGAACTAAAACTCCCTGATATTAAAAAATCCATCGATGAGACGAAAACTTTCATCGAAGACATCAAAGGGGATGCAACGAGGATGATAACAGCCATTGAAAAAACAAAAATTCCTCATGAGAAAACCAACAACTTAGTATACACGATCCAACACGGATCATTTGAGTGGACACCTACAAACAACAAATTAGATATCACTGCAACCGTTAAGGGTATTTATCGATTAACACTAGTAACACCATTATCTCAATTTAATATTTCATCGTCCAGTTCATCCGGGGTCAATAATACGATTTCAACGATCATCGACAAGAATACAACTGAAAAGTTTACAATCACATCTACTGATAAAAATTTGGTTAGGGTCTCAACAACGTGGTATGTGGAATTCGTAGCGGATTTAAGTAAATCGTAATTGAAAACGCTAGCGTATTTAAAATAAAAATGATTTCATCATCGCAATATCGCTATGATCAGGTCAGAGAGTATCAAACTAGACTCAAAACCCTGTCTGAGGAGTATGAATTGAAAATTAAAAAATATCGCAGGAGAATTACCGCAATTGATGTTACTGTGTACGCTGTGAGTGGTGTAATCACCGGAGCTGGTATTATACTGTCTTTAGTGACAATGATGGCCCCGATAGCTGTTCCAATTTGCATTTCTGCGGCAACAACAATCGCTGGAATAATTTCAATAATCACAAAAAAAATATCCTCATGCAGCCAACGGAAACTACAAGACTACATAATTCAATTTCATGTTGTGTCTACTGCATACTCGCAATTACCGGTATCCTCATTGATATCGTCATCGCTCGATGATACAATTATATCAGAGAGTGAGTTTTCAGCGATGGTAGATATATATGATTCTGCGATGTCAAAATTAGAAATACAAAAACATGAGTATAATAACAATGACAACACAGATGGAATTACTTCAACAAATAGTGGAGAACACAAACCCAGTACAAACAAGCATGATCTCAATAACCTCAACGAATCCAGAATTCAGTGTGAATTTCCCCTCTCCGGTCCCAGTGAAGGAGATAGCGCTAGCAAAATTACGAGTATACCATAGCTGGCCTAATATCAGGTCAAAATCATTTGGTGGTCAACAACCCAATAATTCCCTGGTATTTGCAAATAAGAATAAACCAGACGGCACCCCAGACTGGAATGTTGTTTCCATACCAACCGGATCATACCAAATCGAACAAATCAATAATGAATTCGCGCGTAGAATAAAATCGATTACTGGAGTAGAGTCAAAAATCGCTATAACAGTTCATGAACCAACACTATCATCTGCCATTGAAATAAACTCAGAAGAATACGTCGTAGATATCTATCAAAGCTCAATAAGAACAGTACTAGGATGGCCTGAATTACCACCAAGGGGGGAAACCGTTGATTTACCAGAACCTCAAAAAACCGATTATATCACAGACAGGATAAAATCTGATAATCCAGTAAAGAGTTATAGAGATTACAGTATTGCTAGAATCTTTTTTGCTCTTGGCACTATAGATAAGGGAGGGAAATATCTTTTTGTTAACGAACTTAAAATCGCTGAAAATTTCACAGCAATGAATAATGATTTTTCACTGTTGTTAATACCCCTTAAATCCAGCTCTCTTACCCGAGATGAATTTATCAGTGTCGTAGAAACATGTAACAAAATTATCGACGATATGAAAAAATTTAATTCACAAATTATTCAAGAGATATTAGATGACAGTAATCCTACAACAAGAACAATTTTTGCAGGAGGCAAGGGCATCCCCGTCAAGGATATACCAACAGTCAAACTACCAGGATATAATATCTTAGAACTACAAAAATCTCTCAGTGATGCCATCGATATTGGTTTTAAAATAATTCATGATGCGTGGAAAAAAGCAACATCACCGGAAATAAAAATCCTGACCCATAATAATGACCCAGACGGTGGTGGCAGGCATATTGCTCCGTTCAATGTGAATATTTCATCGGTGATTGCGCTCAATTTAGTATGTGATGTGATCGAAGGAAGCTATCAAATTAATCTAGAACGATCAAATCAAGCTCAGCAAGGATATATTTTGTATTCATTTGCACCAATAGCTCCTCCAGGGTTTTTAATAATTGAATCCCCGGTGAATCCAGTCTATATGCGATGTCATAATAATTCATTAACCAGAATTAATTTCAAACTCACTGACCAGTCTAATAATCTGATTGATTTACAAGAGGAGGTTTTACAAATTAGTCTATTTGTGAAATCCTAAGAGGATTTTCGTCCCCCAGACAAGGTCTGGAACACGATATCGTATCGGACTGGATCAAATATTCGGTTAACTCATAGCAGCAGAGAGGGTGAGTGACAACGATGTTGTAGTCCCTTTTTCCCAAAAATCGATGGAGGATTTCATTAATTTCATTGATTTTTTCATATTTTTTTTGGGACCTAATCCATGATTCACATACACATTGGGGGGCCTGATGTCATTGACTTTTGGGTCTGATGTCATTGGTTTCATTGATTTTAAGCTTGATTTCAGTGAATACTTGTCTAAAAATGTTGTCTGATTCACCCTCTCTGCTGCTGTTCGAGTCTCGGATTCGGCCAAAGTGGTTATGTGAGAAATCTTGCCATTAAGTTCTCGTGGATCAGTGTTTTTTCTGAGGTTATCCCTGGTTCTTCCTCCACCATTAATATTGGCCAACATGTAGATCCTATCTTGTGATGAAAAATGGCGTCCGTTCGATACAATTTTGTGGACATTTGTACTAGCAATGATACCAGCTAAAATTAAACAAAATTATTTTAAAAACATTTTATATCGGAAAATAATTTAGTAAGATTGTCATGTTGTAGAAGTATACCAGATTTCAACATGGGTATGTTAGACCCTGGGGCTATAATTTCTGTCCCTCAAAATATCTGAAGATGTCCAGCCAGTTAATTGACGTAGCCATAAACTAGAGACTCGCGTGTTGGGATGTGGGAGACGGGTGGGAGGTGAGATATCTGATCATTATGAACCAACCTCCAACTGGAATTGTGCAAGGCGTGCCGAACATTAGAATCTAAAATTTATGTATATCATCTTGAGAACCAAAATGTTAGTAGGGTTACAACTATTTTGCAGGAAGTAAGGCAAATAAACTACTCCGAGACCATCCGTTATTGGCGGGATTCTTATTCTGGGAATAAACAGGAGCTTGTAGAAGGTTCGTTGATATTTGCTAGATTGTTGTAAAATTTTACTGCAAAGTACTTTAATTATTGCATTTTAGTACGTATATATATATATATATATATATATATATATATATATATATATATATATATATATATATATATATATATATATACTTTAGTATAATTACCATTTGTAGTTTGATTAATTCGTAGTGTTTGATATACATGTATATTGTGAGATATGAGCAATGTGGTGTTGTAATTCGATATTGGGTAAAGTCGTATTAACCTGGTGCATTTATTCATTTGATATTATATATTTGCAAATGTTGAAATGAATTATAAACTTTGTATAATGGTAGCTGTGTGCAACATTATTATAGGAATGTGCCTATACGTGTATAAATTGTAGGAGTATCATGTGTATGCGTGACCAAAAATGGTACTGGCTTATCTGATGATATTAATGTTAGTGTGAGTTACATAGAAAAAGGGATATGCTTTGCTAATGTCCGTGTCTGTATTCATTGAACGTTTTAGGCACCAGAGGGAATTACTCAGTGCAGTAGTGCGAGTCTCTAGGAGACGAAAGGGAAGAATTCTAGGGACCAGAGGGAATTACCGAAGCAGTTGGTCCGAGTCTCTGCCCAGAGAAAAAAGAGGGAAGGGACAACAGAGGGAGAAGCTGAAGGAAGAACGGGGGGAGACAAAGCAAATCATAAGAAGAAACATACCGATGAGTAGGAACTCAGGACAGAAGGGACAATTTCACACACTAATTCAAAGGATGAAAGATGGCGTCACTTGGTCGAGTGATGGGGTTTTAGCTGAATTGTATTTGAGAGATAACTGTTTGAATTATATTAAATTGTTGTGATTTAAATTTCATAATTTCTGTATTCAATACTGTAACTATCTGCGCCGCTGACCGGGGACTCAGACCTTTGCATATCTCTATCACTACTTCAATTTCTGACAAAACGAGCCAGGGTGGGTCTTATGTATTAATTTAAATCAATTGCAAGCACCCCACCCCAAACTGGAAAAGCACTAGAACCTTCATAAAAGTTTATCCAGTGATCGTTTTCGTTAAGTACGCCAGGCACAACCTAGTGCTTGTAGCTCAGTACCATACACACTGTGCATGCCATTGTACGGCCTTGCAAGGTATAAATTAACTTTTAAACTTATATCAACACAAGTCAAATGTAAATTTGGGTCGTAGTGACCTACATTGTTTGCTAAATTGACTGTGACAGGCTTACTGATTTTGTACCGTCGACTTGCTATGATTCTTGCCCTCTACATGAATTTGAACTCTTGCATAATAATATTTCCAGAAAGTACTAAAATCACCGTGGAAAGTTTTGAAATATATCTACTTAATTTATTCACCGTTGAAACAAAATCCTCATAAACTAATAGAATCTTACCGGATTACCAATATCCTTTGTGAGCTACCGTTTTTCGTGACGTGTTAAAGTTTGTATGTTTCATAAAGTTCATCCACGGTTCTTCCCCTCGAAATAAAGACCAAGTGTCGTAAGATGGGAATGGGCCAGTTAGGCTAGGTGTAAAATTAGTCGTTGATGGTGTCCATGTATTATTGATACTTGCATCTGCAATATGTTTTACTACTTTCATTTGTTTTACTGTAATAATTTTAAACAATGAGAAAATGTCAAAATATTGTTGTTTAAAAAACTGTTTTGCATTTGTAAACAAAATTCTAGCTTATATCTTTAAAATATTTGATGTAATTTTAAATAACAATTTTCAGGATTTTTTAAACAATGTTTTCCCCCTAATATTAAAATAAATCAAGTCAATATCGGAAAACATTATCATTTGCCATTGAATTTAGTATTTTTCTAATCTGATATAAGAATTGTACATTATAGTAACCAAGTATAGCCGTCTAAGAAATGGCAGTTGTGAGTTTACTGTTAATAGAATGCTAAAGAAAATCAAAAATAAATCGTGTCATTGCCATGCTATAGTCATTATGCTTTCTTAAATTTGAATAGTAGTACGTATTTAAATCTGCCTGTAGAATATTTCGTAATCAGCACTTGTAATTGTCAGCGAACAACAGTGATCCAGTAGATGAAGACATGATGTAAAAACAACTGAGTTAGGTTGCGTGAAATATGGTGCACAGATAAAGGACGGGCACAAAGTTCCGACCGTCCATGATGCTGTACCGGCGAAGCTACATAATTTCTTGTTAGTTGATTCTTAGCACATGCCTTCAAATTTATATCCAGTTAAAATTTTGGAATAGTTCAAAATTCTTGATTTGGATTCATTTTAAAATCGAAAATAGTCAAATATCTTTTTCATATAATATTTTGTTTGCGTCCGCATTTATAGTCTCGTACCATGATATGCCACAGGACATGCGCATTATGCAAAATTAGACCAAACTTAAATTATAGGTAAGGTATATTTATATTTCCAACTAATTGAATTGAGGTGTAGGTTAACCTATTCTTAGCGTAAACGCCACTTAATTTCGCTTTCATTTTGTGCTCTTGGACTGGAGAGAGAGTTAATGCCGATAACTCCTGTAGAGATGGTTAGGAAATAAAATAGTTGTTGAATCAATGTTCACCTTCGTCAGGAAATCAGTCTTCGAAGTTTTCCTAAAGTAGGTATACATAATTTTGTGACCTTTGCCCAGGGTAGGTATATATATTTTGTGAAACTGACCCAAGGGTTATTATATATGTGCAAATAATGATGGAAACAGGACAATAAATAAATTGAGATTTCCTTTCTGACTGCAAATTTATATTATTTAAATGTTTTGTTTAAATAGATACTAAATAGAGATAGTGTGTGTAAGGACAATCACAATTTATACAATGAATCGATTCCAATAAAATAGTTTTATGTTCATGTTCCGATTAGTTATGACTGGAAAGAGATATATTGTATGTGTTGAAAAATCAGTTAGTGTTACTGCTTTATTGAATAATTGAAATTGTCGAAGCTTTAGTTTTTATCATCAGAAAACTGACGATTCGTAACATTAGTAGACCATACAGAGTTTGATTGACAGAAGTTATTATGTACGGCCAGGAAATTAAAAATAACTAAATTTATGTAATCTTTTTTATAAACAGTCGAGACGTAACAACAAATAGATAAACGGAATAAAGCAGCAGTTGTTGTACTAGCAGTCAAATTATACTGAAATATTTTGTGGCCACGATTGACCGAGTGATCTAAGGTGCTCAGCGTTTCGGATCACTGCCATCTCATCTTTGTCTGCGTGGGCTTGAGTATCGGGGTAGGGCTGTATGAGAAAGCTCAACAGTAGCTTCTCGAGGGTCAGTGGTTCTTTCCGGGTTTTACCCGGGTTCTTCTTCCACTATCTATAGTGACCGTCATGTATAGCATATCTTGTGCTGAAAATGGCGTTACATCATCAGCAACTAAAATGTTTTTTAGATGTGTTTGAGAGAGAGAGAGAGAGAGAGAGAGAGAGAGAGAGAGAGAGAGAGAGAGAGAGAGAGAGAGAGAGAGGGTGGGGGGTGGGGGGTAGGAAAACAATCGAGATCAAGCCTACATGTACCTCGTAATCAATATAAACGGTTTTATTAAAGAAAAGTAATCCATACGAACATCGTAGACCTTTGAAAGACGACAATGGAGTTGATTTGCCCCTTGAAGATCAGTCTGGTCACCCGATCCCTACATCGTTAAAGCCTTCAAGGCTATATTTGTTATCACTGTTAAGGCTCTCAGGCGTTAACAACGTATACTTTTATACTGTACGGTATACGTTATATGCGTTGAATGCTTAACATTGTTAACTGCCACTTGGACTGCTATTACACATATGCGTCATTTTCTATCAAACATCAGGTCAGTGAATACAACTTTTGCTATAGGCCTAGACGAATAAACGGGTAATTTCCAAAAGAAATTAAAACTCGCAGTAATACAAGAACAAAATGGACTAATTTGTAACCAAGTAGGATTAAAAGTAATAATCTGTACATCAGTGTGCTTAACACATCATTGATGAAGTATGCTTTATCGGAGATCTCACTTTTACATTATTTTTGTATATTTCTTATTTTGACGCACTTCAGGTCCGTGCTACCGAAAACAGATACTTACATTCCGGGGTAACTTACGCAGCACATAGGAAGCACAAATTTATTGGGCAAATGAAACAAACCTGATTTAACATTTCAATAACCGTTCAGATCTATTTATTTTAAGCATATTTTTTTTAAAAAAGTTTGTCCATGAAGCTATAAGAATCGACAACAATAATATTGGATATGAATCATAATTGTGTTATAATAACTGGTTCACTTGTAAATTACAAAAATAGATTTATCTAAAATGATGTGTCAGTATTTGGCATTTGTTGGCAATGTACTTTTGCAGAATATGTCATTGAATGTACTTTTTTGGTGATTCAGAACGGTTGGACAACTTTCATAACTTCTTTCTGTAGAAGTACAAATAATCGGTGAGAAAGATATAATATCAAAGGAGATGTTTAATTAGAGGCAGCATACTTTCTTATGAAACATACCTAACATGGACGTTTTTAAATATACACAAATTTTGTTACAAAAGAACCACCTAAACAAGGTTGGTAAAGACAGCTCCACGTAAAACTATAAAAATGCAGCACAGTATTCTAAACAGTGTCACTGATTTTGTCACCAACTGTGTGTCACATTTTCATTACACGTTCACTAACTGATTTGCTATCTATTGTTCGAGTTGTTATTAAAAATGTGTACGAGTATAATTCATTTCACAAATACTGTATTAATGATGTAATTTTCAAAGACTTTGTCGGTCTCAATGATGATTAGTGAAAACATGTTTTTATGACTGAATTGATGTTAAAACATATCAGCATCAGAACATGAAACAATTTATTAACAAGGGGCTAATCAACTTACAGGATATTTGAGGAGTGTTTAGCTCTGCTGGGGAAAGACCTAATGGTCTTATGAGATGATCTGTTCTTCTTTCATCTGTCTTCCATCATACAGTCTATGCCCATACCTTAGCAAAAACTTGCCATTGCTGCATGTCCTAAAATACATGCAAGATTTTCATAAAACTTTATGCACATGCGTCCCATTTTCTAGCTGCTCCAATGAAAATAGCACTGCTCTGACATCCTATAAGGATGCAACTCAGATCAGTAAGGAGTTTTCACTAGAAGATATTTAACTTATGACTAGTTTCTCGTAAATTAAAATGTACATTTTACATCCAGTACGGCCACCAAGGCAGCCACCATTAAAAGTGACTTAATAGTGAATGTGCCAGACTTGAGATCAGAAGAGTACAGGTTCAAACCCTACCATCAAATCAGCTTGGGTCACCTTCGTACCTTACCATCAAATCAGCGTAGGTCAGCTGCATGTTGTGTGTCCTTGAAGGCACTTTATATTTCAGTTGCCCAAGCACTTAATAGCCTACATGTTATGCCGTCAAAACAAATATACCACAAAAACGTGTAATATGATTGGCCATATCGCACATGTTATCAGACTGTTTGGACCTTGATGTTTATCCACATAACTTAAATTCATATTAACATTATTAGTGAATTCAGTAAATAGTACAGATTTTTAAAATTGCCATTAACCTGTAGTATCCTCTATTATAATATGTAAGTTCTTTTACACTCTTGTGGATTAGTTAAGCAGTTACTTGGTCATTTATCCATCATGTTTGTACTGATTTCTGAAATGTGTTTCTGGTGGCTTTAAACCACTCTAATTTTAGATTTATTAGTATTAATGATATTGACATTATTATTTTTGTACTATAATGGTTTTGACAAAGGGCAGAAAACAACCCAAGAGGAAATATATCTCTCCGAGATGTAGCTCTATGAGGGTCAGATATGAAAGGCTTCCAGATACATTTGCCGGTGACAACTCGGTTGCAAGTACTTCACACATTGCGCCTTTAGTAGATAATCATACTGTGCCAGAACAAGAAGGCATGCATACACCATCTGATGAAGGATAAAGAAAGTGAAGGTGATTTATAATGTTGAACTGAGTTATTTCATGGAGCTTTTTCTGCCATGGACATGTAACATACGGTACAGGGAATTAATTAAATTAATTGTTAGACAATGTAATTTGCTCCGCAACATATATTAAAAGGATATGTCTGTTTAAAAAAGTGTGCAAAAAGCCATTCATTCATTCATACATGAAAAAGACAAAAGCAGTTGTCCGAGATTAAGGGTGAGGTGTAATTTGTGTAAATATCAATTAGTCGGGATGTATTATCACCACCAGTATCTATTGTTATGCCACTAAGAGTTTAATGTGTACGTGTACATATTGCTTTGGGTCGTTAGCAAAGAGTATATACAAATTGCTTTAAACACAAATTACTCTTAACACGTTTGTTTTCAACTGCATGTTTAAAATAATTAATTGTATTACCTCCCTTTCATAGAAGTACTGGGATATTGTGATATGGACCTAATTGGTTGTACATGTGAAATGTAGTGTAAATTCTCTATAGTAGACTCTTCAAGCTAGGTGCATACAATTAGGATCAATAATAGCTATATTTTTATTGTATGCACACTATCTGAAATTGTATTCACCCAGAGGCTATTAGGGATGTTAAGGAAATTGGACAGTTGGCATGTGCGATAATTGTGATAATTGTGATAAAGTGACCATGATGGCAGCACAAATCATACTAGAACACTTTGACCCTTGGCCATGCATCATTACCCTGGAGTCTATCTGGATAATCTCCCCACACCACCAAGAAATTACCCTAAGAGTCACAACTTAATAAAAATAAAAAGTAACTATATATATATATATATATATATATATATATATATATATATATATATATATATATATATATATATATATATATATATATATATGTGTGTGTGTGTGTGTGTGTGTGTGTGTGTGTGTGTGTTTGTAGCAGATGCCCTTTCTCATATATGTAGGGTGCACGCACTTATAATACTATGACATGCAACCAACAACCTGTCTCCGTCCTAATGGTCTGGAGAAAAAAAAAATGTGTTTAGACTTTAAATGCATTTTTCAACAATTCCAATATATTTTTTCACTTTTTAAGTAATAATTGCAATTTAGATCTATTTTGGTAGTGTGACGTTAGTGTTTGTTATCAAATTTACCCACAATATGTAACATTGGTTGCATGATGCTTTAAACATTTGTCTGTTAATCCATGGTTGTGGTTACATGATAGTATGCTAAGCAAGAATGTATAAACATTTCCACATTGCTAGTTAAATTAAATTCTGTTCTGTATTTTTAGGTCCATTTGATTACATACCAGAAGCAGAGATCCAAAATAGTGGAAAACTGGACTGCAATCCCGGAAAAAGTTTTAAATATTGAAATGGATGTGACCTCTATGCCTCCTAGCTACACATGCATCTCATGTAGTCAGACTTAACCAAATGTTGTGTTGCATGGATTGTATTCGTGCATTGGCATTTCTCACAGCTTACCTTATCTTCACGCGTATGAAGCATTTAAAATTTCCAATAAAGGAAAAAAAGACATACATGTTGCTTAAAAGCTTTATCAACAATGGCGGTATTGAAATAGTCATACTGATAACTAAATGAAACAGACAACATTGAGAAAAGTCCACTTTTTTATATTGATAGAAAAATTGCTTTAAAAATACAGTCCGGTTTAGTTTTTCTTGTTTCTGTCCAAGGATTTTATATTTCCTATTACAGACAATTGAAGCAATTTCACATTGCAGATTATGTCACCAAAAGAGCAAATTTATTCAACTTGCTTCTCTTTCACTTTTACCTATTTGTTTTTCAAATTAGATTACGATCATTGATTTCTCTTCTCCTAGAACGGTACCTTCATATATGTTCATGGGATACAGCAGTGTGGACATGACCAGAAAATCACACGTGCGTATCCAGCTATCACCAAGACATTGTTATTATAGATGACAAAGGTAATATGTCATAAGATGTTACCATATAAATAGTTAAATGTTTGAAACCTTGATGGTATTAGAAACAAGCTGTCACTTTCTGCCGTGGGTGTAGGAGCAATTGATCCGATATTCACCAGGGAATTTAATCCTAAGATTTTCTTCAAGCTAAACATATTTATCATGTTAGGAGGTTAAGTAACAACATACAGACCACCCACACAGTGATGTACATTTGTTAAATCATACATGAAATATCCTGAATTTGAGCAGGTGCCTTTATAAAGTATTTGAATTTCAAATCAATCCGTATTGTCCCTGAAAAGTCATTTGTTTTAAAATCTTCTAGAGTCCAGCTGATAGAATCCGTACGTTCTAACCGAATGAATTAGGTCACTTTTGAAATTAAGAACGTTGTCCATATGATGTCGTGTTCATAGTGGGACCAATGTGTATACAATTGTCAGAAGCTTAGCGCAAGTATCTTGCTGGTGTGTTCAGATGGGTGAAGCCGGGTAAGTATGTTGAACTGGAGTCTAAGTGAAACTTGGCACAGGGAACAAATTTGTGATTGATTCTGTATCGAAAGGATAGCCAGTGTAGGGTACAGAGCAGTGGTGAGGTGGGCTCTGATCGAGGTACTCAAAAGATGATCGATGCAGCTGTGTTTTGAACTTTGTGATGTTTCTGGAGTAGATATTCTGACGAACCAGACATAATTGAGTTACAATAGTCCAGTCTTGAAAGTACTAATGAGCACACAAGAGTTTTAGTGGCATCAATTTAAATAGTTGTGAATGAAACCCATGCGTCTCATAATCAATATATGCAGCCTTGCATATGTTCATGACATGTTGGTGCAATGTGAGTACTGTCTAAAATAACACCTAGGTTTCGTACTCACTGAATTTAATGTTGGTGTTGCTGATATTTATTGTCCGAGGTAAAGGATGTGAATGAGAAAGTCTTGTGTTGTGATCAGAATGGTCTCAGGTTTATAATCATTCATCTGCGGCTTGTTACATGTCATTCATGATTTCGCATCAGAAATGTACCTCTCCACTCCATGGATGTTAGCATCAGCTTAAGTTGGGTGGCACGACTTGTATAGCTGGGTGTCATCAGCGTACGATTGGTGAGACACTGGGTGATGATCTATGACACCCGAGAGCGGCTGAGTATATAATGAAGCAAACAGGTCACAGAACAGACCTCTGTGGTACACCACAACATATCAACTGAGCTGGAGTGTCTTCCATTTGCAGATATAATGCGTGTCCTGTTGACTAAGTAGGACATGAACCACTGTAAGGCTGTATTACGAATGACAAATACATGCCTGAGACGGTGAAGTAATATATCATGGTCTATCGTGTCAAATGCTGCAGACAAGTCAAGGTGGGTGAGGACTAATCTTTCCACTCTCCAAAGCCGAGAGAATGTCATTAATACTTTCAGAAGAGTGGTTTCAATAATGTGGCAAGGGTGATATGCAGACTGTACATTGCTAAAAAGACTGTTTGAATTCAAATGAGATACAAGTTGGGTTAGAACAACGTTTTCTATGAGTGGGAGATTATAAAATGGGCGGTAGTTCTTTAAATAGAGTGTTGATTTCTTCAGCAGTGGCTTTACGATTGCGGTTTTGAAAAACGATGGGAATTCCACCGATGTAAGAGATATTAATAATATCAGTTAGTGAAGACAATATTGGGTCTAAGCACTCAAGTAGCAGTGGTGTTATAATTGGATAAAGTTCACATGACTTTGGTGCAATCTTCATCACGAATGTCCGTACTAAATGCATATCGACAGGTTCAATTGCTCTTAATAGTTGTCGCTGAAATTCTGTACCATAACTAAGGTGACTAGTCAATTAAAATGGTTTTGCCAAACGAATCTCTAATGGTTTGTACTTTGTCACGGAAAAAATTTGCAAAAAGGTCTGAAAGGTTGACTGGAGAGAAGTTAGCTGGAAGTGGTGTACATTTGTTCCTTAAGACTATTTTGTTATCTCAAAAGGCCCTTACTGCTGGAACTCTCCGTGATGTTAGTGAGATAATTTGGCTAAAAAAGACTTTGTGACGTTCTTCTTAGTGGTTTCATATATTTGTTTATGAATAACGAGTCTGGTGGAAAGTCAAAGCCTCTGCTTTACGGCGATGTCTTTTAGCAGTGCGAAGCTGGTCCCTAACACTGCTATACCATGGAGAACACTTTTTTTGAATTGTTACTCTGCATTTGGCTGCTGGGGAATATTTTTCAAGCAATGAATGCATGCATTTATAGAGTTGTTCTGCTGTAGGATGTACGCAATTTAGGTTTTCTTGGATGCCATACATTCATTTGGTTCTCTTTATCATACGGAGGTTTCTCTTACTAGCAAATAAAGGTGGAGGGTTATGGTCTGATTCTTCGAGATGGTATATAATGCAGAGGTGATCTGATCCAAGTTCATGGGATACAAGGGTGGATTACAGAACATTATAAAACCAGTCTAAAATGTGATCAAGTTATGGGTAGGTTGGTCGATTTAACTTTTTAAGGTTGAACACATGAATGGAATTTAGCGTGTATGGGTTTCCATGATTGTCAATGTGAAAGTTGAAATCTCGAAGAATAATTAGGTTACCACCTATCAAATGTTCATACTCCAGAAGATTCTCAAACTGTTCCAAATAAATGGTTAAGTCAGCTTGTTTTTTCTACTAGGAGGAGGGTGGTAGAGACAAAAAATAGACTGACCTTTCTTATTTAGTGAGAGTTGTTTTGAGCGTTGTTTAATATATAGATATATACACCCCTCTGTTGCTTAATATAAACAATTTTTTCAAAGAAAATGCATTTATGTTGATATATCATCCATGACGTTATCTATGATCATTTATGATGCGATAAATAAATCGTTCTAAACTTTACAATGATAATTATCTATTGTTTTGATTATAAGCTCTATATGGTCTTGATAATTTCAAATGCAGGTAATTAATGTGATGCTAAGCTTTTGAGTAGAAATATTTGTCAAGTTTCAAATGGAGCTGGTACGGAGGAGAGACGTTAGGGGTGGGGGTGACGGATAGCTATAGTCTTTCCTTTAAATATGTTGCTCTTTAAATTATTGAACGATGCAAATTTCATACGAAGCTGGATAAAATAGAACACAGACACATGATAATGGAGGGGAGATAACTGCAATCTTTAATGCTTTGTCAATTTTACATCAATTGGATATCGACATCTAACTAGATATATGGAAATGTATCACAACTTTAGTAGGAATCGTACGTGTTCAAGATGAGAGAAATCCAGACTGATGATATGGATTAGTTTAACATCACTGATTATATTTTCCTTATGTCTAAAGAAAAGATTTTATTTTCCTACATATTTTATTTTTCAGATTATATAATTTTGACTGTTCAATTTATGTGTTAGTCATTATGAGAGTTACGAGCAATTAAATTAAACGTAGAACCATTCTGAATAATTATACATAATCCAGGGTTTCCCCGAACACTTGTACCATTCTGTCGTAGAGTATTACAGGAATATGTGACGCTAATGAATTCAAATAGCAACATGATTAGCATATTCAGTCAATTAAGATTTTCACAGTATCACTTAATATTGTACGTAAACTATAAACTAGTTTTAAATTTGATTTGACTGATTTTTTTTGTTTTTTAATATAGTTTGAGAGCGAGAGAATGAAAGAACTATTAAGAGAAACAGGAGAAAGATGCTTAAAGAGAGAGAGAGAGAGAGAGAGAGAGAGAGAGAGAGAGAGAGAGAGAGAGAGAGAGAGAGAGAGAGAGAGAGAGAGAGGGAGAGAGAGGGGGAGAGAGAGAGAGAGAGAGGGAGAGAGACAGAGGGAGAGAGAGAGAGACAGAGGGAGAGAGAGACAGAGGGAGAGAGACAGAGAGAGAGAGACAGAGACAGAGAGAGAGAGACAGAGGGAGAGAGAGAGAGACAGAGGGAGAGAGAGAGAGACAGAGAGAGAGAGAGACAGAGGGAGAGAGAGAGAGACAGAGGGAGAGAGAGAAGAAGGAAAAAGAAGGAGAAAGGAGAGCTGGATGGAAATATCTTGCAGTCGTACTGTTACATCACCAAAAATATTGAAGACTGGATATATCTGCACAATATAATTTGATAAAACAAATTCAATCAAGTACAAATACAATCAGGTACAAATTCAATCAAGTACAAATTCAATCAAGTAGTTTGTTTACTTTATTTATTACAAGATGTACATAGTATTTCTGAGACCAACCACACCAATAAACAAGATTGCTCCTTGGATAGTTTTTATTTTCACTTAACAGTCGAATGGAATTATTTCCTGTACACAAGTTACTATTCCAACATATTCAACTTGCTCACTGAAAATTTCAAAACAAGCGATTTTAGATGCTCACTAAGCACCTGGTGACATAAGGCATACAAGACAACAATTCACACGTGTCCTACTTGTCAGAGAAATACAAAATGGCTACTTTGATAGTTTTCTTTTCCTCTGGAGTCTAATCGAATTAGTTTACTAAGGATTTATTTATTGAATTCTCTCATTGGGAATAGTTCAACACAAGTTGGGAAATGTTTAACACAAGTGAGTTTCTTTTGCTCAGATTTAAAAAAAAAATTAAAGCACAATATCTTGTGCAAATATTTCTTTCGTTGCAATTGTAGGATTTTGCTCATTTCGAATGCTTTATTTTGGCTGAACAACTTGTGTCATAGTTTTCTACTTAGGAAAAACTTAATTATTGTTTATCACAACCAATTATAGAGAATCCAAATGTTTAACCAGGCGTGTTCAATGAAATTATATATTTAAAGGTGACGATATTCTGTATATTTAATGTTTTCAGATAATTTACTGGACAGCAAATAATACTTTCAAAAGAGCAATTCAAGCAATGCGGCCTGTCAGGATATTGGTATGTAAACATTAATTACGCAACAACTAAAAGTGAAAAAAAATTAGAAACATAATATATAAAAATATATTTAAAAGGTGTGTGTATTTATGTATATGCATGCGAGACTTTAGTACAACTAAAGAGTTATAAATGATGTGGGATTTATCTTTAGAACTATATTTATTTAGATCGTAGATCGATTAGATAGTAGATCTGTGTGTACATTATAAACGTACGCATATAGTCGCACGGTTTAATTTTAGTAGTCAATTTAAAATATATTTCATATTGGCCTTTAGAATTGAAATAAAGTCTTGTATGTTAGCCTTTCGACATACTTGTGTTAGCTTAATGTAAAATGCCTATTATGTTTATCCTAAGAAATTGCCATGTGTGTTAGCCTTTGTAAAATGCCTTATCCCAAAAGTATCTTAAAACCTTAGTTACAGAGTTTTCGTGTTTCTGTTGCTAATATATATTATCTGCTTTGAAATGTTTCTTTCGCTGTATGTTAAATAATCATGTTTTATTGTTTGATACACGTTCTTTTCAAACCAATTTACATGCAGATAATACCACATGGTTGAAAAGATTTTAAAGGGTAACAATAGATTGACTTTTTCACGCTACATCGTTTGCACAATTCAACGGGTATGAATTTTCTTCGGTTATATTTCATTAATGTTCTTTTTTGGAATAGGATTATATAAATTAGGGACACTATGTAAACCGAAGTATTTGGGCGAACCATTGACAGTTGAATGTTGCAATCTTGAGTGCATAAGGATATACATCAAAAAAGAGATTGGAAAATTATCTTCGTTGCTTACTCAGTCGTTTCGTGCAAAAAGAGTATAAAAGGCATATTATATCTTCTGTGTTGTTTCTATAATGGATAATCGCATACAACCAGGGTTACTTTATGACGAATATTATTAAGAATTATGGCAAAAACAACAATGTCCCTATCTCAAAAACGAAAAGGAGAGAAAGAGAAAGGAAAATAGAAGAGGAGAAATCCCTATCTACTTCAACGTCTGAAGATTATGATCCGGATTTCGACTTAACCCCACTCGACCAAGTAACAGAAACAACAAATACGACAATGGACACGACGAATGATACAACAAACGGAAGACTAAAGGAACCAAACCTTAAAGACACTTATGACATAATAGAGACGGACGAGGGGCCAATGCCCCACAATGCAACAATTTAACTCGTTAGAAATGCAATTACTAACATTTAAATACTATAAATACTAAATTTAATACAATACAGACACCTGGTTAACCGAAAATGGAAGAACTAAACTTCCATATCGCATCAATTAACACTAATGGAGTAGATAAGGACAAAATTACACAACTGACAAAATTAAAACAGGACATTATACTAATACAAGAAACAAACAAACTTACAAATACAATGATATCAGAAATTGAATCCAAAATGAACGCAATAGTTGTAACTAGCGAAGCACAACAAAACGATATTAAAGCGGGGGTAGCGATGATAATCAAAAACAGAAATAGACAAAATAGGGAAAGAATAATAGAGGATATTAGTTTAAAGGGAAGGGTAATTCACATAAAATTAAATAAATTCTAAACATATATGCTCCTGGGAATAGAGATAGTCATTACGACTTCATAAGGAATCTAAATAAATACTTAAAAACCTACACAGAACACCTGATTATGGGGGGGGGGGGAATTTTAATTGGGTGGGAGAGAATATAGATCGCACCGGCAAACTAACAACTAACGATCAATGATCGTCTGACATTATGGATAGACTGATAAAGCAATGTAAATTAACAGATGTGTATAGACAACTGAACTTATTAAGAACGGAATATACACATAATTATGTAAAATTAGGAATAAACAAATCAAGCAGAATAGATAAATTTTATGTAACTGATTTTGACCATAAAATATATACAAATGCAAAAAATTTAGATTACAAAATTTCGGATCACAAATTAATAACTTTGGAAATAGTGATAAAAAATAGCAGATGGGGTCCTGGAGAATGGAGACTAAATAACTCAATACTGGATGATGAGCAATTAATAAAGGAAATAAAAATGGAAATCCCTAAAATACTCACAAACGAAGAGGGAAAAAATATATCAGATATTGCTACTGATTGGGATAAGTTTAAAATAAAAGTTAAACAAATAGCAATATATCACTCAACTAAACGTAAACGGATTAAAAAAATACAGAAGTTAGCACTAACAAGATTAATAAATAATGACGCAACACCATTACGGGATAAAGAGAGCTACTCTAAACAACTAGAAAAGCTAAGAGAATATAAAAGGGGAATGGAAATTAGGGTGGGAAAATTCCACCACATATACAAACAGGGCAGAGAACTATATAAAAGGGAAAGGAAAAGGAGGGGAAAGGGTAATTGATGCACTAAACACTAATGGGGTTGAAATTACAACTAAAGCTGAAATAATGGAGGAAATTTATAAATACTATACAACACTATATACTACTCAAAACATAGACAATGACACAATCACACAATATCTAAATTCAATACAATGCGAAATGATATCATCTGAGCATAAGAAACGATGTGATGATCTCATTTCTGTGGAGGAAGTTAAAACCATAATAAAAGAACTTGCAAAAGGTAAATCACCAGGTAGAGATAGCCTCACTGCGGAATTTTATAAGAAATTCCAAAGTGAGGTGGCACCAATTTTAGAAGCACTATTTAACAATATTTTATTAAAAAATGAAAAGATGACCAAATCAATGAGGGAGGGTTTAATCACTTTATTATACAAAGGGAAAGGGGACAAAACTGACTTAAAAAATTGGAGGCCCATCTCCCTCCTAAACACGGATTACAAAATACTGAGTAGAATTTTGGCTAATAGGATTAAGCACGGAGTAAACACCATAGTAAACACTAATCAAACATGCGGTGGTAAAAATAGAAGCATACATGACAATATACCTAATATTAGGACCATAATAGATTTTATAAACACAACAAACTCGAAATGTGCTATGGTACTTTTCGATCAGGAGAAAGCTTTTGACAGATTAGAACATAATTATACATAAAAAGTACTGGAAAAATTTGGTTTTGGAACAAATTTCCTGAATTGGACTAGAATAATGTACAAATGAAATAACTGCAAAGGTACAAGTAAATGGGGCGAAAACCCAAAAAATTGACATACAACGATCAGTGAGGCAAGGTTGCCCACTATCGATGCTATTATATGTAATAGCAATTGAAATTCTGAGTATAAAAATCAGAAAGAATACTGACATTAAAGGTTTAAAAATTCCTAACTTAACAGAGGAATTTAAAATGTTACAACACGCTGACGATTGTACAAACTTTATTAATGATCCAAATTCTTTTAAACACTTACAAAAAGAATACGAGGCTTTTGGGAAAGCATCAGGATCGAAAATAAATCATGACAAAACGGAAATATTAAAAATAGGAAACTGGAGGGGAAACCACCCTGGATTACCTCCCCACCTAATAAAGAACAGAGTAAAAGCCCTGGGGATATTCTTTGGGGCAAATGAAGAAAAAGAAAACTGTATAAAAGTTAAAAACAAAATAAAAAAAGTAATCGATATCTGGGCACCAACGCCGCTCAGTTTATAGAACGTTCACAGGTTGCAAAAACATATGTATTCTAATTTGACATACCTTATAAACTCTGTGGACATTAACAATAAAACACTAGAAAAAATTACTAGTTTTATTTGAATGATAGGAAATTAAATAACAATTCTTCAACTCTAATATTTGAGTAATTGCACAGGTGGCTAACACATTATCGGATGTTAAGCTGTCCATTAGTACAACTGGACTGAATTTGACCTTTAGTATGACCTTGTTGTTTCAGGTGTGGACTGCGTCCTTTGCTGTGCTGTCTTGCTCTTGCGTGCTCTGGTGTGTGCTGCTGTGTCGACGCCCTCCTGGACCTGGGCCCTTTCCGCCTTTGCCATTTCCGACTCACCAAATTACTAGCGAAATGAGAAAGCATTTTCCCTCGCTACCAACGTTTACTTCTGATTGGTTGTTAGGGGTGGGTGTGTGTAGGTACTATTCCTACCCACCCCATGGGCTTTCATTTCTCCCGATAGTTACTTTTTAGTAATTCGGGAGAACGCCCCATTTAAAATATAGTGCATTTAAGCACTGTAAATCCTGAGGGGGGGGAGTAGCGACCCTCCCCAAGGGACCTTAAATGGCCACCGATATGGTGGCTATAAAAGTTGTCCATATGCCCCTAGTGGGCGGTGACAACTCTAAAACAATCATGATGATGATGTATAATGATATTGAAAAAATTAGGTGCACCACATTTATATAGGCAGATTACATAAATTTTATATAGGTATAGGGATAATAAAGAATTATGGGAATTGAAAAAGGACAAAACATGACTGGCTTTTAGACTTAAATTCCATCCAAAATAAATCTAAGTTACAGCTACAATACCCATCTGTTAATTGGGACAGTTTGGAGGCATTGGTCCGGCATTAACTCGTTTAAGGTACAAAGTATCATGTACACGTACCTCCAAAACGCCTGGCTAACAGGCGAAGTGGCAATTAAACGAAGATTAATAAGGACCCCGGTTAGCTGCCCTCTATGCAATAATTCCCCATACACAAAAGACCACACAATTACAGAATGTGACAAAACAAAGGAAGAAAGGATCAAACTAATAAACGAAATAATGAAGATAGACAAATATGACAAACGTCAATTACTCTTCCTAGACGGAAATTTCAATAAACAATTGGTTAGACAAATAACGGACTTTATAACGAATACTCTTATAAGATGTGGCTCCATAATGAAGGTTAAGGAAAAATTTCTAAAATTAAATTAATTTGAATCATTTTTTTAAAAAAAATTTAAAATTCTAAAATTTAAAAAAAAAAAAAAAAAAGAAGAAGAAGAAGAATAAAATAATTGCGAGGGGGAAGTACATAGGAGGACGCCATAGGGCTATATCACAGGGCGCTACGCGAAGTGAGCAGGCCTATGGAAGAGTTTGGAAAATACTACCCAAATATTTAACAATTTATTTGAGAATTTTATTTATTATACCTCTATAAATGCACATGATTTCTTCTCTGGATCCTTAATCCATGCTTTATCTGTTATGGCTATATCCCAAAATAGCCATGACTCCCAATTAAGGGAAAATAAAAACTTTTTTGGATTTTTCTTAAGTTTAATAATAAATAAGAAAGGCCGGACAAATTGAGACAGGAAATATACAGCCAAATAAATTTGTATATTTTCTGTCTCAAAGAAAACGGACCAATTTATATAACAAAATAGAAAAATTGAGACACACATAACTTTTTGAAAATAATACACCTCAATTTTTACCAAATTCTAAATTAAAATATTTGAATAAATAAAATTGAATAATTATCTTCCAGATTTGGTGAAGATAATAAATAAATAAATAAGACAACTGGTATGATTTGAAAAGAGACAGGGCTATCCTAAACATATAGACAAGGATATAATATACCTTCTATAGCAATCACGCAAATACCACTACACATATAGCATACACCAGGATAATAAGGGACCACTAGCCATGGTCAACAATATTTAAAAGTTTAACTTTCTAGAGTGGGTAGATCAAATCCCAACTAGAAAGGAATACTTAATATACACTAGGAAACGAAAATACCCCTTGTCAATTATATTATATCCCCGATGGGGAAAACTAATTGGGGACTTAGAATAAATAAAAAACAACATAAAAACATCGGGGGGAACACACATACATATAAACTTTTTTTTAAAAATTTTTGATTAGGGGGTGGGGGGGGCATCTGTCTGGTGCCCCCCCCCAAAAAAAAGGAATAGCTAGCATTCGAGTAATTGTAGTCGAGAAGTCTACTTACAAACTTACAATGGCAAGAACAAAACAGACCGCAAGGAAATCCACTGGACTATAGTGCATACCTATTCATTTTTGGAATTATTACCTGGTATAGGTAAATTTATTTAGTCCGTGTAGAGCTGTGCTGACACATGTGAGTACCATATTTTTTCTTGCCTTGACAAATAGTGAGTGAAAGCTCACTCACTACAAATACATGTCAATTTAATTTTTTTTCTTTTTTGGTTATCAATATAACTTTATATTAGCACCCTTTTCATCACTTTTACTGTTTTTCAGCACCCCTTTTGTCTTTTGTATTAAACTTTTTGGTCAGTGTCCCATACATTTTTACTATGACGGACAGTGACAGTGACAGAAGTGTAGAGGACATGGACTCGAACGAGACCACAGACAAGTACCGTTTTAGGGTTAAAGATTTCTTTGCCACCAAGATGGAGGGCAGCGGTACAGAGAGGAAACCCCTCATCTACCATCAGCAAGGCTGCCAAACATTAGATTTTGGAGAGGCACAGAGGATGCCATCACAAACGGAAGTGCTGACAGCCATGCAGGCACTTGGCATTAACACAGAGACAATTGAAGGTTTGCAATATGGTGGACCCAAAAAGTACATTTTGTACACAAAAAAAATCGGAAAGAATTACTCCAACAATCCGAATTACAAATTATGGGAACAAGGGTCAAATTGTATCAAACCCCTCCCATAACAAGGAAATTGCAAGCCAAGATGTGGGAAGTGGTAATATCAGGAATTCCTCTAGAAGCAAACTCAACAGTTTTTCGGGAAAAATTGATGTACCAGTACAAAATCAACCCAGGACAAGACAGACACCGTAAAGTCTTTGGGCACCAAGAAGTTAGGACTGGAGAGAGATCAATCATGATAGCACCGGAAGAAGTGGGGAAAATACCAACATACTTTTATATTCTAGGGTTTCTTTGTAAATCCTGGTACAAGGGATGTGAGTTACACAGGGCATGTCCAAGACGTAAAATTATTGGACATGCGGCAAAAAATTGTAATCAACCGGCAATGCAGAGAGACCAGAACTCTTATTCAGCAAGAGCGGCTCAAGGAACCCAAGGAGAAAGTATAACCCAAGAAACAGAGCAAAACCAGATAGACCATGTAGAGCAAGAACACATAGTGCAGATCGAGAGAGTACAGGAAGAGATTCCCTTAGAAGAACCCTATACAACACCAAAGAAAACAGCAAAAAGACAGGCATCAATCGCCCCTCTAAAAACTAGCAACAAGTTTAGCTGTTTGAGGAGGAATCAGGAGAAGAGGAATCAGAAGAGGAACTGGTGGACATGAGTGAGATACAGCCACTGGATACTACACCACTAACATCGACACCTGTACCTAAGAAAAAATGTGAGAAGAGAAAACAAACAGAAACATTGACAGACTCTTCTTCACTGAGCCAGGGACCCAAAATAAAGGACAGACCTAAAAGGAAGTCAAGGAAACAAAAAAAAGAGAAATACCCAAAGAACAAAATCTTTCTGTAGAATCCTAAGGATCAAACGAGCTTGGAACTGAAAACAAAGATTCACCAATTTTGGAAAAAAACGACACGGAAATGGAAACGACTAACGAAGAAATACAACTAAATGAGACGGAAATGGAAACGACTAACGAAGAAATACAACTAAATGAGCAAAAGACAGACGGAACGGACCAAAACGAACAGGAGCTATATACCACGACCGAGACTAACATTAGTGAGACGACAGACAGTAGGGAAATAACGGACGGGGGACAAATGCCCCCCAAACCCCTAGTCTCATATTAAGATATAATAAATAAGTAAACAAGTAATAAGTACAAAACGATACAAAATTTCTAATATAAGCCACTTGGACCTAACATAGAGGAATTGAACCTTCATATTGCATCTATAAACACTAATGGTTTAGATAAGAATAAAATTGCACAGATACTAAATTTAAAACAGGACATAATACTAATACAAGAAACTCACAACAAACTCACACATGACATGATTGGTATGCTCGAATCAAATATTAACGCTATAGTAGTTAACAGTCTAGCAAAAAACACGGACACAAAGGCGGGGGTAGCAGTAATTATAAGAATGAAATCTAGGCAAAATTGGGAAACTATGAAGGTAGATAGTGCATTAGAAGGGAGGGTAATTCATATTAAAAGTCAGAAAGTAGATATTTTAAATATATACGCTCCTGCGGAAAGAGAACGTCACTTGGACTTTATTGATACTCTAAATAAATATCTAAATACATTTACAGCACAACACCTGATTATGGGGGGAGACTTTAACTGGGTGGGAGATAGTATTGACAGAACTGGTTCACTTACAACTCATGATTTATACGCTATGGCGGCTATGGAAAAATTCATTAAAACTAATAAATTAACAGATGTGTATAGGAAACTTAACCTTTTGAGGACAGAATATACACATGAGTATGTAGGGAAAGGAAAATATAGAGAAAAGAAAGCTAGTAGAATAGATTCTATGTTTCTGATTTCGATTATAAAAAATATAAAAAAGCTGAAATTTTAAATTACAAACTTTCGGACCATAAACTGATAACACTAGAGATAGTGATAAAAAGTAATAAGTGGGGAAAAGGAATATGGAAACTCAATAATTCAATTCTTGAAGAAGCACTAATTCAAGAAATAAAAGAAGAAATTCCAAAAATTATACAGAACACAATGGAATCAAAAATAGCTGATATAGCAAATGATTGGGATCATTTAAAGAAGAAAATAAAGAGTATAGCCATATATCACTCAACTAAACAAAAGAAAATGCAAAATATAGCGAAACTTCAATGTAAATATGTGTTAAACTCAACACACACAACTATAAGGGATAAAGAAAACTGTTCTAAATATTTAGAACAGTTAGAAAATGTAGCAAACAAAGGGAATGAAATAAGGGCGGGAAAATTCCACCATGTATATACACAAGCTAGGGAAATGTATAAAAGGGAGGAAAAGAAAAAGGGAGAAAACAAAGCATTAGACACTTTAATAATTAATGGGGAAGAAATAACTACTAAAGCGGAAATTTTGAGCGAGGTGCACAAGTACTACGCTACACTATACACTTCTCAATGCATAGACAATAACACGATCACAGACTACTTAAACTCTGTACAATGCGAGATGACATCATCTGAACACAAGTTACGGTGTGATGCATTCATCTCTGTGGAAGAAGTGCTAACCACAATTAAAGAACTTGCAAAAAATAAAGCTCCAGGTAGAGATGGACTCTCTGCGGAATTTTATAAAAAAATTCCAAAGTGAGGTGGCACCTATATTAGCAGATTTATATAATAACATACTTTTAAAAAATGACGAAAACCATGAGGGAGGGAATAATTACAATTATCTATAAAGGGAAAGGGGACAGGTCTGACCTAAAAAACTGGAGACCCATCTCTCTTCTTAATACAGATTATAAGATTTTGAGTAGAATTTTAGCTAGGAGAATAAAAGAAGGGATAAACACCATTGTAAACATTAACCAAACATGCGGAGGAAAAGATAGGAGCATACACAACAACATACTAAGCATTAGGACAATAATAGACTATGTATAAACCTCTAATAAGAAATGTGCCATGGTACTTTTCGATCAAGAGAAAGCTTTTGATAGACTCGATCCGAATTATACGCAAAAAGTACTTGAGAAATTTGGATTTGGAAAAAACTTCCAAAATTGTACTAAAATAATGTACAATGACATATCTGCTAAACTACAAGTAAATGGAGCAGTCACGGAAAAATTTGATATAAATAGGTCAGTGAGGCAAGGCTGCCCACTGTCCATGCTATTATACGTAATAGCAATAGAAATACTGAGTATTACCAAAATAAAGAGCATAAAAATTCCCAACTTAAAAGAGGAATTTAAAATGCTCCAACATGCGGATGATTGCACAAACTTCATAAATGATTCAAATTTCTTTCAACACTTAATAAAGGAATATGAAGACTTTGGTAAAGCATCGGGATCAAAAATCAATCATGATAAAACTGAGATTTTATTGATAGAAAACTGGAGGGGAAACCACTCTGGTTTACCCCCCAACATAATTAAGAGAAAGGTAAAAGCCCTAGGGATAATCTTTGGGGAAAATGAAGAAAAGGAAAACTTAGAAAAAATAAAAACAAAAATAAAAGAAATAATTGAAATCTGGGCCCCAGTGCCACTTAGTCTAATGGAACGTTCACAGGTTGCAAAAACATATGTACTCAAATTTGGCATATTTAGTAAACACTGGACATAAAAAACAAAACACTAGCAACAATAGATAATGATATTATAGATAATGATATTATAGATAATGATATTATAGATAATGATATTATAGATAATGATATTATAGATAATGATATTATAGATAATGATATTATAGATAATGATATTATAGATAATGATATTATAGATAATGATATTATAGATAATGATATTATAGATAATGATATTATAGATAATGATATTATAGATAATGATATTATAGATAATGATATTATAGATAATGATATTATAGATAATGATATTATAGATAATGATATTATAGATAATGATATTATAGATAATGATATTATAGATAATGATATTATAGATAATGATATTATAGATAATGATATTATAGATAATGATATTATAGATAATGATATTATAGATAATGATATTATAGATAATGATATTATAGATAATGATATTATAGATAATGATATTATAGATAATGATATTATAGATAATGATATTATAGATAATGATATTATAGATAATGATATTATAGATAATGATATTATAGATAATGATATTATAGATAATGATATTATAGATAATGATATTATAGATAATGATATTATAGATAATGATATTATAGATAATGATATTATAGATAATGATATTATAGATAATGATATTATAGATAATGATATTATAGATAATGATATTATAGATAATGATATTATAGATAATGATATTATAGATAATGATATTATAGATAATGATATTATAGATAATGATATTATAGATAATGATATTATAGATAATGATATTATAGATAATGATATTATAGATAATGATATTATAGATAATGATATTATAGATAATGATATTATAGATAATGATATTATAGATAATGATATTATAGATAATGATATTATAGATAATGATATTATAGATAATGATATTATAGATAATGATATTATAGATAATGATATTATAGATAATGATATTATAGATAATGATATTATAGATAATGATATTATAGATAATGATATTATAGATAATGATATTATAGATAATGATATTATAGATAATGATATTATAGATAATGATATTATAGATAATGATATTATAGATAATGATATTATAGATAATGATATTATAGATAATGATATTATAGATAATGATATTATAGATAATGATATTATAGATAATGATATTATAGATAATGATATTATAGATAATGATATTATAGATAATGATATTATAGATAATGATATTATAGATAATGATATTATAGATAATGATATTATAGATAATGATATTATAGATAATGATATTATAGATAATGATATTATAGATAATGATATTATAGATAATGATATTATAGATAATGATATTATAGATAATGATATTATAGATAATGATATTATAGATAATGATATTATAGATAATGATATTATAGATAATGATATTATAGATAATGATATTATAGATAATGATATTATAGATAATGATATTATAGATAATGATATTATAGATAATGATATTATAGATAATGATATTATAGATAATGATATTATAGATAATGATATTATAGATAATGATATTATAGATAATGATATTATAGATAATGATATTATAGATAATGATATTATAGATA
Source organism: Unio delphinus (assembly GCA_029339505.1). NCBI lineage: Eukaryota > Metazoa > Mollusca > Bivalvia > Unionida > Unionidae > Unio > Unio delphinus. The sequence goes on from JAQISU010000104.1 coordinate 639,450, forward strand.
ATGATATTATAGATAATGATATTATAGATAATGATATTATAGATAATGATATTATAGATAATGATATTATAGATAATGATATTATAGATAATGATATTATAGATAATGATATTATAGATAATGATATTATAGATAATGATATTATAGATAATGATATTATAGATAATGATATTATAGATAATGATATTATAGATAATGATATTATAGATAATGATATTATAGATAATGATATTATAGATAATGATATTATAGATAATGATATTATAGATAATGATATTATAGATAATGATATTATAGATAATGATATTATAGATAATGATATTATAGATAATGATATTATAGATAATGATATTATAGATAATGATATTATAGATAATGATATTATAGATAATGATATTATAGATAATGATATTATAGATAATGATATTATAGATAATGATATTATAGATAATGATATTATAGATAATGATATTATAGATAATGATATTATAGATAATGATATTATAGATAATGATATTATAGATAATGATATTATAGATAATGATATTATAGATAATGATATTATAGATAATGATATTATAGATAATGATATTATAGATAATGATATTATAGATAATGATATTATAGATAATGATATTATAGATAATGATATTATAGATAATGATATTATAGATAATGATATTATAGATAATGATATTATAGATAATGATATTATAGATAATGATATTATAGATAATGATATTATAGATAATGATATTATAGATAATGATATTATAGATAATGATATTATAGATAATGATATTATAGATAATGATATTATAGATAATGATATTATAGATAATGATATTATAGATAATGATATTATAGATAATGATATTATAGATAATGATATTATAGATAATGATATTATAGATAATGATATTATAGATAATGATATTATAGATAATGATATTATAGATAATGATATTATAGATAATGATATTATAGATAATGATATTATAGATAATGATATTATAGATAATGATATTATAGATAATGATATTATAGATAATGATATTATAGATAATGATATTATAGATAATGATATTATAGATAATGATATTATAGATAATGATATTATAGATAATGATATTATAGATAATGATATTATAGATAATGATATTATAGATAATGATATTATAGATAATGATATTATAGATAATGATATTATAGATAATGATATTATAGATAATGATATTATAGATAATGATATTATAGATAATGATATTATAGATAATGATATTATAGATAATGATATTATAGATAATGATATTATAGATAATGATATTATAGATAATGATATTATAGATAATGATATTATAGATAATGATATTATAGATAATGATATTATAGATAATGATATTATAGATAATGATATTATAGATAATGATATTATAGATAATGATATTATAGATAATGATATTATAGATAATGATATTATAGATAATGATATTATAGATAATGATATTATAGATAATGATATTATAGATAATGATATTATAGATAATGATATTATAGATAATGATATTATAGATAATGATATTATAGATAATGATATTATAGATAATGATATTATAGATAATGATATTATAGATAATGATATTATAGATAATGATATTATAGATAATGATATTATAGATAATGATATTATAGATAATGATATTATAGATAATGATATTATAGATAATGATATTATAGATAATGATATTATAGATAATGATATTATAGATAATGATATTATAGATAATGATATTATAGATAATGATATTATAGATAATGATATTATAGATAATGATATTATAGATAATGATATTATAGATAATGATATTATAGATAATGATATTATAGATAATGATATTATAGATAATGATATTATAGATAATGATATTATAGATAATGATATTATAGATAATGATATTATAGATAATGATATTATAGATAATGATATTATAGATAATGATATTATAGATAATGATATTATAGATAATGATATTATAGATAATGATATTATAGATAATGATATTATAGATAATGATATTATAGATAATGATATTATAGATAATGATATTATAGATAATGATATTATAGATAATGATATTATAGATAATGATATTATAGATAATGATATTATAGATAATGATATTATAGATAATGATATTATAGATAATGATATTATAGATAATGATATTATAGATAATGATATTATAGATAATGATATTATAGATAATGATATTATAGATAATGATATTATAGATAATGATATTATAGATAATGATATTATAGATAATGATATTATAGATAATGATATTATAGATAATGATATTATAGATAATGATATTATAGATAATGATATTATAGATAATGATATTATAGATAATGATATTATAGATAATGATATTATAGATAATGATATTATAGATAATGATATTATAGATAATGATATTATAGATAATGATATTATAGATAATGATATTATAGATAATGATATTATAGATAATGATATTATAGATAATGATATTATAGATAATGATATTATAGATAATGATATTATAGATAATGATATTATAGATAATGATATTATAGATAATGATATTATAGATAATGATATTATAGATAATGATATTATAGATAATGATATTATAGATAATGATATTATAGATAATGATATTATAGATAATGATATTATAGATAATGATATTATAGATAATGATATTATAGATAATGATATTATAGATAATGATATTATAGATAATGATATTATAGATAATGATATTATAGATAATGATATTATAGATAATGATATTATAGATAATGATATTATAGATAATGATATTATAGATAATGATATTATAGATAATGATATTATAGATAATGATATTATAGATAATGATATTATAGATAATGATATTATAGATAATGATATTATAGATAATGATATTATAGATAATGATATTATAGATAATGATATTATAGATAATGATATTATAGATAATGATATTATAGATAATGATATTATAGATAATGATATTATAGATAATGATATTATAGATAATGATATTATAGATAATGATATTATAGATAATGATATTATAGATAATGATATTATAGATAATGATATTATAGATAATGATATTATAGATAATGATATTATAGATAATGATATTATAGATAATGATATTATAGATAATGATATTATAGATAATGATATTATAGATAATGATATTATAGATAATGATATTATAGATAATGATATTATAGATAATGATATTATAGATAATGATATTATAGATAATGATATTATAGATAATGATATTATAGATAATGATATTATAGATAATGATATTATAGATAATGATATTATAGATAATGATATTATAGATAATGATATTATAGATAATGATATTATAGATAATGATATTATAGATAATGATATTATAGATAATGATATTATAGATAATGATATTATAGATAATGATATTATAGATAATGATATTATAGATAATGATATTATAGATAATGATATTATAGATAATGATATTATAGATAATGATATTATAGATAATGATATTATAGATAATGATATTATAGATAATGATATTATAGATAATGATATTATAGATAATGATATTATAGATAATGATATTATAGATAATGATATTATAGATAATGATATTATAGATAATGATATTATAGATAATGATATTATAGATAATGATATGGGAAGTAGTATGTAAAAAGCCCGGTTCTGGACCACTTTCCAAGGAAGCCTCAGATTTACTTTTTAATACCTCCTATAGGAAAAAATGAGGTTGATTTTAGTAGTATTGTAAGAAGCCTAGTCCAGTTTTTATTTTTAGTCTCAGATTAGCAAAATAACACTTTAAAAAAAAAAATTCCTTAGGGGTACCAATTTAGTATTAGATTGTTAAAGTGAGGCTTCGCTATTGGATCAGTCTATTTTTTATTTTTTAGTGGTGTTAGGGCTTCTACATTTTAATCGCTGAATTACCTCTTGGTCGATACCCAGCAATGAACTCCTCTACCGTAGGAGGATTTTCAACCAAAATATGATGCTTATTCTTTCTGTTTTTATAATATGTCAAAATAGCTCGATAGGCGTTTTTCCCGCATTTATCACAGAGATGGATTTTTCCTCTCACACCAACACCACAACTTGCACAAGGATTTGTACCAGTATTAGTACTATTTCGTAACAAATAAGCATGCACCCCGCAGTATTCTCCATAACAAGATTTCCCACAGCGATTAATCGAATTTTTCAACAGCCAACTGCATGAACTCAGCGTGAGCATTTTATATATATATATAACTCTTATCATATCTTTAATTCACTTTTAACAATATGGTTAATTTCACTTCAAAAATATAGTAAAATCTGAATTAGAGATATGATAAACTATATAGAAAATGGTTTTATCAAAAATGGACCCAAAAATGATCCAAACACCCAAAAAACCTCGCCATATAGTTGCGAGGGAACTTGTTAATGAATACTACGATCTAACTAAAACAAAAGCTATCTGGCCGAGATCAAATAAGCAGCTAGAAGAATTGAAAGATCAGTTGACAATTTTACGACGAAAGAAGAAAATCAACGCAGAATTAAAAAATCGTCGTCATATAGCTGTTAGGAGACTTATGAAAGAGTATTATGAATTAACTAGGACAAGAGCTGTCTGGCCAAGAACTAATAAGCAACTAACAGAATTAAAAGATCAGTTGACAATTTTACGACGAAAGAAAAAAATAAATAAGGAAATACTTCAAGGAGGTTATATCATCGATGAAGCATTTTCTGGTTCTGATAAGTATGTTAAATTCATTCCTAAAGGGAAGTACTATAACCACTTTGTTATTGGTGATCTGATTAAAATCATCACTAGTGTTATTCCGATAGTGCTACTTGAACGACCTCTATTGAAAGTAAATGTGACGTACAATCTTGATGTGTACTTAGCATCCAATCCTGATGCAATAATAACTATCCCACTACGAGCGGAACCACGGATTATTCTACAGTCTACTGATTTAGAAGAGATAGCAAAAGATTTCTTCGCGGTGATATCAAGACAGTATGAGGTTTTCACATCACTGAAAACTGGATTGGTGTTTAAAAAAATTAATTACATTGAACTCTCGATACACGATTTTAAACCAACTACTGGTGCATCCTACAAACCATTGCCTAAAAAAATCCGGGCATCAAAATCCTGTATCAACGTGAAAAATGATGACAATAAGTGTTTGTTGTGGGCGTTATTATCAGCGTGTTTTCCAGCACAGGATCATGCAGATCGAGTTAGTAAATACAAGCCATATCAATGTCAAATCAATATGACTGGAATTGATTATCCAACTCCAATCAAACAGATACCGAAAATCGAAAAACAGAACCCAACATTATTTAGTTCTGGCATTAATGTGTTTTCATTGGATAATCAATTGCGAGTATTTCCGTATTTAATATCTCCAGCCAGTAAACACATCACAGATGGTTCTACAGTGAATTTATTGTGGTATAATGATCACTATGTTTGGATAAAGGACTTAAGTCGATTAATGAGTTCTTCAATGTCGGGTTATGACCATAAAACATATTTTTGCTACAGTTGTCTCTGTGGTTTTACAAAACAGGAAAAATTAATTGAACATAATAAATACTGCTTCGAAGTAAAAGCGGTTGAAACACCAAAGGAACCGGATAACTTCTGCTATTTTAAGAAGTATGAGAGAACACAGAAGCTCCCTTTCATATTTATCGGAGATTTTGAGTCTTTTATTACTCCAGTGGATCCAAAATGTGGTTGCACAGAGATATGTAAATGTGAGTTTAAAACACTATCAACACAACAACATGTTCCAGCGAGTTATCGAATGAATACAATATGTACCAATAACACATTTTCAAAACTATCACCGTGTTATCGGATTAACGATTGGTCTGATACTCCACCAGAAGTTCATATGCTAATATATCTATTTGAAGAACAACGCAGAATTGAAGCATTATTATCATTACACGATGAGAGATTTACTAAATTAGGTTCTTTTATTAACTCAATTACATGTTTTAAATGCAAGAAGAAGTTTTCAACGGAGAATCCAAAAGTGCCATTCTTCAACGTAGTCTCAGGAGAATATATCGGTGCTGTTCATAAACGCTGTAGATGTTTCCAAGAGTTCTATCCGGTAGTATTTCATAATTTGAGTGGATATGATGGTCATTTCATTCTTCGCGCGCTAGGACATCCTGAGATCTCTAAATACTGTGTAGACAATAAATTGTCCTTGAAATGTATTCCAAACAACACTGAGAAATTGATGTCTATAACAGTTGGAAAGCTACGATTTATAGATAGCATACAATTTATGAACACTTCATTAGATCAACTAACAAAGAGTTGTACTGATTTTCCAATCACAAAGAAATACTTGAAAGATAGAAAACTCCCGGAATCAACATTGAAAAACATTACAGTGAAAGGAATATTTCCATATGAATATTTTAATAGTCCAAACCGATTTTCAGAGACATCACTACCAACAATCGATAAATTCTACTCGTCGTTGACTGATAAGGATATTACTGATGAAGAATATCAACGAGCATTAACAACATGGAATATTTTTCAATGCAAAAATTTTGGTGATTATCATGACTTGTATTTAACGGTAGATGTGTTGTTGTTATCCGATATTTTTGAGAATTTTAGAACAACATCGATGAACAATTATGGGTTGGATCCAGCACACTATTATTCCGCACCCGGATTATTATGGGATGCATTATTGAAATCAACGGGAATACGATTAGAGTTATTAACAGATGTAGATATGTATCTCTTCATCGAGAAAGCAATTCGTGGTGGAATCACTATGATTACTAAAAAACACTCATCTGCCAATAACAAGTATCTCTCAGAGTATAATCCGAATAATGATGATAATTTCATTATTGATTTTGATCTGAATAATCTCTATGGAGGAGCTATGTCGAAGTTAATGCCATATGGAGGTTTTAAATGGATTCCCGTAGAAGAATTTGATGTTGAAAACAATAATGAAAAAGTTGGTTATTTCGTTGAGTGTGATATAGACTATCCAGAACATCTTCATGATAAACACAACGATTATCCATTTCTTGCTGAAAAAATGATCATCACCGATGATATGTTATCTCCAGAACAATTATCACTACGAACAACGAAATATACTCCAATAGCAAAATTAGTACCAAATCTATTTAATAAACGCAATTATGTCTGTCATATTGATATACTCAAACAAGCAATAGATGCTGGACTGGTTCTTAGAAGAGTTCATAAAGTGTTGCAATTTAACCATTCCAATTGGATGAAATCGTATATCGATGGAAATACTGCAAGAAGAGCAGCGGCTGTTACAGAATTTGAAAAAGATTTCTTTAAACTGATGAACAATTCTGTTTTTGGAAAGACCATGGAGAACATAAGAAAACGAGTTAATATCGAAATTGTTAACAATAAAGACCGTCGAGATAAATTAACACGTGGAAACACTTTTGTGAGTAGTAAAAAAATAACGGATTTGTTATCGTTAATCACAAAAAAACAAACTCGATTATTTTTAGATAAGCCTGTCTATGTTGGAGCTACAGTGTTAGAAATATCTAAACACATGATGTATCAATTTCATTATGGGTTTGCTAAAACAGTGTGGCCTAATTGTAAACTGTTATTCACGGACACGGATTCGTTAGCATACGAAATCCCTGGTAGTGATTGCAATAATGATCTTTATGAACATATTTATAAACATCGAGAATTGTTTGATTTATCGGATATAGATGTTAAAGGACCATTAGGACACTACCACGATGCTACTAATAAAAAAGTGATTGGAAAGATGAAAGATGAATTCGCGTTTAGACCCATAAAAGAGTATGTTGGTCTTCGTTCGAAGATGTACGCGATTCTTACTGATACAAATAAATCAACACAAAAGGCAAAAGGGATTAATAACAATTATGTGAAGAATAAATTGAAATTCGATGATTATTTAGCAGCATTAAAAAGATCTCCAGGGGTTGCTCTACCAACAGTAACCACACATGGTTTTAGGTCCCACTATCATGTTATTTTTACTGATAGGCTTACAAAAGTTGGTTTATGTAATTACGATGATAAACGATACTGCATTGATGGAGTGAATACGCTTGCAATAGGACACTATCTCACTTATAATAATTAAAAAAGAACTAATTGATATATGATATACTACAATATCGACTCACCTGATCGCGTAAGAGCAATTATGGATAGTAATCCGCCCACAAATAACATTAGAGTCAAACAGTGTGATGATAAATTTAGATTCTATGGTAAAATACCACAAACGGGAAGTAAAATAGTTATGAGAATTATATCAGATAGAAATAAAACAGCGAGATTTCGTCTTCAAGAAAAACTAAAGAAAACAACAGAGTCGGTTACTCGTTGATATACAACGATTAGTCTTCATCAACTTCATTGAGTACTTCTTCAAGCACTTCATCGATTTCTTTCATAAATTTACGATCTTCTTCGGGTAGTGATAGCATCCATGTGATATCTTCACGCTGTTTTCGTCGATGCTCTTTCCTTTTTCGTCGGTGTTCTCTCCTTTTTAATTGTGATTCCTCATTTTGTTGCAGAAGTTGATTGTATTTACTAGCGAGCTCTGCGTATTTAATTCTAATGGATTCTAACTCACGTCGTACATCATTGAGTTCAGTAATAAGTCTACTACGATCTTGAACCACTTCGTTACGACGCTGTTGTGTGGTATCTAATTGGTATTGTAGATCATTTAACGAATCATTGATAGATTGTTGTTGTTGTTGTTGTTGTCGCAGCGCTATTACTTTTCCTTGTAGTGATTTATTCTGATTGGTTAGGTTGGTCACTTTAGACTGTAATTGAAGGATCATTTCTTTATCAATGATTCTATCGGTGACTGTCAGTGACTCTGTCAGTGACTTTGTCACTAATGGCAGAGCCATTAATGGCAGAGCCATTAATGGCAGAGCCATCAGCAACATGCACTTTTCCATTCAACATTTGATTCATTTCATTCTCAACTTCAGCATCAATAAGCCGCTCAACGGATACATCATTAGTATCATCAGCGCTAATATTTCCGATTCCAATTTCATCCGATTTCCATATTCTATAAATCCGCTGATAACTGATTTTATATTTATCAGCGATTTCTGCTATTCCAACACGGTTTCGCAATTGCTTAATCGTGTTAATGTCATCACGGGTTAGTATTCTACGATGAGGCATTTTATACAATTAAAAGATATTTTTTAACAACAACAACAACAATGACAAAGTCATTGACAAAAGTCATCAACATTTTGGGAAAATAAACCTTTTTGGCTTTTTCATTAAGATAAAATAACTAAAGTAAAAAATGGCCGGACAAATTGAGGCAGGAACGGTACAGCCAAATAAATTTGTACTGGTCCTGCCTCAAGGAATACGGACCAATCCGGAAAATATAAATATAGATAAATTGAGACTCGCCTAAATAATTTGAAAATAATACACCTCAATTTATCCTAAATTCAAAATTATTATTTAACATATCTTCTTATAAATAACTCTACTTGAGAAAATTCTACTCCCTGTTTTGTGGGAGAAAACAATATAAACAACTAAACGATATGATAAAAGACTATCCTGAACAATTACACAAGTATATAATATACTTATAGCATACATACATATAGCACGATACATATAGCATACATCAGGAACTAAAGAACCACTAGCCATGGTCAACTTAATGGACAGCAACCTTCTAGAGTGGGTAGATCAAATCCCAACTAGAAAAGGATTGCTAATTTAACACTAAGGAAGTATAAATACCCCTTATGAATATTATAACCCCTATGGGGAAAAATAAATGGGTGAGCTTTTGATGTAAAGTATTTAAAATAATACAACATAAAAAAAACTTGGGGGGAACACACAAACAAACTTTTTTCAATTTTTTTTTTTGATTGGTGGGGGGGGGGGCATCTGTCTGGTACCCCCCCCCCCCAAAAGAAAGAGGAATAACTAGCATACGCAGCAAAAGTAGCTGGCGAAGGCGAAATAGAAACCGAAAACGAGGGAACACAACAAGTAGAACAACAACAACAACAACAACAACAAAACTCAGCAATCGCGGGAGTGCAGATACAAGTACAAGTACATGAACAGCAAGAAGAGCAACAAGTAGACAGGCAGGAAGAAATCCTCCTCCAAGAAGATTTGTACATCACACCAAAAAAGACTGCCAGGAGGGAGATGCCAACAGCCCCCCTAAAAACAGGGAATAGATTTGAGTGTTTACCTATCGAGGAAAACGAAATGGAAGACTTAGGAGTAGAACCCATGCCAAGCGAAGAAGAGATTAATAGCCAAGAACAGAAGGCCTCCACTCCAATAATTCCATATAGAAAAAGGAAGAACAACACTTTGTCTAGCACATCAACAAGCGATGAATCGCAAACGCTAACGGAGAAGCCTCTACCAAAGATAAAGCTGTCCGAAAAAACCAGAAAACGCGAACGGAAAAGGAAAATAGAGAAGGAAGATTCCCACTTTTATACATCTTCAGGAGAATACGACCCGGATTTTGATCTACAACCATTATACCAAAGAGCAGTACTGATAGATTACACGAGTACATCAACAGAATTGACCCAAGACGCAACGAATGACAACATAGACACAACGAACGAACTGATGGAGGAATCAAACCTCCAGGAACAAAAAGACAAAGAGACTGACGGGGGACCCATGCCCCCAAATGAATCACAGTAAAAAAGGATAAATAAGTTTTTAATAAAATACAAGTAATTATAAACAAAAAAGAAATCTTTTTCTAATACTGCCACCTGGAAACAGAAAATGGAAGAATTAAACTTCCATATTGCATCAATAAATACAAACGGAATAGATAGGGACAAAATTACACAACTAATAAAATTAAAACAGGACATCATACTAATACAAGAAACACAACAATCTCACACATAACATGATAGTAGAACTTGAATCCAAAATGGACGCAATAGTTGTAACTAGTGAAGCACAACAAAACGATAAGAAAGCGTGAGTAGCAATGATAATCAGAAACAAAAATAGTCAAAATTGGGAAAGAATAACAGGAGATTAGTTTAAAGGGAAGGGTAATTCATATAAAATTAAATAAGACACATATCTTGAATATATATGCTCCTGCAGAAAGAGAAAGTCACTATGACTTCATAGGAAATCTAAATAATTATCTAAAAAAAATACACAGCAGAACATCTGATTATAGGAAGGAATTTTAACTGGGTGGGCGAAAACATAGATCGAACCGAAAGTCTAACAACTAAAGATCTATCATCATTTGATGTGATGCGCAGATTACTAAAACAATGTAATTTAACAGATGTGTATAGAAGATTAAACCTTTTAATAACCGAATATGCACACGACTATGTTAGATTAGGAATAAGTAAATCAAGTAGGATAGATAAATTTTATGTAACCGATTTCGACAATAAAAAATATAAAAATGCCAAAATTTTAGAATATAAAATTTCGGACCATAAACTAATAACTTTAGAAATAGTGATAAAAAATAATAGATGGGGATCTGGAGAATGGAGGTTAAATAACTCGATATTAGAGAATGAGCAATTAATAAATGAAATAAAATTGGAAATCCCTAAAATACTTACAAATGAAGAGGGAAAAACATATCAGATATTGCAACAGATTGGGATAAGTTTAAAATAAAAGTAAAGCAAATAGCAATATATCACTCAACTAAACGTAATCGGATTCAAAAAATAGAGAGACAGGTTTTAAAAAGACTAATAAATAACGACGCAACACCTTTAAGGGATAAAGAGAACTACTCTAAACAATTAGAAAAGTTAAGAGAATATAAAACAAGGGGAATGGAAATTAGGGTGGGAAAATTCCACCACTTATACAAGCAGGGCCGTGAACTCTATAAAAGGGAAGAAAAAAGGAAAGGGGGGGGGGAGGGTAATTGATGCATTAGTCACTAATGGGGCTGAAATTACAACTAAAGCAGAAATAATGGAAGAAATCTATAAATATTATAAAACACTCTATACCTCTAACAACATAGACAATAACACAATCACGCAATATCTAAATACAATACAATGTGAGATGATATCATCAGAACACAAGAAACGGTGCGATGATCTCATCTCTGTGGAAGAAGTCCTAACCACAATAAAAGAATTGGCAAAAGGTAAATCACCAGGTAGAGATGGCCTCACGGCGGAATTCTATAAGAAATTCCAAAGTGAGGTGGCACCAATTTTAGAAACATTATTCAATAATATTTTATTAAAAAACGACAAAATGACAAAATCCATGCGGGAGGGTTTGATTACTTTAATATACAAAGGGAAAGGGGACAAAACAGACTTAAAAAACTGGAGGCCCATCTCCCTCCTAAACACGGATTACAAAATACTGAGTAGAATATTAGCTAATAGGATTAAGCACGGAGTAAACACCATAGTAAACACTAATCAAACATGCGGGGGTAAAAATAGAAGCATACATAACAATATACTTAACATTAGGACAATAATAGATTTTGTAAACACTAATAACTCGAAATGTGCTATGGTACTCTTCGACCAAGGAAAAGCTTTTGACAGATTGGAACATAATTATACGCAAAAAGTACTGGAAAAATTTGGTTTTGGAATCAACTTCCTGAGTTGGACTAAAATAATGTACAATTAAATAACTGCGAATGTACAAGTAAATGGGACGAAAACCCAAAAAAATGAATATACAAAGATCAGTGAGGCAAGGATGCCCACTATCGATGTTATTATACGTAATAGCAATTGAAATTCTGAGTATAAAAATCAGAAACAATACTAATATCAAAGGATTAAAAATTCCTAACTTAAAAGGAATTTAAAATGCTACAACATGCCGACGATTGCACAAACTTTATTAATGATCCGAATTCTTTTAATCACTTACATAAAGAATATGAGGCCTTTGGAAGGGCCTCAGGATCGAAAATAAATCATGATAAAACGGAAATATTAAAAATAGGAAACTGGAGGGGAAACCACCCTGGGTTACCCCCCTCCCCTCCCCCCACTTAATTAAAAATAGAGTGAAAGCCCTGGGAAACTTCTTCGGGGCCAACGAAAAAAAGGAAAACTGCTTAAAAGTAAAAAAGAAAATAAAAGTAGTAATAGATATCTGGGCTCTAAAGCCGCTTATTCTAATAGAACGTTCAAAGGTTGCAAAAACATATGTACTCAAATCTGACATATTTAATAAACTCTGGACATTAAAAACAAAACACTAGCAACAATAGACAACGAAATAATAGACTACATATGGAATTTCAAGACACATTACATAAATAAGGAAACCTTATATAGAGCAAAATTAAAGGGGGGATTAGGCCTACCTAATCCCCCCTTATTAAAACTAAAATCAATCTTAAATAGGCTTTAAAGATTAAATGCTACACCACAGAAACCATGGGAAGCACTATACATTTTTGGGTTAGGATTTGGAATGCGAAACAAAGAAATATACACAAACAACAAATTAGTGAAAAAAATAGTCGCACCACACTTATATAGGGAAACTAAAGAAATTTTATATAGGTATAGGGACATTAAGGAATTATGGGTATTAGGAAATGACAGAACATATGACTGGCTTTGGAATCAAGATCAAATCAATATATATCAAAGGTACAATTACAATACCCTTCTGTAAACTGGGACAGAGTTTGGAGGCATTGGTCCGGCATTAACTCGTTTAAGGTACAAAGTATCATGTACACGTACCTCCACAACGCCTGGCTAACAGGCGAAGTGGCAATTAAACGAAGATTAATAAGGACCCCGGTTAGCTGCCCTCTGGGCAATAATGCCCCATACACAAAAGACCACACAATTACAAAATGTGACAAAACAAAGGAAGAAAGGATCAAACTAATTATCGAAATAATGAAGGTTGACAAATATGACAGACGTCAATTACTCTTCCTGGACAGAAATTTCAATAAACAATTGGTTAGACTAATAACGGATTTTATAACGAATACTTTAATGAGATGTGGTCCACTAATGAAGGTTAGGGAACCAAGACTAAAATTTATTTAACTTGGGGAGAAAAAAAAGTTTAAATTTTAAAGTTTTAAAATTTTAAAATTTTAAAATTTTTGAAATTTAAAAAATGTTATAATACATGTATATATATATGAATAATAAAAGATTGTGAGGGGGAAGTATAAATGAGGACGCCATAGGGCTAGATCACAGGGCGCTACGCGAAGTGAGCAGGCCTGTGGAGGAGTTTAGAAAACACCACCCAAAAGTTAACAAATACATTGTACTGTCTTCTTTTTATAACCGTTCTTGATATTTTCTCTGGATTCTAAATCCATGCTTTCTCTGTCATGGCTATATCCCGTAATAGCCAAGACTCCCAAATTAGAGACTTAAAAATTTTTTTGGTACTTTTTATTAATACATTTTAAATAACTAGAGGCCGGACAAATTGAGACAGGAACTGTACAGCCAAAAAAATTTGTAACTTAAAAACTTTTAAAATTTTATCTTCCATATTGGCGAAGATAAATAACAAAATAAGACAACTTGTATGATTTGGAAAAAGAAACGGCTATCCTAAACAAATACACGAGTATATAATATACTCCTATAGCAAACATACAAATAGCACCAAACACATAACATACACCAGGATAAGAAGGGACCACTAGACATGGTCAGCAAAATTAAAAGTAGCCTACTAGAGTGGGTAGGTCAAATCCCAACTAGAAAGGAGTACTTAAAACATACACTAGGAATCAAAATACCCCTTGTCAAATATTTATAACCCCAATGGGGAAAATTAATTGGTCTTTAGAGTTAAAGTAATAAATAAAAAACATAAAAATATTGGGGGAACACACAAACACAAACTTTTTAAAAAAAAAATTTGATTGGGGGGGGGGGGGCATCTGTCTGGTGCCCCCCAAAAAAGAAAAGGAATAACTAGTGGATCGCGAATACATAAAACGTTTCCACAACATTTACATTTTAATATTTCGGCATGATTATAGCGCACATAGTTAGGGGAGGAGTGCAATGACGAAATAGAGCATTCACAAGAGGAAACATTAGCAAACGAAAATTAGCTTATTCTGAAAAGAACATGCACAGAAAAGACTAACTTGGATTATTTACATGTTAGCGTTTGATGGATTACCAAACCAGGTAATTTAGCAATTACAGTGACCTAGTACCTTCAGTACTTTGCTTATGCAATGCACTGAATTGGCACTACTCACGATTTTTGTGAATCACAAGTTGCACTTTTTGCCTACCTTTTGCTTAACATTTCTCTTCACCCTTTTGTTTAGGTTTCATTATTTGCACCATTTTATATTATTTATTGTATCCATCGCCAAATATCCCTCGCAGACTGACAGTACCAAACTGACTGACAATGGCAGAAACACTGAGAATAGACCCAAATCGCTACAAAATAGCTGAATTTTTCAATAGAGTTGTGGAGGGCGAGATAGGAAGCAAAAAACTAGTGATCTACCACCGAGAGGGATGCCAAACACTAAACTTTGGAACAAGTACAATCTTTCCAAGACAGAGGTACTCACGGAGATGGAAATACTAGGAATTAAATTAACGAAGATAGACGCCCTGCAGTATGGGGGGACGGAATAAATACATACTCTACCCAAAGAGCCAGAGACCAATGCTCAAGCAAAAAAGATGCAGATAGGAGGACAAAGGGTAACTATAGGACACTGAGCCCATTGTCCGAGATATCGAACCAAGGGCAATAGACCTCACCATATCGGGACTACCACACGAAATAACGGATGCTGTGTCAGACAAACTCATGGTCACCTACAAAGTACATGTAGGGGAATCCAAACCAGCCTTATGCCACGGACACAAAGATGTAAAAAGCGGGGAGCTTATCAGAAAAATTCCCGCGGAAGAAGCGAAAAACGTTCCACCCTACTTCTACGTCATGGGATTCCTCTGTAAATCGTGGTACAGAGGGTGCGACAGAGACAGACCCTGCCCCCGATGCAAAATTATAGGGCACGGAGTAAAACAGCGCAAAGAACCAATAAAGACCAGGAATCCCAAATCATACGCGGCAAAAGCTGCAAAAAATACTGAAGAGGAACAAGAACAAGAAAAAGAACAAAAAAACTCAGTGGATCCGGAGACGCCGGGAGAGCCACAAAAAGGAAACCAAAAAGAACCTCAACAACAACAAAAAAACCTAGTGGAACCGGAGCAGCCGCAACCAATAGATAGGAGAGAGGAAGTGATACTGCAAGATTTTTCATTTAAAACTCCGACCAAGACAACTAAAAGGGAAGTACTAACAGCCCCCCTAAAGATATACAACCGATACGAATGCCTCTCCATAGAAGAAGAAATGGAAAACGAAAAAGTGGAAGGTATAGAGCCCTTTGAAATAATAGACAAATCTGTCTCGACACAAGGCTTCTACACCTATGCCACCCCAAAGAAAGAGGAAAAATCACTATCGACAAGCGAAGAGCCAATTACCGTTCAGGAAAGGCCGCAGCTAAGGTTGAAAACTAACAAAACAGACGGAGATTAAGACGAAAGAAAATGAAGAGAATAGGAAAATGGAAGAGAATAAAAATCTATCATCATCAACAACAGAACCAGACGAATTTGACCTCACCTCTATATCACGACTCAATAACGAGAACGGAAACTACTGACCCAACAGACAACGGAAAATAATTTAAAAAGACACGTACGACATAGAACATACTGACGAGGGGCCAATGCCCCAAAACGCAACAATTTAATTTCTTTTTTAGAAAATCAAAATGTATTATCACTATAACCAATATCATTACTATTAATTAATCAAAACTTGATGCGCGGCACCATTCCCACCCTCAGGATAAATTAAATAACTGTCCATTGACAGATAAAACATTGCTAAGAGCCCTAGGGACGAAGCAACTAAAGCCCATTATTCATTGTTGATAGGGCCCCAAACAGCGAATATAAGGTGACCCAAGCCCAAGGTCATCAGACACCGCAACACAATGTTGCACAGAACAAATTAGAACCAACAACTCAAATAAATATCACACAGAACACTAACTTCCAAAGAACATCACAAAAAGCACTGCATACTCAAAACTAACTTAGACAAATAGCACAGAGTATATAAATAGGGGATAGACTCAGAAAAGCAGCCTACCAAGCCTGGCCCTTCGCCTCGCCCACTACTTACTCCACCTGCCAAGCAACTACACGTGCTGAGCACGTCCATTAATAACCAATAACAACGGATGGCATGAATATGAGTGCGTGCTGGAACTATTCCCACTCATATAGTAAAGGCCTTACAATCACAGCAGTAGCTCAATAGTTACTCAGATGTGACGGCCTAATTAAATAGTGTTCCCTGAACACATAAACGCCTGCAGGGTGGTGGCTCCATTCCCACCCTCAGGATAATTAAATAACCGTCCATTGACGGATAAAACAGTGATAAGAGCCCTCGGGACGAATCACTTAAAGCACATTATTCAAATCAAATCATTGTTGGACGTACAGTCCAGCTAGAACTATCAAGAAGAACAGACGTGTCGAGCCACTCCGGACCGAAGCCACCTGTTCCCAGATTTGATCTCAACCACCACCTCTACTATCTCCAACACGAAATACCATCTTTTTCCTTCTGTCACGCACTAGAGTTAAGGAGGGGTTTTTACTTGATTAATAGCACCAATTTAATCAAGGTTTTGTCCCCCCAACGTGTTGGAGAAGTTTGGATGTATACTGTTTACTTGCTTTGCCAAAGTGTGCCAACCACCACCACCACTCAACGCATCAGGACCCAGCAGCCATCCAGCCACCCTCCACCAGCCAACACTCCTCTACGCTCAGGACCCAGCAGCAAACCAGCCGTCCACTACAACCAGCCTACTTCAACTCATGCCGCAAGGACATTTACATCAGCGCTGTTTAAGTCTAAACTGTAAGTCTTTAGTACTAAATTATACTCTGTGCTGAAATATTAAGTTACTCTCAACCTTAAAAAAAATCTTTCAAAACCACTACTCTCTCTCAAAACTATCCTCACTCAAATTCTAAATACATTTAATTGAACAATTATTGTTATTCACAAGCGTAGGAATCATACTACAACAAGCTTGGGTTGCATTCGCAATTGAGAAGGATTAGTTCCGACCTCTAATTCGAACCTTGCAATCATCAACAATAATTCAATTCAATTAAATATATACCTCTTTACTTTACAAACCTATCACTAATCAACCTATTAATTAAAGCTAGAAATTTAGACTTATTATACTTTAAATAAATCAAACCTAGAAATTCAATATGGCCGACCAACCCAAAATACAGAACAAAGGAAAAATTGCCGCCACCCAAATTCAATCAGCCGCCAAATCAAACAAACATGCTATGCAAAAAAGGCAAGGGCAGGCAATACGAAGAAATAATGCACACAAAAAAGTGCAACAAAACTCAGGTACATCAGTAAAACAAACAAATCCAAGCAAAGAAAGGAAATCTAGAGTTTATTCAACCCCTGAGCTAGATTTACTAAAGAGAGAAGCGGCAAAACTGGACCCGCTATCGCCAATTAATTTTAATCTCCACAATGAATCAATACAAATTGAAGACTTGGACGCCACATTGGTTCCCGGCGATTCCACACAAAATTTAACCACCCAAAAGGCATTATCCCCCACTAAAACTCAGATAGGGACTCCTAACACAATTTCGGCGGACGTGGTGGAAAACACCCCAAACCGAACTTTCAAAAACCAAATAGGGACTGCTAGCTCCAATTTGGCGGACGTGGTGGAAAACACCCCCACCCGAACATCCAAAAATCCTAGGAATAAGATCAATAACAGTACGGCGGACGCAAACGAAAACACTCCTAACCAAACATCGGAACGGAGAAAATCATATGCGCAAGCCGCTACAACAAACATAAAATACCATAATAGCCAAACTCCCATCATTCGTACGCAGATTAAAATTGGACAATGTGAATTACAAATAATTAATATTTATGACCCAGGGACTACCAACGCCATTAATAACGAACAAATATTATTAACAATAAGTACCCTAATTACCAGTGAATGCACAGTCGTATGCGGAGACTTCAATGCACATAACAAACTATGGAGGGGGAGGTCGACAAACAAAAGGGGCAGGTTGATTGAGGCCTGGGCCAATACATCAACCCTAACCATACTGAATGATGGCGCCGGGACCCGAAAAAACCCAGAAAACGGCGCCCTGACAGCCATCGACCTCACCCTCTGTACACAAAAACTGGCACAAGTGGCTAAATGGGAAGTGGATCAGTCTGACCCCTTGGGCAGTGACCACTTCCTAGTTATCACCACCCTGCAGATGACTGTGCAGGCACAGATGCATACAACCATCCCCAGGTGGAATTATAATAAAGCAGATTGGGAATTATTCCAACATATCCTAATTAACGAAGATACAACACAGTTAGAATCTAATGACATAAATCAATATTACGAAAACCTAACTAATGTCATTAATAATGCTGCAACTAACAGCATTCCCACCACTAAATCCAAAGCATCTAAACTAAGTGTACCGTGGTGGAATAATGAAATCAAAACGACCAAACAAGCAAAAATCAAAGCACTATACAAATTTAAGCGATCTCATGTAACTGCCCACTTTTTGGAATATAAAACCCTTGCTAATAAACTGAAACAGCTAATCAAAGATGCAAAGTTAGCAACCTGGCAAACATACTGTGGCACTCTAAACCGAAAAACAAACACTATAAACAAGTATGGGACAAAATAAGAAAAATCAGGGGAAGAAACACAAACAATACTCCCAAAATAAGTAACACCTCCAGCGATAAAGAACAAGCTGACTTATTAGTCCAACACTTTACAAACATGAGCAAAAACAGCAACCACACCAAAGAATTTCAACTACATAGGGCAATTGAAGAGAGAGCTAATACGCAAATATTCCAAGACCTGGGCCCTAAAGATTCCCCACTAAATAACGAAATAACTAAATATGAATGGGACCAGAAACTTAAAACAAAAAAAGAAACCTCTCCTGGGGAGGATAAAATAGGGTACATAATATACAAGCACCTACCTCTTAACATAGTTAATGTAATAATAAAATTCCTTAATAAAATATGGGACACGGGAAGGCTACCAATAAAATGGAAACATGCGATAGTAATACCCATCCTAAAACCTAATAAAGACAGCCATGATATCAACTCATATAGGCCAATATCTCTAACAAATAACATATGTAAAATCATGGAAACAATCATCAACAATAGACTCAAGTCACACCTTACTAAAAATAACCTACTATCTGAAAATCAGTGTGGATTCAGAAACCGACGCTCCACCACTGACCAACTAGTAAGACTTGAAACTGCTATTAAGCTAGCATTTAACGCCAAACAAAAAGCAAGCAGAAACCTCATTGCGGTATTTCTCGATCTCGAGAAGGCATTCGATCTAGTATGGACCAAAGGCCTTATAGCCAAACTAAATAACTATGGCATTACTGGACGAATGTTTAACTTTATACAAGATTTTCTAACAAACCGCACGATAACAACTCGGGTAGGGGCAACTTTCTCTGAGAAACACTCCCTTGAAAACGGAACTCCACAAGGAAGTGTTCTCAGCCCCACCCTCTTCAACATTATGATAAACGACCTAGATAAAAATATGGCAACTACCAAAGTTGAACTATCACAATTTGCTGATGATGGTGGCCTATGGAGACCAGGAAACCCCTCCAACCGCAAAATCATCTCTGAAATACAAACTAGCCTAAATAATATCGGAAACTGGGCAAATCAATGGGGATTTAAACTATCGCACCAAAAAACGGTAGCTGTACTGTTCACCCCACACAGGAAAAATATAATATATCCCAAACTAACAATACAGGATAAGGAAATCAAATTCGTAAAAGTAGCCAAATTTCTGGGTATGTACTATGACCAACATCTAAAATGGGCATATCATATAGATGACTTAGTTAAAAGGTGCAGCAGAGACCTAAACTTAATACAAAGCCTTAAAGGCACCAAGTGGGGTGCGGAACAAGAAACATCAATAAAATTATATAGAGCCCTAATAAGATCTAAAATAGATTATGGTTGCCAAATATACTCATCGGCTTCCAAAACACAACTTCAAAAATTGGATCACATCCAACGATCGGCCTTAGTAAAGAGCACCGGAGCTCTGAAAGGAACATCGACCGCCGCGCTGCATGTTATAACGGGAGAATTGCCCCTACATTTACGGCGGCAAGAACTCATCTTAAAATATGCAGCGCGGCTGTCCACCCACCCCAAAACGCACCCCACGCTCTTGGCTATTAATAAAACCAATATCCCATTTAGAAAAGGCCTAAAACAAAAACTACCTATGGGAAAACAAGTCCATCTATTAAAATCAACATTACCTGTGGAACTGTTTCCATTAGAATATAACGTAGTGTACGCACACGAACCTTGGAACAACGTACAATCTAAAGTCAACACCTCCCTAATTCAAAAAGGCAACAAACAAAATCAAGAAATAAAACTCAAAGCAGATGCCTTAGAAATTATAAACTCAAAGTACCATCAATATACCAAAATTTACACGGATGGCTCCAAAATTACCAATCCATACAAAACAGCTGCTGCTCTAGTCATACCAGAACATAACATACAAATAGGCAGCCGTCTCCCAGACTACTGTTCTATTTACACAGCTGAATTCTGGGCCATCCTAAAAGCACTACAGTGGATTGAAGAATCAAAACCCAATAAGACAGTGATTATTAGTGACTCGCTAAGCGTCCTCTCTTCAATCCAAACAAACACCACTAAAAGTAGGGAAGAATTTCTCAATAAAATAAATGCCAAATTAAAACAACTAAATAACGAAAATATTACCATAGAATTCATGTGGATACCCTCCCACATTGAAATCAAGGGCAACGAAATGGCAGACAAATTAGCCAAAGAAAAACTAAACGAACCAAATTTCGAGCCACTACAATATAGTACATCAGAACTATACAGCTTAATAAATACCCAAATAGATAGAAAATGGCAAAATGATTGGGAAACTAGTACAAAAGGGAGAGTGTTGTACACTACTGTTAAGGAAGTAAATAGAAATAGAAAACCACCAAAGGGCTTACCTACAGAACAAACAATCATAAACAGAATAACTGTAGGCAAAACCATGCTGGCAAACAGCCTGGGCAAATACATAGGACCCTTTCCCCATAACATAAACTGCTACAATTGTAACACCCCTGAAGATCTCCATCACATCTTCAACAATTGTACCAAAACCAAACAAGAAAGGGACAAATTCAGATCAATCCAACTAGAAATTAAAGCCCCATATACATACCCAGAATTTTTACTAAACTCAAATACAAACTTAGCAGGGACACATAAAAATATAATAGAATTTCTTAAAAACATAGGAAAATTAGATAAAATATAAAACCACAATAACAATAAGATCCCTGATCCGGGGGCGGTCTTCTGGGTGTGACAGTGAAAAACCCTTGACCGTGTCGCTTAACGGCCCAGGATATTTCCTGCAAGGACCCACTAGTCATCACCTAGTTGACCAAACCACACACCTGACCCCATAAATAGAGGAATAGCCAATTAAACGGAATCTAAGCCACACACATAGGGACCCATCATTAAGGAAAAATAATATACTAAACAAATAAGGTCATAAATAAACAACACATAAATAACATCGCAAGAGTAGGGGACATAAGCATAAGGGAAACAAAAAGGGGCGGTCTTCTGGGTGTGACAGTGAAAAACCCTTGACCGTGTCGCTTAACGGCCCAGGATCTTTCCTGCAAGGACCCACTAGTCATCATCTAAGTTGACCAAACCACACACCTGACCCCATAAATAGAGGAATAACTAACACATAAATAACATCGCAATAGTAGGGGGACATAAGCACAAGAAAAAATAAAGTACAGTAGACAAGTAAGGACATAGGAACACCATCAATCTCTCCACCTCTCCTACTCTCTCTTATCTCGTATCTCTTCAACTTTCTCTCTAGGAAAACAACCAAGTGTACAGTGTTAAAATGTCATATTAATAACCAGGAAACTTAAGTAGAACCAACGGTGCACCGAGACCGGTGGACCATAACTAGATAGAATCAAGATAGAAAACCCAAATTAGCACATATAAGGTAGTCTCAAAAGACCAAGACTATCAGGCCCAGCGACACAAGGTTGCAAACCAAAATTATAAGGTAGAAATTACGTAGGCCCTCAAAATTAGCTATTATAAGGTAGTCAAAAATCCAAGACTATCAGGCCCAGCGGCACAAGGCTGCAAGTATAACCATATAACTAAGACAATAAGGCTCAATTAGGACCTCAAATAGTGTATATAAGGTGATCAAACCCCAAGATCATCAGACACAGCAACACAATGTTGCACAAAAAACAATAGAAAAACAATAAATAAACACACACTGAGCACCACACACAACAAACACTGTATCTCAAACGTTGTACACCCCAAGAACAGCACAGGGTATCAGAATAGGGATAGGTCCCCACAACCAAAGTCGCCCTTGCCAGGCACTCTCAACTCGCCCGCTACCTCTGCAGCAGCAACTACACGTGCTTAGCACGTCCAGAAATAACCAAATACCACCAGATGAATTAATATGAGTGTGTGCTGGAACTATTCCCACTAATATGGCATGAGGCCTTACAATCACACAGTATTAGCTCAATAGCTAATCAGATGTGACGGCCAAATTAAATAAGTGTTCCACTATGAACACATAAACACCTGCAGGGCGGTGGCTCATTCCCACCCTCAGGATAAATTAAATAACCGTCCATTGACGGATAAAACAGTGACAAGAGTCTTCGGGACGAATCACTTAAAACCCATATTATTCATTCATTCATTCATTCGTACGCAGCGAACGAGCAAGTATCAACATGGATCCGTTACAAACGCTAGCGATGGAAGTCATCCCTGGACCAGCCTTAAAAGCCATTCTTGGCTTAGGACTAATAGAGGCCTCAAATTGGAGCCTCCGAGCAGCAGGAAAAAGAACTACCTTGCTGCTCGTATGGGATAAGGAAGAAAAAGAAGACAATAGAGGGGAATTCAAGTGCAGGAAAAATAGGAAGCGGAAAAGGCGGGAAACCGGACCGGAGTACGTTACACGACCCCCAACCCCAGTAGCCCTGAACGAAATATCCCTGACGAGGCCTGAAAAGAAATCCACTGCACAATGGGATAATACGCAAGAAATTCAGGAGCAGTTAGAAGTTCTAACCACCCAACTACGGACTGTACTTACAGCTGCAAAAAAGGCAGAACCTATTGCGCCTGAGACTGAAGTAGAGACCCAAGTTGAGCCAAAAATACCAACACCACCCCCTAAAAAGAAAAAAGGGAAGGGGAAACAGGGCTATTGTAACATCTACACCCTCTACACCTCCACCAAGTTTGGCAATTAACTTGGATAAAAAATTTGAAGAGACCACAACCAGCAGGGAGGGGAAATGGGAGTCGCCAGTTAAAACAGCCAGAATGCCAAAAGAAGACAGGGAAAAGCTTATGACGAAACACTGCACCAACCTTGGCCTTGCAAAATTACTGGAAAACAAAAAGAAGGCCACCAGTTTTATTTCTGCAGTCATTTATATTGGGTTCAGGTCCCTACAGACGTCGCCACCTAGGACCTCTCAATGGCTATATGCAATCCGCATTTTAACCAGCTACTACTACGACGCCTTCGAAGAACAGCCCTTCCGCCACCTATTCGATGCAGCGGCCTACATTGCCACCAGACACGGGTTATATTTTCCTAGGGTAACCCGGGAGGAGGAAAAAACCGCTGCCCAGATAGTGGAGAGGGAGGGACGTCGTGGAACTTTCCAAATAGAGGAGTTCCAGCCCTATTAAGGGAAAAATTGCCATTTTTATATAATACAATAGGGGACTCATTTGGTATTCGAGTACCCCTCTTTGACAAACCATTCGGCCCTGAAAGGACTAATTTGACCTTTTTGGCATTGCCTCAACAAATTCATAACCAAAATCCCCTACCATTGACTACACTGTTATGTGTCGCTTAGGCACTTTAATTTAAATACAATAGGGACTTACACATGTACACTTAGTACTAGTCCCTATTTCTTATAGGATGATAATTAATATTTTGTAACTTAGATATTTGGTTAATTGCACAGGTGGCTTACACATTATTGGTTGTTAGGTTGTCCATTAGTATAACTGGACTGAATTTGACATACAGGTGCGTGCTTGGCGCTTCATCACCTTTGCTCCATGCTGCAGTAAATTCTCGTGCTTGCACGACCATATTACGCAGCCAAAAGCGATATGAGAAAGCTAATTTTCTCTCGCTTCATTGCTCTTGCAGACTGATAGGAAATAGAATGATTGGGTGGGTGTGTGTAGGTTCTATTCCTACCCACCCTACGGCCTTACATTCACCCAGTGGCAGTTCAATAACTTCCCCGTGGTGACGGCCAAATTAAATAAGCACTCCTTTGAGTGTATAAACGCCTGCAGGGGATGTGGCACATTTCCTTCCCCTCAGGATAAATTAAATAACCCATTTTATGGGATAAAACAGTGCTAAGAGCCTACGGGACGGCGCACTTTAAACACATATCATTCATTCATTCATAGCCAAACTCCCATCATCATCATCATTCCTGCAAGAACTATAGCGAAGAACAGACGTGTTGGACCACTCCGGACCGAAGCCACCTGTTCCCCGATTTGACCACAACCACAAACTCTCTCACGCACTACGATCTATTCTCTTACTCAAGCACTAGAGTAAGGGAGGGGATTTTACTTGGTTTATAGCACCAGAATAAACCAAGGTTTTGCCCCACAGCGTGTTAGAGTGGATGTATTCTGTGCCAGCTGCTAGTGTACCACCACCACCATCGCCACCAGCAACCACCAGCAAACAGACGCCAGCTACCACCACCACCAATAACCTCCTCCTTTCTACGCTAAAGGACCCAGCAGCCAAAGAAAGGACCACAACCACCAGCCACTACTCCAGCAAAGGCAGCCAGGACTCACACAGCAGCATTACTAAGATTAACTGCAAGTCGTTTAGACCTAAAAATTATACCCTGTGCTGAAAAACTAAGTTACCTTCAAATATCTCTCATAACCACTATTACTTTCTCTCAAAACTATCCTCCCTCAAACTCTAAAATACATTTAATCGAACAATTATTGTTATTCACAAGCGTAGGAATCATACTACAACAAGCTTGGGTTGCACTCGCAATTGAGAAAGGTTAGTCCTGCCTCTAATTCGAGCCTTGCAATCATCAACAATAATTCAATTCAATTAAATATATAAGCCTCTTTCTATCTAAATCTATCACTGATCAATTGTAACTTAACAGCTAAAACAGTCAAACTTATTATCCTTTAATCAAAACAATATGGCTGACCAAGTAGAAAATCAGAACAAAGGCAAAATGGCCGCCACCCAGCTAAATTATCAAAACAAAGACAAAATGGCCGCCACCCAAACCAAATCAGCCGCCAAAACTAACAAGCAGGCCATGCAACAAAGGCAAGGGGAGGCACGGCGTAGAAACAATGCACTAAAAAAATCACAGAAATGCTCAGATAAGCCACTAAAATCAATTAAAGACAACAAATCTAGAGTTTATTCAACCCCAGAACTAAACGCATTAAAGATAGAAGCGGCAAAACTGGATCCGCTATCCCCAATTAGCTTCAACTTTCATAATGTTACTACACAAATCGAAGATATGGACGCCACTTTGGATATCGGCGAATCCACACTACCTCAAATATCAACACCCACCCCTAATCAAACAGCAAGTCCTATCACGAAATTGGCGGACGTGGTGGAAAACACCCCAAACCGAAACTCCAAAAATCAATTAGGGACCAAAGATTCAAACTTGGCGGACGTGGTGGAAAACACCCCAACCCGAACTTCCAAAAACCAAGTAGGGAACCAAGATTTTAACTTGACGGACGTGGTGGAAAACACCCCCACCCGAACTTCCAAAACTCAATCTAAAGGCAATATAACATATGCACAGGCCGCCAAAACTAGCGGAAAAAACATAAGTAAACACAAAACAGTTACAACACAAATAGGAACAAAGGAAATAGAAACTAAGGCAAAATCACAAACCAAACCAGCTAGCTTAGGGCCCAAATCAAGATACCACAGGCCGGAATTAACTTTATACATCCAAAGTAATTCCAGTAAACTAGTAAATTTATCCACAAATAGTCTAACAGGAGCGCTAACAAGAATACATCAAGGCTCTTGTAAAATAATTAGGCCAAATACAGACTACATTATACTACATTGTAGCACCAGTCAACAAACGGCCAAATTTCTAGAAATCAATAACCTAGGCGGGATCCCAGTAAAAGTAACAAAACCGTATCAAATGAAAAGCCCGCAAAAGAACAATGCCACGGCAGGAAAAAATGCACCTTTAGGCGAAACCATACCCACCCCCACAACACCGCAAACAACAAAATTCAAAGCGGTACTAAAATTAACAGGCGCAATGTCTGAGTGGGACTCAAATACCCTTAATTCAAAACTAAAAGAAGGTGGCAATAGTATTACCAAAACATACAGAATAGGAACTAGGACCCCAAAGTGCACTGTAACAGTAATAGAATCAGAAAAACCAATACAGTCACTTATTAACATTGGTAAAACTGGGTCAAAATACAGGGCAGAACCCTATTCTAACAAACCAAGGTTCTGTTCCAATTGCAATCACTGGGGACACTTTACTACCAAATGTAACAAAACAGCCAAATGCTCCAACTGTGGGGGCCAACATAAGGGACAATGCAGAAAACAAATACCCAAATGCGCACCCAAATGCGCACAATGTAAAGGTACCCACCCAACAAAATCCCCACTATGCCCGGTCACCATTAGGGAAAAACAAATTATAGACTACATGGATAACAACCTGGTTGACTATAGAACAGCTAGGAAAAAACACCCATTAAGAAAAATAAATAACCAGGAACACATAAATAAGAATACCATAGGAGAGAAAATCGAAATAGAAATTAACAAAATCATAAAAGCGATTGACAATATCATGAATGAAGCTAACAAAACCAGTAAAACTCAAGGCTTAACAAAAACCTTAAAACACACCAAAACCCAAATTAAGGCACTAATTGTAGCAAATGACCTCATTAGAAATGGCTAACACATCTAATGGAAATGTTTCTATATGGCAATGGAATGCTAGAGGACTATACAATAACTTAAACGAATTAAAGCTTAAAATAATTAATTCCAAAACTAAACCTGATATCCTCTGCATTCAAGAAACAAGGTTAACAAATAAAAACAAATCATTGCCAAATATAAAGGGCTATGCCCCTGGCTACCACCAACAAAGAAAGGAGGGAGCGGGAGGGGGATTAGCCATATATGTAAAAGCCAACATAACATCCATAGCAATAGTACCCATCACATCAGAAGTCATAACCAATTCACATATAGAGGTACTATCATTAAAGATTAAAATTGGACAATGTGAATTACAAATAATTAATATTTATGACCCAGGGACTACCAACGCCATTAATAACGAACAAATATTATTAACAATAAGTACCCTAATTACCAGTGAATGCACAGTCGTATGCGGAGACTTCAATGCACATAACAAACTATGGAGGGGGAGGTCGACAAACAAAAGGGGCAGGTTGATTGAGGCCTGGGCCAATACATCAACCCTAACCATACTGAATGATGGCGCCGGGACCCGAATAAACCCAGAAAACGGCGCCCTGACAGCCATCGACCTCACCCTCTGTACACAAAAACTGGCACAAGTGGCTAAATGGGAAGTGGATCAGTCTGACCCCTTGGGCAGTGACCACTTCCTAGTTATCACCACCCTGCAGATGACTGTGCAGGCACAGATGCATACAACCATCCCCAGGTGGAATTATAATAAAGCAGATTGGGAATTATTCCAACATATCCTAATTAACGAAGATACAACACAGTTAGAATCTAATGACATAAATCAATATTACGAAAACCTAACTAATGTCATTAATAATGCTGCAACTAACAGCATTCCCACCACTAAATCCAAAGCATCTAAACTAAGTGTACCGTGGTGGAATAATGAAATCAAAACGACCAAACAAGCAAAAATCAAAGCACTATACAAATTTAAGCGATCTCATGTAACTGCCCACTTTTTGGAATATAAAACCCTTGCTAATAAACTGAAACAGCTAATCAAAGATGCAAAGTTAGCAACCTGGCAAACATACTGTGGCACTCTAAACCGAAAAACAAACACTATAAACAAGTATGGGACAAAATAAGAAAAATCAGGGGAAGAAACACAAACAATACTCCCAAAATAAGTAACACCTCCAGCGATAAAGAACAAGCTGACTTATTAGTCCAACACTTTACAAACATGAGCAAAAACAGCAACCACACCAAAGAATTTCAACTACATAGGGCAATTGAAGAGAGAGCTAATACGCAAATATTCCAAGACCTGGGCCCTAAAGATTCCCCACTAAATAACGAAATAACTAAATATGAATGGGACCAGAAACTTAAAACAAAAAAAGAAACCTCTCCTGGGGAGGATAAAATAGGGTACATAATATACAAGCACCTACCTCTTAACATAGTTAATGTAATAATAAAATTCCTTAATAAAATATGGGACACGGGAAGGCTACCAATAAAATGGAAACATGCGATAGTAATACCCATCCTAAAACCTAATAAAGACAGCCATGATATCAACTCATATAGGCCAATATCTCTAACAAATAACATATGTAAAATCATGGAAACAATCATCAACAATAGACTCAAGTCACACCTTACTAAAAATAACCTACTATCTGAAAATCAGTGTGGATTCAGAAACCGACGCTCCACCACTGACCAACTAGTAAGACTTGAAACTGCTATTAAGCTAGCATTTAACGCCAAACAAAAAGCAAGCAGAAACCTCATTGCGGTATTTCTCGATCTCGAGAAGGCATTCGATCTAGTATGGACCAAAGGCCTTATAGCCAAACTAAATAACTATGGCATTACTGGACGAATGTTTAACTTTATACAAGATTTTCTAACAAACCGCACGATAACAACTCGGGTAGGGGCAACTTTCTCTGAGAAACACTCCCTTGAAAACGGAACTCCACAAGGAAGTGTTCTCAGCCCCACCCTCTTCAACATTATGATAAACGACCTAGATAAAAATATGGCAACTACCAAAGTTGAACTATCACAATTTGCTGATGATGGTGGCCTATGGAGACCAGGAAACCCCTCCAACCGCAAAATCATCTCTGAAATACAAACTAGCCTAAATAATATCGGAAACTGGGCAAATCAATGGGGATTTAAACTATCGCACCAAAAAACGGTAGCTGTACTGTTCACCCCACACAGGAAAAATATAAAATATCCCAAACTAACAATACAGGATAAGGAAATCAAATTCGTAAAAGTAGCCAAATTTCTGGGTATGTACTATGACCAACATCTAAAATGGGCATATCACATAGATGACTTAGTTAAAAGGTGCAGCAGAGACCTAAACTTAATACAAAGCCTTAAAGGCACCAAGTGGGGTGCGGATCAAGAAACATCAATAAAATTATATAGAGCCCTAATAAGATCTAAAATAGATTATGGTTGCCAAATATACTCATCGGCTTCCAAAACAACTTCAAAAATTGGATCACATCCAACAATCGGCCTTAGTAAAGAGCACCGGAGCTCTGAAAGGAACATCGACCGCCGCACTGCATGTTATAACGGGAGAATTGCCCCTACATTTACGGCGGCAAGAACTCATCTTAAAATATGCAGCGCGGCTGTCCACCCACCCCAAAACGCACCCCACGCTCTTGGCTATTAATAAAACCAATATCCCATTTAGAAAAGGCCTAAAACAAAAACTACCTATGGGAAAACAAGTCCATCTATTAAAATCAACATTACCTGTGGAACTGTTTCCATTAGAATATAACGTAGTGTACGCACACGAACCTTGGAACAACGTACAATCTAAAGTCAACACCTCCCTAATTCAAAAAGGCAACAAACAAAATCAAGAAATAAAACTCAAAGCAGATGCCTTAGAAATTATAAACTCAAAGTACCATCAATATACCAAAATTTACACGGATGGCTCCAAAATTACCAATCCATACAAAACAGCTGCTGCTCTAGTCATACCAGAACATAACATACAAATAGGCAGCTGTCTCCCAGACTACTGTTCTATTTACACAGCTGAATTCTGGGCCATCCTAAAAGCACTACAGTGGATTGAAGAATCAAAACCCAATAAGACAGTGATTATTAGTGACTCGCTAAGCGTCCTCTCTTCAATCCAAACAAACACCACTAAAAGTAGGGAAGAATTTCTCAATAAAATAAATGCCAAATTAAAACTAAATAACGAAAATATTACCATAGAATTCATGTGGATACCCTCCCACATTGAAATCAAGGGCAACGAAATGGCAGACAAATTAGCCAAAGAAAAACTAAACGAACCAAATTTCGAGCCACTACAATATAGTACATCAGAACTATACAGCTTAATAAATACCCAAATAGATAGAAAATGGCAAAATGATTGGGAAACTAGTACAAAAGGGAGAGTGTTGTACACTACTGTTAAGGAAGTAAATAGAAATAGAAAACCACCAAAGGGCTTACCTACAGAACAAACAATCATAAACAGAATAACTGTAGGCAAAACCATGCTGGCAAACAGCCTGGGCAAATACATAGGACCCTTTCCCCATAACATAAACTGCTACAATTGTAACACCCCTGAAGATCTCCATCACATCTTCAACAATTGTACCAAAACCAAACAAGAAAGGGACAAATTCAGATCAATCCAACTAGAAATTAAAGCCCCATATACATACCCAGAATTTTTACTAAACTCAAATACAAACTTAGCAGGGACACATAAAAATATAATAGAATTTCTTAAAAACATAGGAAAATTAGATAAAATATAAAACCACAATAACAATAAGATCCCTGATCCGGGGGCGGTCTTCTGGGTGTGACAGTGAAAAACCCTTGACCGTGTCGCTTAACGGCCCAGGATATTTCCTGCAAGGACCCACTAGTCATCACCTAGTTGAACAAACCACACACCTGACCCCATAAATAGAGGAATAGCCAATTAAACGGAATCTAAGCCACACACATAGGGACCCATCATTAAGGAAAAATAATATACTAAACAAATAAGGTCATAAATAAACACATAAATAACATCGCAAGAGTAGGGGACATAAACATAAGGGAAACAAAAAGGGGCGGTCTTCTGGGTGTGACAGTGAAAAACCCTTGACCGTGTCGCTTAACGGCCCAGGATATTTCCTGCAAGGACCCACTAGTCATCATCTAAGTTGACCAAACCACACACCTGACCCCATAAATAGAGGAATAACTAATCCAACCTAACACATAAATAACATCGCAATAGTAGGGGGACATAAGCACAAGGAAAAATAAAGTACAGTAGACAAGTAAGGACATAGGAACACCATCAATCTCTCCACCTCTCCTACTCTCTCTTATATCGTATCTCTTCAACTTTCTCTCTAGGAAAACAACCAAGTGTACAGTGTTAAAATATCATATTAATAACCAGGAAACTTAAGTAGAACCAACGGTGCACCGAGACCGGTGGACCATAACTAGATAGAATCAAGATAGAAAACCCAAATTAGCACATATAAGGTAGTCTAAAAAGACCAAGACTATCAGGCCCAGCGACACAAGGTTGCAAACCAAAATTATAAGGTAGAAATTACGTAGGCCCTCAAAATTAGCTATTATAAGGTAGTCAAAAATCCAAGACTATCAGGCCCAGCGGCACAAGGCTGCAAGTATAACCATATAACTAAGACAATAAGGCTCAATTAGGACCTCAAATAGTGTATATAAGGTGATCATACCCCAAGATCATCAGACACAGCAACACAATGTTGCACAAAAAACAATAGAAAAACAATAATAAATAAACACACACTGAGCACCACACACAACAAACACTGTATCTCAAACGTTGTACACCCCAAGAACAGCACAGGGTATCAGAATAGGGATAGGTCCCCACAACCAAAGTCGCCCTTGCCAGGCACTCTCAACTCGCCCGCTACCTCTGCAGCAGCAACTACACGTGCTTAGCACGTCCAGAAATAACCAAATACCACCAGATGAATTAATATGAGTGTGTGCTGGAACTATTCCCACTCATATGGCATGAGGCCCTACAATCACACAGTATTAGCTCAATAGCTAATCAGATGTGACGGCCAAATTAATTAAGTGTTCCACTATGAACACATAAACGCCTGCAGGGCGGTGGCTCATTTCCACCCTCAGGATAAATTAAATAACCGTCCATTGACGGATAAAACAGTGACAAGAGCCTTCGGGACGAATCACTTAAAACCCATATTATTCATTCATTAGCCAAACTCCAGGGCCATCAAAACCTCTAGAAGAAAGGGATCTCATATCCCTCCCCAGACAAGGAAACCCCTAACCCCAACCCAATCGTAGTCCCCAACAACTGGGACGGAAAGGGAAAGGGACCCTCCAAAAAGAGGAATAAACCAAGCGTTAACACTAACCCTGTAGTAAACTCAAACAATAAACACAATCCCCCAAACTCAGGACCCAAACCACATTACCACAGACCTGAATTAACACACTGTACATACACAGTAAGTCCAATAAATTCATCAATCTATCAACAAATAGCTTAGCAGGAGCATTATCTAAAACACACCAAGGCCCTTGCAAAATAATTAGGCCAAATAAGGATTATATAATAATACACTGCAGTACCAGCAGTCAAACTGCAAAATTCCTAGAATTAGAAACTATAGGAGAAATCCCTGTTAAGGTAACAAAACCATATAAACTAATCTGTCCACCAAAAAACACCACCACTGCAGAAAAAACAAAGGACCCAACCTCTCCCACCCCCACAACACAGCGCAAACTAAATGCAAAACTGTATTAAAACTCACGGGGGAAATGTCCAAATGGGACAATCTCAAACTAAATACCGAGTTAAAGAAAGGAGGGAATAACTTTATCCAAACATACCGATTAGCAAGCAAAGCACCCAACTACACTTTAACAGTGATAGAATCTACCACCCCATTACAAAAGACCATCCAAATAGGTACAACAGGAACCAAATACAGAACAGAACCGTACATCAATAAACCTAGATTCTGCTCTAAATGCAAACACTGGAAATTTTAAACTTTAAACTTTCGGACCATAAATTAATAACACTAGAAACAGTGATACAAAACAATAGATGGGGAAAAGGACTATGGAAACTCAACAACTCAATTCTTGAAGACGAAGCACTAATTCAAGAAATAAAAGATGAAATTCCAAAAATTATGCAGAACACAATGGAATCAAAAATAGCTGATATAGCAAATGATTGGGATAAATTAAAGAAGAAAATTAAGAGTGTAGCTATATATCACTTAAATAAACGGAAGAAAATTCAAAACATAGCAATAACTCAATGTAAATATGTGCTAAATTCTACACACACATCTATCAGGAATAAAGAAAACTGTTCCAAATATTTGGAACAGTTGGAAAATGTAGTAAACAAAGGGAATGAAATAAGGGCGGGTAAATTTCAACACATATACACACAGGCTAGGGAAATGTATAAAAGGGAGGAAAAGAAAAAAGGGGAAAATAAAACACTAGACACTTTAACAGTTAATGGGATTGAAATAACTACTAAAGCAGAAATCCTAGATGAAGTACACAAATACTACGCCACACTTTATACTTCTCAATGCATAGACAACACAATCACAGACTATTTAAATTCTATACAGTGTGAGATGATTACATCTGAACACAAGAAACGGTGTGATGCTTTCATCTCTGGAGGAAGTGCTTACCACAATAAAAGAACTAGCAAAAAATAAAGCTCCAGGGCGAGATGGACTCACTGCGGAATTTTATAAAAAATTCCAAAGTGAGTTGGCACCAATTTTAGCAGATCTTTATAATAATATACTTCTCAAAAATGACAAAATGACGTAAAATATGAGGGAGGGAGTGATTACAATTATATATAAGGGTAAAGGGGACAGGTCGGACTTAAAAAATTGAAGACCCATCTCTCTCCTAAATATTGATTGATTACAAGATTTTAAGTAGAATTTTAGCTAGGAGGATAAAAGAAGGAATAAACACCATAGTAAACACTAACCAGACATGCGGAGGTAAAGATAGGAGCATACAAAACAATATACTAAACATTAGGACCATAATTGACTATTTAAAAACGTCTAACAAGAAATGTGCTATGGTACTTTTCGACCAGGAGAAAGCTTTCGATAGACTTGAATTGATTTATACACAAAAAGTACTGGAAAAATTTGGGTTTGGAAAAAACTTCCAAAATTGGACCAAAATAATGTACAATGATATATCTTCCAAAGTACAAATAAATGGAACTGTTACGAAACAATTTGGAATAAATAGGTCAGTGAGGCAAGGATGCCCCCTGTCCATGCTATTATATGTAATAGCAATAGAAATTCTAAGTATTAAGATTCGCAATAATACTAACATAAAGGGCATAAAAATTCCTAACCTAAAACAGGAATTTAAAATGCTCCAACATGCAGATGATTGTACAAACTTTATAATCGATCCGAATTCCTTTCAATACCTAGTAAAGGAATATGAAGATTCTGGCAAAGCATCAGGATCAAAAATAAATCATGATAAAACAGATATTATTGATAGGAAACTGGAGGGGGAGCCCCTGTGGCTTGCCCCCCAACATTATTAAGAGAAAGGTCAAAGCCCTAGGGATATTCTTTGGGGAAAATGAGGAAAAAGAAAATCTAGATAAAATTAAAACAAAAATAAAAGAAATAATTGAAATCTGGGCCCCAGTGCCACTTAGTCTAATCGAACGTTCACAGGTTGCAAAAACATATGTATTCAAATCTGGCATATTTAGTAAACACTGTGGACATAAAAAACAAAACACTAGCAATATTAGATAATGATATAATAGATTATATATGGGATCAAAAACTACACTATATACAAAAGTCAATTTTATATATGCCAAAAAATAAAGGGGGTTTAGCCTTGCCAAACCCTCTTTTAATAAAACATAAAAGTATCTTAAATAGGTTTAAAAGAATTAACAGTAACCCCCAAACACCTTGGGAAGCCATATACATTTTTTGGTTAGGAATTAGTATGAAACATAGGCAAGATATATGTAGGAATAATCAATTAGTTAGGACTATAGAAATACCTGCCTTATATAGAGAAATAAAAGGGCTTCTAGCTAGATATAGTGGTAATAAAAAACTTTGGGAACTGAGCAAGGACGACACATATGGACTGATTTTAGAAGAAGATACTATAAAGAAATAATCAAAATTAGAAATTGAAATATAATATAATATATTATATTAATAATAATAATATATAATAATATAAATTGGAATAGGGTTTGGGGAAATTGGACAAGTATAAACTCTCCAAAAATACAGTCTAATGTTCACCTATATCCACAACACCTGGCTAACGGGTGAAGTGGCTTACAAGAGACGGATAATTTAAAAACAAATAAATTGCCCACTATGCAATAAAGCAACATATACAAAGGACCACGTGATAACTCAATGTGATAAGACAAAGGAAGAGAGAACAAAACTAATAAATGAACTTACTAAGATCGACACATATGACAAACGGCAACTACTCTTCCTGGACGGAAACTTTAACAGACTATTGGTTAGACGAATAACGGACTTTATTACGGCGACTTTAATAAAATGTGGTCCCCTAATGAAGGTTAGGGGAATAAATAATATTTTATGTAATAGAAATTTTTTAAGAAAATTATAATAATAATTTAAAAATTTAAAATTTTAAAATTTTAAAATTTAAAAAAAAAAAAAGGGTTCTAAAGTACATATGAGGACGCTGTAGGGCTATACCACATGGCGCTACGCGAAGTGGAAAGGCCTGCAGAAGAGTGTGGAAAAGAAATACCCAACTAATTTAATTATATAACCTTTTTGATAGTTTATATACCTCTCATTTTAAATCCAATGTATTTCTTATACTCTTTGACACTACTATGCAGCTCTCTGGAACCTTTTTCCATCCTTTTTCTGTCAGGGCTACATCCTATAGTAGCCTTGACCCCCGTCTTAAGGGGAATTTAAACAATTTTGGAAATTTTTGGAAATAGTAACTAAACAAATAACTAAAGAATGGCCGGACAAATTGAGGTAGAAATAGCACAGCCAAATAAATTTGTGCGATTTTCTACCTCAAGGAAGACGGACCAACTCCTAAATATAAACTTATAGATGATAAATTGAGACACATGGAAAATATCTAAATATCGCACCTCAATTTATCCTAAATTCAAATTCAAATTAAATATAAATAATAAATTATATAAATATAGCCAAAATTTTACCAAGTAGTAAACAACTGGAATGATCTGAATTAACCATGGCTATCCTGTACACAAACATAAGTACATATTTAATGTACTTTTATACACAACAAATAGCACTATACATATAGCAAACATCAGGATTTAAGGGACCCCTAGCCAGGGTCAACAAAAATGAAAGAGTCCCTATAGAGTGGGTAGGTCAAATCCCAACTATAGGAGACTCTTAGAGTAACACTAAGGATATATAAATACCCCTTTTCAATTATAACCCCTTAGGGGGAAAATAATTTTTTAGAATTTAAAGTATGAAATAAAAAATACAACATAAAAACATTTGGGGGGAACACACTTACAAATAAACTTTTTTCAAATTTTTTTTGATTGGGGGGGGGGCATCTGTCTGGTGCCCCCCCCCCCAAAAAAAAAAAAAATGCAAACACTGGGGCCATTTTACGACCAAATGCAAAAGTAAATACAAATGCTATCACTGCGGAGGAGAACACAAGGGGAAATGTCTCAGGACACAACCCAAATGCGCACAATGCAATGTGCCCCGCAACAATAAGGGAAAAACAAATCATCGAAACCATGAAAATTAAACAAGTAGATTACCTTACAGCAAGGAAACTAAATAGGAACAACCAAGAACCAAAAAACAGCAATATAGGAAAAGAAATAACCACAGAACTAACAAAGGCAGTCAACACCATAGACAATCTAATGGATACAATAAAGCAAATCAAAAATTCTCAAAGACTGCTAAAAACTCTTTAAGTTCTCCAAAAAACAAATACAAACACTTATGATAGTAAATGAAAACACCAAAAATGAATGACACAATAAACAGGAATATTTCGATCTGGCAATGGAATGCTAGAGGACTTCACTCTAACCTAAATGAATTAAAAATAAAACTAATTAACGCTAAGAAAAAACCTGATATCCTCTGCATTCAGGAAACTAACTTATCAAATAAACAACA
This sequence comes from Unio delphinus, assembly GCA_029339505.1. Classification (NCBI taxonomy): domain Eukaryota; kingdom Metazoa; phylum Mollusca; class Bivalvia; order Unionida; family Unionidae; genus Unio; species Unio delphinus. The sequence goes on from JAQISU010000104.1 coordinate 678,260, forward strand.
AACATTGCCAAAAATACAAGGCTAAGCCCCAGGTTACTTCCAGAATCGTAAAACAGGAAAGGGGGGAGGTATAGCCATGTATATAAATAACAACATACCATCAATACAAATAATACCAATAACACAAGAGATAATAAATAATTCAAATATCGATGTACAATCAATCCAAATTAAAAAAGGAAACAGCGACTTACAAATAATAAATATCTATGATCCAGGAACAAACAACACCCTTAACTATGAATTATTTTATAGAGCAATAACTACCCTAATCACTGTCATTTGCGGGGATTTCAATGCCCACAACAGGCTGTGGGGGGGGGGAAGCGTCGGACAAGAGGGGCAGGTTGATTGAGGCCTGGGCCAATACATCAACCCTAACCATACTTAACGACGGATCCGGAACCCGGCTAAACCCGGAAAACGGAACCTTGTCTGCCATCGATCTCACCCTATGCTCAAACACGTTGGCTCAAGTGGCGGAATGGGAAGTAGATCAGAATGACCCCATGGGCAGTGATCACTTCCTAATCATTACCACTCTGCAAATGGCAGTACAGTCACGAGTGCATACTATTATCCCCAGGTGGAATTATCTAAAAGCGGACTGGGAGTCCTTTCGAGAAAACCTAAGTAACATAGACTTATCCCAGATAGAATCCAATAACATTGATCAATATAATGAAAACATCATGCAGGTTATCAAAAATTCGGCAACAGCCAGCATCCCCACTAGTAACCCTAAATCTGACAAACTAAGTGTCCCGTGGTGGAATGATGAAATCAAAAATACTCAAAAAGCTAAAAATAAAGCATTACAAAAATTTAGAAGAACTAAAGTAACCACCCATTTCCAGGAATATAAAAACCTGAGAAATTAAAAAAAATCATCAAACAATCCAAAGCGGACACCTGGAAAAAATATTGTAGTACCATCAATCATAACACAAACTCCAAACAAGTATGGGAAAAAATGAGAAGGATTAGGGGCAAAAAAACTAACACCCCTAAATTAAGCAACACCACTAATGATAAGGAACAAGCAGAATTACTAGCCCAACATTTTGCAAATATGAGCAAAAATAGTAACCACACTACAGAATTCCAAACCCACAGAAACTATATAGAGACCTCGAATAAACATTTGAAGACCTGGGGCCCAAAGAATCCTCATTAAACAATAAAATAACACTATGAATGGGACCAGGCACTCAAAACTAAGAAAGAAACCTCACCTGGGGAGGACAAAATAGGGTACATAATCTATAAACAACTACCACCCAACATAGTCAGTGCAATAATTAAATTCCTAAACCACGTATGGGACACAGGAAAGCTACCAGCTACTTGGAAACATGCGATAGTAATACCCATCTTAAAACCCAACAAAGACAGACACGATATAAACTCATATCGACCCATCTCTCTAACCAACAACATATGCAAAATCATGGAGACTATCATCAATAATAGACTCAAGTCACATCTTACTAAAAATAATCTAATCTCAGAAAATCAATGTGGATTCAGAAACAAGCGCTCCACAACGGATCAACTAGTAAGACATGAGACTGCTATCAAACTAGCTTTTAACACCAAAAAAAAAGACAGCAGATATCTAACTGCGGTTTTTCTCGATCTCGAGAAAGCATTCGACCTAGTATGGACCAAAGGCCTTATAGCCAAATTAAATGATTATGGCATTACTGGGCGAATGTTTAACTTTATACAGGATTTTCTAACAAACCGCACTATTACAACTAGGGTAGGGGCAACTTACTCTGAGAAACACTCCCTCGAAAACGGAACTCCACAAGGGAGTGTACTCAGCCCCACCCTCTTCAATATAATGATAAATGACCTAGATAAAAATTTGGCATCATCCAAAGTCGAACTTTCCCAATTTGCGGATGATGGTGGCCTATGGAGACCAGGAAACCCCTCCAGCCGCACAAACATGTCTGAAATACAAAACAGCTTAAATAATATTGGAATATGGGCCAATAAATGGGGCTTTAAACTATCGCATCAAAAAACGGTAGCTGTACTGTTCACCCCAAACCTAAAATACATACAATATCCTAAATTAACAATCCAAGGTAGGGAAATTAAATTGGTTAAAATAGTCAAATTTCTGGGTATGTATTATGACCAGCACCTAACATGGGGCGTACCACATAGATGATTTAGTTAAAAGGTGCCACCAGGACTTAAATTTAATAAAAAGCATGAAAGGCACACAATGGGGTGCCGATCAGGAAACATCACTCAAATTATACAGGGCCTTAATAATATCCAAATTAGACTGGCTGTCAAATATATTCATCAGCCTCAAAAACAAATTTAAAAAAATTAGATAAAGTCCAACGAACAGCCTTATTATGCAGCACCGGGGCTCTAAAATCAACCTCGACAGACGAACTGCAAATATTAACAGGGGAATTGCCACTATCACTAAGAAGGCAAGAACTCTTGTTAAAATATGCAGCACGGCTCTCTACCCACTCTAAAACGCACCCCACCCTCCTGGCCATAAATAGAACTAACAAACCATTTAGAAAAAGTCTCAAAATGAAATTACCTTTGGGAAAACAAGTCCACCAACTCAAAATATTACTACCAGTAGAGCTCTTCCCATTGGAACCTAGAGTAGTGTACGAACACGAACCTTGGACCAACGTACAAACTAAAGTCAACACCTCCCTAGCTACAAAAGGCAATAAACAAAATCAAGAGCACAAACTTAAAATAGAAGCCTTAGAAATTATCAACTCACAGTACCAACAATATACAAAAATCTACACGGATGGATCCAAAATCACAAATCCATACCAAACAGCTGCAGCAATGGTCATACCAGAGCTTAACATCCAAATAGGCAGACGTCTTCCAGACCACTGCTCTATTTATACAGCTGAATTCTGGGCCATCCTTAAATCGTTAAACTGGGTTGAAGAATTCAAACCAAACAAGACAGTAATTATTAGCGACTCGCTTAGCGTCCTATCTTCAATCCAGTCAAACACCACCAAAAGTAGGGAAGAATTCCTAGATCAAATAAATATCAAACTAAGACAGCTAAATAACGAAAATAGGATAGTGGAATTCATGTGGATACCATCCCACATACAAATTAGAGGTAATGAAATGGCGGATAAACTAGCCAAAGAAAAACTAAATGAACCAGAGTTTGAGCCACTACAATATAGTACCTACGAACTATACAGCATAATTAACACACAAATAAATAAGATATGGCAAAATGATTGGGATAAAAGTACTAAAGGGAGAGTGTTGTACACCACTGCTAGGGAAGTAAATAGAAATAGGAAACCGCCCAAGGCCCACCAAAAGAACAAACGGTTATAAATAGGATCATTTTAGGAAAAACCAGACTGGCAAACAGCCACGGAAAATACATAGGACCCTTTCCTCATAACATAAATTGTTACAATTGTAACATCCCTGAAGACCTCAACCATGTTTTCAACCATTGCACAAAAACCAAAAATGAAAGGGACAAATTTAGATCACAACAACATACCCGGAAAATATTCAAAGTAACAATACCAACTTAGTAGGCACATATAAAAATATGATAGAATTACTTAAAAACATAGGGAAATTAGATAAAATATAAAAATAATACCGAGAGAAACAGATAGTGAAAAAACAACTATGATAAACAAAACAATGTTCTTTGAGGAAAGGTCAATAAGAAACGGTTAGGACCGGGGTGCGGAAACTGGGTGTGACAAGGGATACCTTCGACGTGTCGCTTAACGGCCCCTGCTATTTGCGGCAAAGGTCCTTTGTTATTGCCTAGTCGCCGCATTTCACGGACCGGACCGGGGAAGTGACTGGGTGTGGTAGTGGATAATCCCTGACGTGTCGCTTAACGGCCCCGTGTATTTTCGGCAGGGACCCATTGCTAACGCAAAGTAGCCGAACCACAAACCTTACCTATAACAAAGGACCAATTAAAATATAAATAGGTATACACTCATCAAGGGATAACAACAAAGGAAAATACGATCAAATAAGCACAAATACAAGGTTATCAATAAGGGATCATAATGAATAAATACTAATATATAAATAGTAACAAAAATAACAACTCAGAAATACCAACTAAACAACAGAATTAGGGTGACAATTGTAGGAAGTAAGATTAACACGCTCTTATACATACTCTGCTCCCTTCTTTTCTTCTATCCTTCCCCCATAGAAATGCAACCAAGTATGCAGTGAAAAAATCATACAAACAGGTTTAAAATAAAAGTATATAGTACCAAACACTGCACTGAGAACAATGCACCTAAACCAGATAGACAAATAAGATAGGACCCCAAATTAGTACATATAAGGTAGTCTAAATTCCAAAGACTATCAGGTCCAGCGATACAAGGTCGCAAAAAACTAAACAACATAAGAAAGCAGGAGTTAGAAATCCTTCAAAATAGATTGTATAAGGTAGCCCAAAAGCCCAGGGCTATCAGGGCCAGCAGCACAAGGTTGCCAACATAACATAAATTCAGAAAATAGAACTAACATAGGAACCCAAATAGAAATTATAAGGTGACCCAACATCCAAGGTCATCAGGCCCAGCAGCACAATGTTGCAAGAAACACACGAGTAGGAAATAACCAAGCGACAAAATACAGAACACCAACTACAAACAAAAAGCACTGTACTACAAAAGTTGTATTTTACCTCTAGAACTTGAACAGCACAGGGTATAAATATAGGGACTAGGGACAAATACCAACCATGCCTGGCACTCCGCCTTGCCTACCGCGCCTGCAGCAACTTCACGTGCTTAGCACGTCCACAAATAACCAACAAAACCGGATGGCAAAATACGAGTGTGTGCTGGAACTATTCCCACTCACATACTTATACAGGCCCTACAATCACACAGCAGTAGCTCAATAGTTACTCAGATTTGACGGCCTAACTAAATAGTGTTCCATGAACACATAAATGTCTGCAGGGTGGTGGCTCCGAACCCACCCTCAGGATAAAATTAAATAACCGTCCATTGACGGATAAAACAGTGACAAGAGCCCTCGGGACGAGTCACTTAAAACTCATATTATTCATTCATTTGTTGGACGTAGTTGATTGAGGCCTGGGCCAATACATCAACCCTAACCATATTAAATGATGGAGCCGGAACTATTAAACCCGACGAACGGCACCTTGTCCGCCATCGATCTCACTCTATGCACAAAAAGACTGGCACAAGTGGCGGAATGGGAGGTGGATCAATCTGACCCCATGGGCAGTGACCACTTCCTAATCATCACCACCCTGCAGATGACGGTGCAACCAATAGTGCAAAATAAACTCCCCAGGTGGAATTACAATAAAGCAGACTGGGAATCATTTAAAGAAATTCTAAATAACGAAAACAACCCAGCTTGAATCAGATGACATTGAACTATACTACGAAAACATTATACAGGTCATTACCAACGCTGCAACAAACAGCATTCCAACCAGTAATTTTAAGGCATCCAAGCTCAGTGTACCATGGTGGAATGACGAAATTAAAATAACCAAACGATCCAAAATTAGAGCACTTAATAAGTTCAAAAGATCCAATGTCACTACCCACTTTCAGGAATACAAAGACCTCGATCGAAAACTGAAACTAATTAAACAAGCCAAAACAGAAACTTGGAAAGAATACTGTGGTACACTAAACCACAAAACAACTACTAAAAAAGTATGGGATAAAATAAGGATTAGGGGCAAAAAAAAACACCAATACCCCTAAAATAACACCTCCAATGATAAAGAACAAGCTGACTTACTAGCTCAACATTTCACTAGCATGAGCAATAACAGCAACCATACTGTAGAATTTCAAACTCACAGAAATAAAGAAAAATCAAATAAACATATTTAAAGACCTGGGACCAAAAAAATCCCCTTTAAACAACAAAATAACAAAATATGAATGGGACCAGGCACTAAAAACCAAAAAGGAAACTTCACCTGGGAAAGATAAAATAGGGTACATAATATATAAACAACTACCACAAAACAGTTAGTGAAATAATAAAATTCCTTAATAAAATATGGGACACAAGAAAGCTACCAAAAAATGGAAACATGCGATAGTTATACCCATCCTAAAACCCAATAAAGACAGACATGATATCAACTCGTATAGGCCAATATCTTTAACGAACAACATATGCAAAATCATGGAAACTATAATTAACAGAATCAAGTCACATCTTACTAAATATAATCTACTCTCAGAAAATCAATGTGGATTCAGAAACAAACGCTCCACCACAGACCAATTAGTAAGACTTGAAACCGCTATCAAACTAGCATTTAACTCCAAACAAAAAGCGAACAGAAACTTAATTGCGGTATTTCTCGATCTCGAGAAAGCATTCGACCTAGTATGGACCAAAGGCCTTATAGCCAAATTAAATGATTATGGCATTACTGGACGAATGTTTAACTTTATCAAAGACTTCTTAACAAACTGCACTATAACAACTAGGGTAGGGGCAACATACTCTGAGACTCACTCCCTCGAAAACGGAACTCCACAAGGAAGTGTACTCAGCCCCACTCTCTTTAACATCATGATAAATGACCTCGATAAAAATTTGGCGAATACCAAAGTGGAATTATCCCAATTTGCGGATGACGGTGGCCTATGGAGACCAGGAAACCCCTCCAACCACAAAAACATCTGAAATTCAAACCAGTCTTAACAATATTGGAAAATGGGCCAACAAATGGGGGTTTAAACTATCGCACCAAAAAACGGTAGCTGTACTGTTCACCCCACGTAGAAAAAACATCCAATACCCGAAACTAACCATACAGGATAGGAAAATAAAATTCGTAAAAATAGTTAAATTTCTGGGTATGTATTACGACCAACATCTAACATGGGCACACCACATTGACGACCTTGTAAAAAGATGTAACCAGGACTTAAATCTAATCAAAAGTCTTAAAGGCACACAGTGGGGTGCTAATCAGGAAACCATAATAACACTGTATAGGTCTTTAATAAGATCAAAACTAGATTATGGCTGCCAAATATACTCATCAGCCTCGAAAACAACTTAAATTAGATAGTATCCAACGAATAGCCCTAGTAAAGAGCACTGGAGCTCTCAACACAACCTCGACGGCCGAACTGCATGTAATAACGGGGGAATTGCCATTACATCTGAGGCGGCAAGAACTCTTGTTAAAATATGCAGCTCGACTGTCCACTCACCCTAAAACGCACCCCACGCTCCTGGCCATAAATAAATCAAATGTCCCATATAGGAAAAATCTAAAACTAAAATTACCTATGGGAAAGCAGGTACATCAATTAAAAAAAAAATTTAACAGTGGACCTATTCCCATTAGAACATAACGTAGTGTACGAACATGAACCTTGAAACAACGTACAACCCAAAGTCAACACCTCCCTAACCAAAAAAGGCAATAAACAAAATCAGGAAAACAACCTCAAAATAGAAGCCTTAGAAATTATCAACTCTCAGTACCACCAATACACTAAAATCTACACGGATGGATCCAAAATTACAAATCCATACAAAACAGCTGCAGCAATGGTCATACCAGAGCATAAAGTCCAAATAGGCAGACGTCTCCCAGACCACTGCTCTATTTATACAGCTGAATTCTGGGCCATCCTAAAATCATTAAAATGGAAGAATTCAAACCTAATAAGGCAGTGATTATTAGTGACTCGCTAAGTGTTATATCTTCAATCCAAAACACCACCACCAAAAGTAGGGAAGAATTTCTCAATCAAATAAATGCCAAACTAAAACAACTACATAACGAAAATATGCTAGTGGAATTCATGTGGATACCTTCCCACATAGAAATTAATGGTAATGAAATGGATAAACTAGCCAAAGAAAAACTAAATGAACCAAATTTTGAGCCACTCCAATATAGTACATCCGAACTATACAGCATAATTAACACCCAAATAGACAAAATATGGCAAAATGATTGGGATACAAGTACAAAAGGGAAAGTGTTGTACACTACTGTTAGGGAAGTAAATAGGAATAGAAAACCGCCCAAGGGCTCACCTAAAGAACAAACAATTATAAATAGGATCATTATAGGAAAAACCAGGCTGGCAAACAGCCACGGGAAATACATAGGACCCTTTCCTCATAATATTAACTGCTACAATTGTAACACCCCTGAAGATCTCCACCATGTCTTCAACAATTGTATTAAAACCAAAAACGAAAGGGACAAATTTAGATCACAACAGCAAGATATGAAGGCCCCTTATACATACCCAGAAATTATCCAAAATACCAACACTAACATATTAGGCACATACAAAAATGTTAGAATTTCTATAAAAAAAACATAGGGAAAATAGAAAATATCTAAAAAATAACACCGTAATCATCTTAAAAGACCGAAAGAGCCAGGTAGTGTAAGCCCCTAAGATAAACAAATCAAAAATTTAACCTTTGAGGGCAGGAAAGCTAAGAAACGGTTAGGACCGGGGTGCGGATGCTGGGTGTAACAATGGATACCTTTGACGTGTCGCTTAACGGCCCGGTGTATTTACGGCCAAGTCCGTTTGTTGTCACCTGGTCGCCGCGCCTCACGGACCGGACCGTGGGGCGGTGTCTGGGTGTGACAGCGGATAATCCTTTACGTGTCGCTTAACGGCCCCGTGTATTTACGGCAAGGACCCATTTGTTATCACTTAGTCGCTGACCCACATACCCGACCTAAAACAAAGGAAAAATTATTATATAAATTTGGCCACACTAACCGAGGCTCACCAACAGGGAAAACAAACCATCGCCAAAAATAAGGTCATAAATAAGAGACCATTATAAATAACAACTAAAAAATAGCAGGAACGAAAGTAAACTACTACATATTAATATTGATATAAAAACATCTCAAAAATACCATCCAAACATCAGTAATAGGGTGTCAAACATAGGAAATAGGACTAACACTCTTCACCCCCCGCTTCCTCCTTTCTTCTGAATCTTTTGCTCTAGAAATACAACCAAGTATACAGTGTAAAATTATACAATTAGGTTAAAACGAAAGTAAATTAAATAGAACCAACCAGTGCACTGAGAGCAATGCACAAAAACTAGATAGTAAATTAAGATAGGACCCAAAATTAGTACCTATAAGGTAGTCTAAAACCCAAAGACTATCAGGCCCAGCGACACAAGGTCGCAAAACTAAATAACACAAGTCAGTAGATACCAGAAGTCCCATAAATTAGAACATATATAAGGTAGTCCAAAACCAAGACTATCAGGTCCAGCGGCACAAGGCTGCAAATATAACTAAATATACAGATAATAGGATTAAAATAGGGCCCCAAATAGTGACTATAAGGTGACCCAATATCCAAGGTCATCAGACACAGCAACACAAATGTTGCAAAAAATGTACAACTAGGAAACAAAGCAATAAAAACACAGAGCACCATCTACAAAAAACACCACAAAAGCACTGTATTACAAAAGTTGTATTATACCTCTAAAACAGCACAGGGTATACTAATAAGGATTAGGGACGAAAACCGACCTTGCCTGGCCCTACGCCTCGCCCACCGCACCTGCTACAGTAACTACACGTGCTTAGCACGTCCATTAAAAATGGAACAACATCGGATGGCTAAATATGAGTGTGTGCTGGAACTATTCCCACTCATATATACAGGCCTTACACAGCAGTAGCTCAATAGTTACTTAGATGTGACGGCCTAATTAAATAGTGTTCCTTGAACACATAAACGCTTGCAGGGTGGTGGCACCATTCCCACCACCAGGATAAATTAAATAACCGTCCATTGACGGATAAAACAGTGACAAGAGCCTTCGGGACGAGTCACTTAAAGCAAATTCAGTCAGTCAGTTTGTTGGTGTTCCTATATAGTTTGTGCCTGTGTTTAGTATGCGTCTCTTAATTTGTGGGCACAGTTTTGTGAGGAGATTAAGTTTCTTGGGGTGGTTGCCCAGTGCGTGTAATGAACATTCTTACTTAAATGCATCTTTTGATGGACGCTCAGGCGCTGTAGTAGAGGAATTTCTTATGAGGCCATCCCCTTTACTATTTGAGTCACCGCCTGATGTGTATTTGAGACTGAGAATGATATTGGAACAGTTACGCCGGAGCGGATAGTGTCCAGCATTATTGAGTTAAGCCAGCGGTTGCTTTCTATGGGGGTACGCCATGTTTGTGTAGGGGCGATGTTACCACGTTTTGCCCCGAGGCGGTTGATTGTTGGGCAGTATAATCGCCTTGTTCGAAGAGTGAACCAAGGGCTTGCGGTTAATTTGGTCGGAGTGGAGAATGTACTATTGCCCGATTCGAGGATTTCGCCACAAACACCTTGGGAAGCATACATTTTTTGGATAGGATTTGAAATGAGACAAAGACAAGACATATACACGAACAACAATTTAGTTAAGAAAATAGACACCACATTTATATAAGGGTATTATAGAAATTTAATATAGGTATAGAGACAATAAAAAAAATATGGGAACTAGACAAAGAAGACCTTTGACTATTTTGGAATTAGAATCTAATAAAATTAAACCAAAAATAGAAACAGTTTATATATATTAACTGGGACAGAGTTTGGAGGCATTGGTCCGACATTAACTCTCCAAAGGTACAAAGTATAATATACACGTACCTCCAAAACGCCATGCTTACAGGCAAAGTGGCCCTTAGGAGAAAACTGATACGAACCCCTGTTAGCTGCCCTCTATGCAGAAATGCCCCCTATACAAAGTACCACACAATAACACAATGTGACAAAACAAAGGAAGACAGGATCAAACTGATAATCGAAATAATGAAGATAGACAAATATGAAAGACGTCAACTACTCTTCCTAGTCGGAAACTTTAATAAACAATTGGTAAGACAAATAACGGACTATATAACGAGGACACTTATAAGGTGTGGACCACTAATGAAGTTTAGGGAATAGCTTTACTATGAAAACTAAAATATGTTAATATATTAATTTATAATTTAAAAAAAAAATTCCTTACTTGATATCTTATTAACATATTTGTGAGGGGGAAGTACATACGAGGACGCCATATGGATAAATCACATGGCGCTACCGAAGTGAGCAGGCCTGTGAAAGTTTGGAAAATACCACCTAAATATTTACTTAATTTATTTTAAATGCACATCCATCTTTTTCTCTGGATACTAAATCCATACTTTACCTGCCATGCCTATCTCCCGTAATAGACATGGCTCTCATTTAAGGGAACATAAACAATTTTGGAAAACTTCTTAAAATTTTAATTATAATAAATAAGTAAAGGCCGGACCAATTTAAGACAAGAAGTGTACAACCAAATAAATTTGTACAGGTCCTCTCAGGGCAGACGGACCTATGAAAATAAAATATTACTAGATAAATTGAAGAACACTAAATATCAAAATAAACACTTCAATTTATACAAAATTTCAAATTAAATTAAAAATAAATTAAAACATACTTAAAAATAAACGTCTTTCTTTTATAGAAGACAAAGTAAGACAACTGGTAAAAAATCGGAACGAAATGGCTTTCTTTTACACAAATACAAGGTATATACCTTATATAGCAAACAGACATACAGCACTAACACAAATTGCAAACACAAGGAAATAGGTGACCACAGCCATGGTCAAACAAACAAAAAAAAGTAGACTACTAGTGTGGGTAGATCAATTCCCACCTAGCAAGGATCTACAGAAATAACACTAGGGATATTAAAATACCCCAAATCAAATATATATATGGGGAAAAATTATATGGTTAGTTAAATAAAAAAAACCTAACATATCGGGGGTACACAAACATACAAAACTTTTTATTGGGGGGGGGGGATCTGTAATTTCAGTAAATCTCGATTCCAAATATAATGCAAGTACACGTAAAGAAATAAGATGATCGACTTTGTCTTTAGATGCTCTGTGCTTTAATTTCTGCAATTTCAGTAATTTTAAATCACTGTTAATCTCTTTAGTGGGCTTATAATTCCAATGATATTTTCTTTTTATATTTGTTTTTACCTACTTTTATTGGCAAGTAATTATTTACACAAAAACTATACTTAATATGGCCTTTGTGTACGTGTTCCTCTGACAGTCTGTCCAAAAGAAATAAATGATGTGTTTCGATTTTTAATACGTTGTAGACTTGCTTTAATAGTATATCTGTTAGTACATTAGAAACGTACGTATATAAATCTCGTGCTTGTGGTAAATATAAAATGCATTTTATGTTAGCCTTTCAAAAAATAGATTATGTGTTTGCGTATGTAAAATGCCTTGTATTTTATCCTTTGTAAAATGACTTACCCAAAGTAAGTGAAATAGATTTTAAAGGGTAACAATAGATTCGACTTTTAAAACTGTCAGTTTCAGGAGACATCGTTTAGTCTTCTACGATTTGGAATTTTCGTTGGTGTTATTTTTTTTTATGTTCTTTCGGTGAATCTGAATATACATACAACGGACACTATGCAGACCCGACAATTATTTAGACCCATTAATCGTTAGATGTGACGTTACGTGTTAAAATCCCAAAGAATATTTCTAGTTTTCTTCATTTTTAATTTTTGAGATACATTACCATACGGTCGGGAAAAAAATGGATGTTCCTGGATGAACTTCAATATTGCAATAAGATTATGCAAATATATTATGTTTGCATCAAAATGAAGTCATTGATGAAATATTTGTATCTTTGTTTTATATAGGTTTTTTATATAGATTTAGGCTTTTCAAAATAGATTTAGGCTAGATTTTAATAAATTCTAGAGCAGCTCGTTATATGTAACAAAATGAATTCACTCATTGACGTTACGTCATTGACGTTATGTGAACAAAAAAAGGCACAGATAAAACCTATATTTACAGTCCAGCACGATACAATGGATTTTACGAAGCCCAAAATTAGCCTGAGCTAGAAGATAATGTAAGGAGATACTCGTACATCAGCACGCTTCAGTTCAGCTCCATGGCTGCTCCAGTTCAGCCTCAAAGCTGCTACGATGGATTCCTGTAGCAGGCCTTTGCGCTTGCACCATATCGACCTCGAGCACTCTAGCCACCAAGACAGCTCTACACATTCGGGACGCTCTTCATGTGGTTTTGCTTTTCAGTTTGCACGACCTCGATCACTTCGATAACTTTAAAACTCTGGTCACCTTGGACAAGTCTACAAATTCGGGACGCTTCGGACACCTAACAGCACTACACAGATACCGACAGGACAAGACTGGACTTTACTCTGGCCAGCTGAAAACATCCAACACCGTGTACTATACATGACACTGGCATAAAAATAGTAATAACCTTACACACGGCAAGTTATATAGATTACATTACCGGCACAATATTTACAAAACTAGTTTGGAAGTAAACCTAACCCTGCTAGATAAGAATATAATACTGTACTAAACAAAAATGTAGCCTTATATTACAAATATAAATTCCTTTTAAAGTCCCACACGAATATACACATGTGCAGTATACTGCGTAAACCAAAGCAACATAGCTTTTGTTTGTTTGATTAGGACTTTTAACATCCCTTTAACAATATTTCGCTACGATGTCTGCAGTTGAGGCAGTTTATAGTGATGTCTAGCACTGGGGTATCATGCAGCATATATGCAGCATGATGTGTCACCCAGTCCCATTATCCCGACACCATGCCAACCAGTACTAACACTAACCTCTTAATGCTGAGCGTCAAGCGAGAGAGCTATTAGTACCATTTTTGTAAGTCTTTGGTATGACTCACCACCTCCCGCTTCCGCGGCGGACGCTCAAACCACTAGGCCACCGGAGCGGTCCAAGCAACATAGCAAACATACAAGAAAATAATAGAATTGGTAGTAGTACATTATCTATATCTGAATTATAAAACAATAATAAATTTACCTCTACTGCTTTAGATGTGTAAGTCCTTTTTAGTAGTCGGCTGACTGAAAAGACAATCCGTAATGTACAGAGCTTTACCTACGGTGAGGTATTTATACACAGATATCGTCTGTGCACTGAAAGCATTTGCTTCTTCTCATCGAAAGCACTTGACACGTGCGGCACAGGATGGACCGAACTCTTTATTGTGTGATACGGCACAATATACAATAATCACTCTCAGGTATCGTTGTACACCAAAATCGAATCTCGGGTACATGTATTTAATAAAAGAAAAGGGTTTATACAATTCAGTGACAGTAGCTGGGTGGGACATTACATATCTGCAACATGATGCCCCAATGCTAGGCATCACTATTAAATGCCACACTGTAGACATTGTAGCTATATATTACTGAAAAGTGTTAAAGCTATGTTAAAACTCCACAGCACACACACACACACACACACACACACACACACACACACACACACACACACATATATATATATATATATATATATATATATATATATATATATATATATATATATATATATATATATATATATATATATATATATATATATATATATATATATATATATACACACACACGCACACACGGTAATTCTATGCGTTTAGGAATTTTCTGTCCTAGCATTAAACTGAGTTAAGATCACGTATGACTTTAACATTTGTCCAGTAAGATTAGAGCAGATATCTTTTCCGAAGACAAATGGTTTAAAATTTTAAAACATATTCATTATAAATTAGTGTGTGGGGTTTTGTGACAATCCCGGAGAAGAGCATTTCTCGTTTTATTGTCTTTTTCTCAGCAAAGAATGAATAACATCGTCAGATTATCGTTTTCCATTCTTGCGCCATTGCATCATCACACACGTGATCAATTCTTATGACACTTTCTTTTCTTAACATTCGTTTTGAATTCAATATTCTCCTTTTATAAATTTCTTGCGTACTGTATAACAATGTATTGTGACACAGGACTCGTGTTGTGTACCAGGTGTGCATGTTTATCATGAGTGAATGAGCAAGTGAGTGATCGATCGATGTGAATGATTCCCCTGCATACTAGCAAGACCAGTGATTGAATATAATTTGGAACAAAGTATTTCCATCGAGTCTGATAAAGTATCATTTGTGTTTTTCTGTGATAAAATTATAAATCCTGGTATGTGGGTTGTGCATTATATTGAATTTGCCTTGTTTTCAAAGTATGAGCTTTGTATTCTTTTACGTTTATTTTGTACCTTTTTTTTCTCACAATACATCCCATAATAATCAACAAGCAAGTTATATCATTTCAAATCTAAATGAGACAGTGCTCTCTCTCTCTCTCTCTCTCTCTCTCTCTCTCTCTCTCTCTCTCTCTCTCTCTCTCTCTCTCTCTCTCTCTCTCTCTCTCTCTCTCCAGATAACTAAGTTTATTTGATAGAGGGAGATGGAGAGTCCGAGCGAGAGACTTAGGCCTCCATTTTAGAGAGAAAGTCATAGGCCTCTATTTTTATTGTTTCCTTCTCTAATTTATTTTGATATTTCATTACCTTTTGTAATGACATATGTAATCTCGCCTAAAATTGTCAAAGAACATTTGGAAATATAATTTATTTTATATACATAAGAATCTTTATAAATTAATTTATTGAGATGCCCCAGGATATAAATATAAATGCGTATTTAAGGGATTATTCGCTACTAACAAAGAGGGTGTGTTTTTTTTTTATATATTTTATAGAAACCTTGTGGCATATGCAACGCAATAGTTACTTTTAAAATTTAAAGGGGCAATTACTTTGAGATTAGATATTTAGGTCGAACCTATATTCAGGTGTATGGAAGAATTCTCCAGATTTGTTCCTAATAAGCAAAACGTAAGTCACCGTCATAAGATTTGAAAAGTAGAACGGACTTGTTAAAAATCTTTGCATAGGCTTCGGAGTTCTTTTGTGCCGTGTAATAAGTATTGCATTTTTTAATTGCTCAAGGTAATACTTTATATTTGTTATGCTGATTGACAAATGCTACGTAAATGTAAACAAACTGATCTCCAACAAACCACTACAAAATTAGGGGACCTACTCCGTCCTTCCATAACGCTACCATCAGCAGATCTGCCACTGAACACAGATAATTTCATAAACTAATCTGCCTTTGAATTAGGATGATGCCATCAACTGATCTGCCATTGAATAAGAATGTTATCATTAGCTGATCTGCCATTCAATTTGGACGATGTCATCAGCATATCTGCCCAGC
This sequence comes from Unio delphinus, assembly GCA_029339505.1. Classification (NCBI taxonomy): domain Eukaryota; kingdom Metazoa; phylum Mollusca; class Bivalvia; order Unionida; family Unionidae; genus Unio; species Unio delphinus. The sequence goes on from JAQISU010000104.1 coordinate 694,489, forward strand.
ATTTGAAAAAGCATCTGAATCTGAAGGGCAATTGGTCGGTTCTAAAAGCAATAAACTGGGATAATGTCATCATTTGATAGACTAGCAATAGACTGGGATAATGTCATCATTTGATAGACTAGCAATAGACTGGGATAAAGTCATCATTTGATAGACTAGCAATAGACTGGGATAATGTCATCATTTGATAGACTAGCAATAGACTGGGATAATGTCATCATTTGATAGACTAGCAACAGACTGGGATAATGTCATCATTTGATAGACTAGCAATAGACTGGGATAATGTCATCATTTGATAGACTAGCAACAGACTGGGATAATGTCTTTCTTTCTAAAATCTATTTATTGGGATAACGCCATATACCTCGTTTTAAAAAACAATAGAATGAAATAGATTTCATCAGTTGATAGATTAGCAATAGACTGGGATGTTTTTCTTTCTGTTACGTGTTTAGGCTCGAATAAGCAGCAACACAGAAAGAGTGAAAACAATAAATTTATTAAGTACAAATATTTTCATAAGAGAAAATATTTAAACTTACGGTTTTAGAGAATCAAATCCAACAATAACCCAATATAGACTTCACAAAAATAATCCACTAATGGAATTGCAAGAGTCCTGATAAATAAATGTTCTAATAGTTCCAGGTTCGAATCTTGACGATGTAATCCAAAATAGCTGACGATGTCACATGATTTAATCAGTTCTTGTTTTTATAATAATCCAAATAAAAATCTATAACCACATGTTCTTTTCCAGATAAATAAAATAATTTCTCTTGCTCCAACGAATTGACACAATTTCCAGTAGAAGGTAATTAAAAATATAACTCAAACAGAAGACACAACTTAATATCATAAAAGCCCAACATCTACTGAATTGTTCTATCCCAAACAATAATTTAAATACCTGTTTTTTTACGTAAACAAGGGATCACGTGATTTTGTGGAAGTTCATAGAAGGTCACAGAACAAACGTACGATCATTTAAATACGTACGCAATGAAAGATCCAGATAAGAAAAAAATCATCCACCTCTCACCCCCAAGAACTAAAAATTAAAAGATGTCCTTGGATTTAGCCAATCGTTTTAGTAGCTTGTTGACACTGTCTGAAGCAGGGTCAGAAATTAGGTCAGCCCTATTGTTTACAAATAGTCTAGGTCAGCCTGAATTTTCCAGAATAGATATTTCCCAATTAATGAATTTCAAACCCAAAATGACAAATTTGGATCTTACATTTAAAAATAAATAATTTAAATCAAATATACGTAACATTTCTAAAACCTATTTATTGGGATAACGCCATTTACTTCGTTTCAAAAGCAATAGACTGGGATAATGTCATCATTTAATAGACTAGCAATAGAATGGGATAATGTCTTTCTTTCTAAAATCTATTAGGATAACGCCATTTACTTCGTATGTATGTATGTATGTATGTATGTATGTATGTATGTATGTATGTATGTATGTATGTATGTATGTATGTATGTATGTATGTATGTATGTATGTATGTATGTATGTATGTATGTACGTACGTACGTACGTACGTGTATCGTGGGTACGTGCGTATGCATACATGCATGCACACACACATACAAGCAAGCACGCAGGCACGCGCACACTCACATAAGTGTGTATGTATTTATGCATGCAGATATGTACGTGTCTTTGGAAAGCTGACTAGCAAATAGAACTTGCCCAGGTCAAGGTCACTGAAAAATTTAACTTGCCCTCAATTAAAATGTATTGTATTAATGAGTGGCTCAGTGATAAGTTTTATAAAGATAATAAATCGTCTTCAAATCTGACGCCACAATGAAAGAGTGGCCGTTTTGGAAGCAGGACTCAATTATATTTTTTTGAAAATATTTTATAGGCAGGGTTTAAGACGATCTAGAACGGAGATTAAATTAATTTTGTCCATAATACCCCCCCTCTCTCTCTCTCTCTCTCTCTCTCTCTCTCTCTCTCTCTCTCTCTCTCTCTCTCTCTCTCTCTCTCTCTCTCTCTCTATATATATATATATATATATATATATATATATATATATATATATATATATATATATATATATATATATAATATATATATATATTGTATGCCCTAACCCTCTACTCAAACCCAGAAGAAAAAGACCAGTTCTACGAGGCTCTGGATCAAGCAATATCAAACATCCCCAGTACCGAGGGCCTCTACCTACTAGGAGACTTCAATGCGCGAGTGGGAGCTACCTACGGTGCATGGCCAACCTGTCTCGGCCCGCACGGAAGAGGCAAAATCAACGAGAATGGCCAGCGACTGCTGGAGATGTGCTGCACTCACAGCTTATGTGTGACCAACACCTTCTTCAAATGCAAGGAGATCCACCAGGTATCATGGAGACAACCACGTTCCCGCCACTGGCACCAGCTATATCTAGTCATCACCAGGCGCGCGGAACCAGCTAGCGTCTTTCTCACCCGCAGCTACCACAGTGCCGACTCCGACACGGACCACTCCCTTGTGGCCAGCAAGGTGTGAATAATACCCAAGAAACTGCACCACGCAAAGAATAATGGTCGCCCACGCATTAACACCTGCTGTGCAAGCAATCCAGAGAAGACACAGCAGTTCATCTGCAAACTTCAAGAGGCTCTCACCAAAGAGACACCTGATGACACCATCGACTCCAAGTGGTCCCACCTCCGAGACGCTGTATACAACTCGGCCATTACTGCCTATGGGAAGAAAGAGCACAAAAACACAGACTGGTATGAGGCCAGCCGGGAGGAGATGGAACCAGTGACTGAGGCGAAGAGGAAAGCCCTCCTGGTTTACAAGGCTGCGCCTAGCCTTGGTACATTACAGGCCTTCAGGACTGCCAGGAAAAATGCCCAGCAGACCGCCCGTCACTGCGCTAACACCTACTGGCTGAACCTCTGCACCAGCATACAGATAGCTGCCGAAACCGGGGATGCAAGGGGCATGTACGAGGGTATCAAGAAGGCAACAGACCCACCCACC